>JAEQBH010002696.1:0-400252 GCA_016808115.1 Tetrastigma voinierianum
AATGGAAACGCTTCGCGATGAAATGCTTCGACGCGTTTCAAAACGTTGGATGAAACATTAGTCTAAATATACCAAAATATTTTGAAATACCTTGGAAACATTCCAAAATACCTGTAAAATACATTGAAATATACAGCAAAACATTTCAAATATTATGAACACCTCTAAGTATTAAAATTTTGATTCCATCACTGACTGCTTTTGATCCTCACTGGAAACAGAACGCTTCGGATAAGTCAACGCTTCAAACGAGTTATTTTGATTATGAGTCGATCGATCGAAGTAGTAGCTTGAGTGGTTCTACCACCAGCCCAAGTCAACACAATAGTCATATGAATGTTGTACTTACAATAAGAATAGGAAAAAGGGTCTGGTACCAAAAATACAGTCATATATTGAGATGTCTATTATCAAGCTAAATTGTTTTTGTTAAGAAAAAGCTAAAATTGTAGCTAATAAGATATGATTTGCCTGGTGCACTCTTGGTACTTTTTAAAGCAGTAGTTGTGATGTATCTTCTGTCTTGTTTAGGGTTTGTGGGCTGCTGGCCTAAGGTTATTTTCGTAAGGATGATTGGGCGAAAAGCTGCTGATCTACCCGTAAGAGTTCAAGCTTTTATGGAGAGAGATGGTATAAACTTTAATGGTTGAAGAGAGCATTTTGACCATTCAGTCAATAGATAGAATATTTTGTAAAATATTTCTTATTGGGTACTTTTGATATTCTTGCTCCTCCTTGATTAAAGGTACAAAGGAGATAAAGGTTTTTTCGGCTGATTGGAAGTTCTTGCATTTCTTCATCTCCTACTTTTAGATTAGCTACTTCTGTATTGGTCTTTCAGGAAAGTCATGGTTACTTGTGCTGAACATGTTATATAATTTGTAAGGGTCTTAGAGGGTCATATTTGACTGATTTAGGTGTAATAGCAATATGTGAGAGAGAAATTTACTCTCTTTTCTGCTACATTGTTTCAATCATTTTTTCACTTTTCTTCTCCTCCTTTCTTCCTTCTAATTATTTCTTTGTATTATCCTTTAATTTGGTATTAGAAGCTGTCTACCAATTCTTAGTCATCATTATGTGAAGAACAAGAAGGGTCGACTTACAATATGAGGCAGCCTATCACACAAGGTCAGTCAAGAAAATCCGTGAGTATTCAATACTCGTCATTTATTAACCCTTAATTCTATCAATAAGATATGTCCAAGTCTTTGATGCCACAAAATAAAGGAATCTTCATTCATAATACATTGATTATTGCCAATATGAGTATGCAAAACCGCATTGTATTGTAGATTAACAGAGAAAATATCATTAGACACAATTAAGTTCATATTTATAAAACAAACTAAAGGTACAATCTAAAAACTTAAAGGAACACCCTAAGGGTACAAGTCTTGAAATTGAAATCAAATTTCTAGAGAAACTTGATATATAAAAGGTCCTCTCGAAATCCAAAACATAGCCATTATCCAGGACTAAGCTGCATGCCCCAATGGATTCCACATGTGAGCCAACCTTGTTTCTAGATAAGATGTTCTGCTCACTTCCCACTAGTTTCCCAAGTCCCATATTACCCTCACAAGGTATTCGAAATATGGATTGTAGACCTTAACCAACCATATATTAAATCATAAATACTAGATTGAATTAACTTTATTTTCAAGCCATTTCTTAAATTTAATTATTTTTTTCACGTGTTCTCTTCTTTTTTATAGAAGAAACACTGATTCTTTCTTGATTCCACCTTGGAGTGGTACCTTGATTTTCCCCTTCTTATTAACTTAACCTTATTTGATTCCTTCCTCGATTCCTAAAGATTTCGCCTCAATGATCTAACATCGCACAAATTCTCCCCTTTCTTCCTCTGAACACACATGATCAATAGTCTGCCAATTCACAATTTATCCTTATGTGTGTTGTATGAGATTTTGAAAGGTCCATTGCTGCGGTTTGCGTTCAAAATGTAGTTTACTGTAGTAGGCTGTTTCAAACATATCAACCTCAAGTGCCTTCGCTTGAGCCGCCATGTCTCATCTCCATGTCAGGCTCATGCACACCTTTCACATTAGTGAGCCTTAGTGATGAAAAATTCATGATTAAGGTGCTGGCAAGTGCTTTATCTAAAGTGGTGAATTGCTCGCTAATAACCTTAAGCAATGCCCAAACATTGGTATGCTGCTTAACTAAACCACGAATACCAGTAGAGATACTCATCTTTATGAACATAACGCTGAGGTGATTTGATCACTCTCACTGTTCATGGAGTTCCTTTTCTTATTTAGTGCTAGTTTCAGTAACTTTGGGTTCATCCTTCCTTATGGCATAGTCACTGTCCATCCATCCCAAATAAAGAAGGATTCACTCCTTCCATGTTTTATAATTACTATCACTCAATTCAAGAATATTACACTTAACATCAGTGGTTTGTAGGTTGCACAAATGCACGTGCACAAATATACATGCTTATCTGCTTAAATTTGAGGCTAGACTAATGGATCATAATTTACCGATGTAAATTATGTATAATAATCCAAAGGACATAATACTTGCTTCAGGCAAAGTCTCGCTCAATTGAATTTATTTAAATATATGGAAAAACTATCAAATTATGTTCAATATCTATGGGTAAATTAAGAAATATAATATGATATTATGCCTTGATCAATCATACTAAATATAACAAAAATTCATGTGGGATAAAATTTATCATATAAGGTATAATTTATCGCAATAAATATCCTTAATACATATGTGATCCAAAAACAAATTAATGTATGATTTTTCATAATCGTGAGATGTTGTGAAGTAACTCCTAATTGATTAAAATCATATAGATCACAAGACATTTAAATAATTTTCAATGATATTCATAAACAATAAAAATATGAATAATATCCTAATTATGCACATCAACAATATAGGCTCAAATAAAACATCCAAATTAAATCCTTAAGTGCCCTTTTTCAAAATTGAATTAAGTGCATCAATTGAAAATGATATATGCTGAAATACATTGAACCCGTATCCAAAATCATTAAAAATTGGGATTTTAATTTTAAAATCATTTATCATAATATAATAAAATATATACAAAATAATAATTTCAATTGCATGAAATTAATAATCATGCGAAACATAATTGAGCATGAGTGTGGGTTCGTATTATTTTGCCTTCAAATAAGATGATAGCAATGGAGAAGAAGCTGAGGAATTCTTGAATTGGATATATATTTTGCTTATTTATTTATTTATTTGTTTGTTGGGGTTGTTGAAAGGTATATTTGGTATTTTTATTTAGTTACTCAATCAGAAAAAAAAAAAAAAAAAGGATGGGGGAGGTCGGACATGAGAAGAGAATTGAGATGTTCCGGAAGTGAAACAATGGTCAAAAGTCATAAGAGAATTGCCTCCCTCCATAATCTTCTTTGTTTTTTTTTTAATTAATATATATATTATTTTTTTTCATAAAAGATTTGAGGAAGAGAGAGCAAAAGGAAATCGAAGATGGGGAGGCAACATTCATGGGCGTATGGGTGGGTGCGATATCTGGTTGTGATTCTGAGCATATCATCATCATCATCATCAAGGAGGGAGAAGGACCCTGATTACAAGGATGCACTTTCCAAGTCTATCATATTCTTTCAAGGCCAGAGGTCCGGGAAGCCTCCAATCAGACCATTCGCCGGCGTTCTGATTCCCTGGCCTTTTCTCATGGCTCTCCAGAACACGTACGTACCTCCACAATATCTTGCTATCTTCTATTTCTCTCTCTCTCTCTGCTTGTTGTTTTGGTTGGTTATATATATATATATATATATAGAAACAGGAATTATGAATGGTTGGGAATGGATGGATGAATCAGGTGGATTTGGTTGAGGGTATTATGATGCGGAGATAACATCAAGTTTGACTGCCCATATGTTCACCTCCACCATGCTTGCTTGGAGCGTATTAGAGTTCTTTGGTCGAAAGAAGATGATGATGATGATGCTTGAGGAGGAAAGGCTGATGGTGCACGAAGCAGTCCTTTGGGCTACTGATTATCTCCTCAAGGCCTCTGCTCACCTCCCACAAGCTCTGTATGTTCAGGTCACTAATTCTGATTCTGAATCTGATTTCTATAAGACTCGACTCCAATTTATTTATTAAAACTTTTAAGAAATGGGCAGGTAGGTGACCCTGTAGCCGACCACAAAGTGCTGGGTAAGGCCAGAGGATATGGAGATGGAGGCTACACCAAGCACTGTGTAAGGTCACACCATCGGATCCTGGATCAGATGTTGCTGCTGAAACAGCTGCTGCTCTTGCTGCTTCTTCTCTTCTCTTCAAAGATCCTGCTGGATCAGATCACTACTCCAACGCACTCTTACACGCCACTGAGAAGGCTTTTCATTTTGCCAACAGTTATAGGGCCAAATACAGCGATTCTCTCCTTCTTCACTCCGCTGTCTGTCCTTTCTACTGCTCTTACTCCATACCTTGTAAATCTATTATCTCTCTCATTCTCATTCATTCTCCCCCATTCATTCCCATGACACTTACACTTGACCCTTTCTTAGAATGAACTACAATGGCTGCTGCAGGCTTTACTCGCGCCATCAAAATTCTACCTCCAACACGCTATATCCACAGCTGTTGAAGACGATTGTGACACATTCAGCTGGGATAACAAGCTTCCGTGAACTAGGATACTATTATCACAGGTTATATATATCTATCTTCATTCTTTCTTTCTTTTCACTACTCCGGAAATTAACCCACACTTTTCCATTCAATTTCTCAACTAATCAATCAACTTACAAGAACTCCAATTGGTGTATAGTAATTAAACCTGTATATATTTATAGCAAATTGATCAAGATATAACTAGTGTGTTATAGTTCGTGATGTTCAGATATTAGAAACAGAAACTAAAATATGAAACAAACCCGAAAGCAGCAAAGACAAAACAAACAATCAAAATGTTGATCCGAGCCCAACGAAATAACGCCGTGTCCTTAAGACGACTTCTAAATTTCTCAATCAAGACATCAGGGAGATAATGGACAATCGTCATCAGGATAACGGACCTCGCCCTCCAAAGCTGTATGTAGCTCGGAGGACTCCGAACAAATTTGGGAAAATGGAGTATATATATGCCACTAAGGCTCCACTAAATGCACATGTTTGTCACATAGACGGGAGGGTGGACCCTGAATCGAACCGAATCAGCCGAGCGCCGGCCGATCGACGACGGCGGGTCACAAGGCTGGCAGGGGGAAATCGACCTAGCTTGGCTTAGTCCTCTCCCTTCCACAAAAGTGGTGCCTCGGGGGCCCAAAACCCATCTATATGTGGGGAGCCATTCACTACGGGTTTCACATTCCAAAGTCCCAACAATCCTCTTACATGAATGAAAAGTTCATATCAATATTCCTCCGCGGTATGCATGAGATGCAAAGTGTAATTATTCTATGAGAAAACGCTGTCGAGCCAGCCAGTCGATCTAACGGACCACGGCGCGCTGGGGAAATCACTCAGCTTCTGGCGAGGTCCTCTCCTTCCACAAAGTGTGGGTGCCCTCAGCCCAAACCCATCTATTCGATGCGGGGACACGCTTTTTCATTCAATTATGGGTTTTGTGGATTCCAAAGTCCCAACAATCCCCGCATTTAATGAAAAGTTCTGATATCAATACTGCATGTACGAGATGCAAAGTGTGATTATTCCATGAGAAACGTTGCATCGATAAGTAGTCTCGTAACTTTACAACTTTCCTTAGTGAAACCTATCTGGCTTACTCCTGCCAATCGGCAAGAGACTTCATGTCTTGAAGTTGACCTTCGTGTGTTTCCAGACAATAGAAATCACACAACTGTTTCTCAAACAAAATTGGTTCTCACTGTTGTGTTCGTTTTGGCCATGAACACCGCCTGGTCTCATGAGTGTTTTAGAGAATTCGGCCTTTTCAATTCTCACAGAAGCGGCCCTCACTTCACATTCACATGGGTGATTTCTGAACATATAGTTTCATAATCATTAAAAGCTTTTGCTTAACCTTCACATATTAATACCGTCTTTATCCGGGAATGGGTAAAACAAATTTAACAGTACTTTACACTGTCTTCATAACTTAGTTGTCCCTTTGAACCTCGATCTTTGGATCTCCAGTCAACTAGGTAGGGTGTCCGCTATGATGACTTGTTTAAAGGCCTTAAACCCATTCCCCTTGATGTTTTTGCAATCATCTCTCTAGTTAGGCCTTTTGTCAATGGATCCACAATATTATCTTTTGACTTCACATAGTCAATGGTGATAATTCCACTAGAAAGAAGTTGTCTTACTGTGTCATGTCTTCGACGTATGTGTCGAGATCTCTGTCATATACATGACATTCCTTGCCCTCTTCCTATTGCCGCTGACCATCGCAATGTATACATACAACGGCACCGGTTTAGGCCAATTAGAATATCTTCAAGAAATTTCGCCACTCTACTTCTTCACCAGCTTTATCCAGCAATAAATTTCGATTCCATAGTGGATCTAGCAATACAAGCTCGCTTGATGATTTCCAAGACACTCGCGCCCACTCAAGTGTGAATACATATCCACTTGTTGATTTTGTGTCTTTAGTGTGGTTATCGATTTGCATCATAGTATCCTTCAAGTAATGCCGGATTCTGACATAATACAAAGCATAATCTTGAGTATACCTTAGTAGCCCAATAAGAGTTTCATAGCTTTCAGATGATTTTCATTTTGAATTGTATAAATACGACTTAAGCTTGCTAGCGCACAGGCTATATCGCCTGTTACAATTCATGACATACACTAAATGCACAGTATACTATACTCATTTTGAGCTTTGTTTTCACGGTATTCTTAGAAGATGTAAAATTAACATCTATCAGTCTTCTTTAAGTGATATAATTCTTTTCGAAATCGTTTCAATATAATGGATTGTGATAGAGTAATCCTCTAGATGTCTTATGGATTTAACTCTAAAATAACATAAAGCGACTCCTTATCTTTCATATCAAATTTACTTGCAATAAACATTTGATTTTCTTAACGATCTTACCATCACTCCACATTTATAAGCATATCGTCTACATATAGACATAAAATGGAAACATGATTAGTTTGCTTAACATACTGCATTATCGCACTCGTTAATCTTGAAACCGTTTAAATGACGACTTAAGTAATTTTGCATGCCATTGTTTGATTACTTTGTTTCAATCCATAAAGTGACTTGATAAGCCGACATACTTTGCAGTGTTGTCGAACGATGAACTTACTAGGTTGTTCGATTATATTTCTTCAATCTCTAGTTTCAGAAGTTTGTTTCTACATCCATTTGATGGATTTAAAAACATCTGCAGATTGCTATAGCAATTAGCATCCTTATAGATGTAAATTCTGGTAACAGGTGAATAAGTATCAAATAATCAGGAACTATTCTGGGTTGCTTGTGTCCTTTTACTATAAGCTGCCTTATATTATCAATGGCACCATAAAGCTTTCATTTTCCTCTTGAAAATCCACACATTGTAGTGGTTTATTGCAAGAGGAAAGGTAAATAATTTCCATGTATGATTTGACAAGATGGATTCAACTACCATTATTAAACTACCGAGCCTGAGACTTCTGCCAGTCACCTGACTTCTTTGAATGGGGCTCATTGTCCGACCCGGATCGTTGAAATCCCAGGTCGGAAGCGTGAAGTCCTTTGTCTTTCTTTCGTCTAAGTTCATCCCTCCATTGGATCACTTCTCAGATATGGTATCACTAAAGACCTCTTATTGTATCAGTCTTGGCTCATATTATCTTGCTGTTATCTAGGAAATATGTTTTCAAAAGAATAAAGCGTATATGATTCAATAATTAAGTATTCACGTAATATATCAGATCGGTGACATGAACAAAGAAGCAAATACGTGTGCAGGCATATCAGATAAGCTCAGTCCAGCAGTCTTTGATCCTGCCTTAACCTTTTTGGCTTAGGGCCGCAACGTATTCATTCCACGCTAAGATAATTGGTTGGGCATTATAACTCCATTTCTCATAGGAGTTTGTTGTGTGCTTTCAGGTACTCTGTTAAAAATAAAATTCCATAAATCAAATAACTTCCCCACAGTATATAGTAGCGGAACTATTCAACAATGCATTCTATTGATTCTTTAAAGACAAATTTTCTTCATACTCCATTAGATTGTAGTGTACCTTAAAGAATAGTCATTGTTGAAGCAGTACCAAACTTGGTACAATTTCCTCAAGCGAAATTCCTTATTCACCTCTCTGTCCTCTTATATGATTTTAAATTTTCTTGTTCAACTAAGTTTCAACTTGGCCTTTCTCATCATAAAGCATTCCTGACCTACGTCTTGCTACTAACAAATAAACATATGCTATCCATGTGATCATCTATAAGTAATAAAATATTCTATTACCACCTCTTGTGATGTCATTCCTGTCGCATATATCCGTGTAGTGAAATTTAAGGTTCTGAAACTCTAACCATCTCTGTAGTGGAAAGAGGGGCTTAAGAATTTTATTGACACGCACTTGGCATTCTCACTTAGACGGTCAAAGGAAATTAGAGCACGCAGTCCATATTCATTAAATTTCTTTATTGACTTATAGTTAACGTGTCCTGAAATCACAACATGCCAGATGTTGAAGACTCAAAGCATGGAAACAACACTATTCCAAATCATCCTTAGTTTACCGCGGTCATTACATTTAGCTTAAACAAAGCCATCCCTTTCAGATAGCCCTTTCATACATCTCAATTTTGAGGAGTACAAACATCGGATAAAAACCAGCTTGAAGCCATTCTTGCTAGGAGATCCGACCTAAATTCTTAAAACTTATCCTTTATCTAGAAACAATGAGGTGGTGTCTTAATCTTTCAGATGTGCATCTTTAAGAGCAATCTCTTGGACACCTTGACCTTAGGGTTGATAGATTACCAGTATAAGAGTTTTCCATCACCCCGCAGGTTGTGTGGGATGAAAACATCGTCTGTTTGCCGAGATGTGACAGAGTTACTCCCGATGTCAATCCACCACTCCTTGGGGTTTCCTGCATATTATACTCGGATATCATGAGTAGTGGATAGATATCGCCGACCTTAGTGAATCTTTTCCATCCCACATTGCCTGGCATTTAAATCTTTCTTGGCTCTGTGAGTCTTTGAGCAATGTCAGGACTTCCCTGATTGGAAGCACTTGCCAATGAACCTTGACCTTAGTTTAGATACCTCTCCAGGACTTTGCTAGGCATTTTCCTCTTCTTGTTGGGTTTGATCCTTCTTAATATATTGGCCCTTGAACTTCTAGATTCTTTGACTTTCTTCTCGAGACTTCTTCTCTTCTGATCTAATAAACAATCCAATTCTTAGTGACAGCTCCTTTCTCTTGTATTTGAGATAATTTTTAAAATCCTCCAGGATGTTAAGCGGGTTTTCAATGAATAATATCCATGATATCTCTTATAGTCATTCCTTCCCGGCATGAATATCATGCACAACCGCTGAAGTCGAGAATTTCGCAAACAGCAGATTTCTTCGATTAGGCAATCTTCGTTATCACTTCTTATCCGGACTATCCCACTTAACTCCTTAGCTATTTTACGACGGACTATGAGCGTTATAAGTATTTTCGGGCAGTTGAGGACATGATTTGCGACACGAGAAGTCCGGAATGATTTATGCATCCATAAGTAACTTTTCTTTGCTCTGTCTCCTCCAGTAAGTCAGATTTTAAAACTACATCCTCATTTAGGAATCTTGCCAAGTTCAAGGTTGTGAGATAGAACAACATCTTTTGTTGCCATCTCTTGAAATCGGTACCATTGAACTTTTCTGGCTTTTCTCCATGATTCGGAATAGGGTTAACCGGAGTTGAAGGTGAAGCCATTTCTGAAGGATAAAAACAGAACATATTCACGAAAAGAATCGGTAAAGCAGATACTTGTAATACAGAAATGAACTGAAACTTGTAATACAGAATCGGTAAACAGAAGCGTTTGTTCAAAATTTGAATACGAACATAAACGGAAAAATTGTAAAAATATTTATGTCTGAAACAAATGACGAAAAAACAAATTCGTCTTAAGATTATGGTCGATGATGTTATTGCCCAGAAACATAAACTAAAATGTCAAGGAAACAAACCCGAAAGCAGCAGTATTAACAAATAATCAGAATGTTAATCTGAGCCCAGCGAGAAATAATCGTGTCCTTAAGGCAATTTATTTCTGATCGGTATCGGGGATAGTGGACAATCGTCTCCCGGGATAGAAACGGACCTCGTTCCTCGAAGCGGTAAAGTAAGTGCATGTCTGAAGCTATGACGAAACTTGTAATACGGAATCGGTAAACAGAAGCGTTCGTTCAAAATTTGAATCTGACGAGAATGAAAAAATTATAACAAATATTTGTAAATATAGAAAAGAAAAAAACAAATTCACGTCTTAAGATTGTAGTCGGTTGATGTTCGTATACTAGAAACATAAACTAAAATGTCAAAACAAACCCGAAAGCGTGGTACAAACAAACAATCGAGAATGTTGATGCAGGCCCAACGAATCAGTCTGGGGATGAGTGGGCCAATCGTCTCGAGATAGAGACGGTTCGTTCCTCCGAAGCGGTATGTAGTCGGAGGACTCCGGCGAACTCAATTGTTTGTAGAACAATCGCATAAATGATAATGACGATGGAAGTGAGAATTTTGTTAAAAAAAATTTGGGAAAAGAGGGAGTATATATATGCCACGAAGTGCCTCCACGAACAGACATGTTTGTTCGAAAAAAAAAGAGCTAAACAACGTGTCTATTCGAAAAAAAGAATAGAGGGTGGACCCAGAACCGAACCGAACCGAGCCGAGCCGGCCGGCCGGATGGACGGTGGCAGCGGCGCGCGTGGGGGAAAATCTGCCTGGCAGCGTGGGTCTCTCCCTTCCCGCGAAAGTGGGGTGCCCCTTGGGACCCGAGCCCGTTTGAAGTCAGCTATTTAAGCCCATCTTGTTTCTATTCGATGTGGGACCCATGCTCTTTAGTGGTTGCTTCATCAGCGAAAGAGGCCGGCAACGGCCAGAAGACCTCCCGAGAAGGCGATCCTTAGTTACCTTGTCGCCATTCGACTGAATGACCTTTTCATTAAAGCAGTGGGGTAGCCATGGGCTTTCTCTTTATCTGTTTATGTTGAAGCGGGTGGTGGGGGCTTTTTGGTAGGCGTCATGCCTCAATAAGTGCAACACAAAGGACTTGCTCAACTCAACAAAAGAGGCAATGGAGATTGGGGCGAGCTTGGCGGAAGCCATTTGTCGTAGATCCCTTTAAGGTGGTTGGAATGCTTTGCACATGATTTTTCGTCTGGGGCGTTGTGCGAGATTTGCATCAAGGTCTTGTAAGTTTCCAGAGGGTCTAGTGGATAGTTCGTACCATTAAAGGTCTCAACGGACGACATCTTGAATTTCTGTGGAAGGGGATAGTTCGTCATGTTAGGTTTGAAAGGTGGGTCGATTCGCCTTATGAGGTAGTCCACTATCTTGAGTCCTTGTGCCTTCATGGCATTGAAGACGTCTCATTGTTGATTCTGCACCTCCTTAATTTTTTCGTCCTAGTGATTAGAAACTTATCTGGAATTACCATGGAAATGACTCTCATGCTCAATGCTTTAGTTTTCACCCTCATCCTCTTGGAAATAAGGGTCTACACCATAGAAAGCAAGAGATAGAGGAGGAGGTGAAGGTCCCTCATGGTGGGCTCCCTTGTGTAAGGTGCCCCAGGGAACTCCAAAGGGGGTGCCTAGACCTGCATGGGCTCCCAAATGGGAAGCACCAAGGTGTGGTGCTCCTTAGTGTCCATGGCGTGGTGCTCACGGAAATCCTTTAAAGCAAAACATAAAACTGAAAACAAAAACACATTTCAATGGATATTTTTCCAATCGCGGATAAATAAACCAAATCAAACTCCAACTTTGGCAACGTATTTTTCAGATTTGAGTTTTTTTCGATCTTGAAAGTATAAATATTATGTTAATTCTTGATAAAAATATATTATAAAACAATCATCATTAATAATATCCCTTACCTCAAAGGAGTACTCAAAAGCTTTGAAAGAGCTAATCCGAAGAATTTCACCTCAATAAAATATTTCTCCTAAAATAATAAGGAAGAAACTATGTCATTATATTTATTCTTAAAACTTTCTAATTTGATATTCTTAACAATAGTATTATTTTAATTTTTAATCTATAATAAGTGTGGGTTTCTAAATATTTTATAAAATTTGTGATTTATAAAGTTTATTCTATCAACATGATTTTTGGTTTTGTTCACCTCAAATATATTGACAATTGTTCAAATGATAACTATTTGAATTAGGTAGTTTTTTTTCAAATTTTATAATACTCACATTTCGCTCGGATCTTATTTTTAATAATTTATTTTATTTTATGCTCTTAATCGAACTAAATCTTTTACTAGAAAATAATATTAATAATATATTACAAATTATATTATTACACAATACTCATCTAGCCTTTTAATGACGAATTATCATACTTGACAGCAAGTATTATCAACGAATCTTATTTCCTATAATTGCTAAATAATTATTTCTAATCACATTCCTTATAAATTCTAAATCCTTAATAAAATATTTACTTTCAAAAATACATATATCTTTAAATACTTATCAGATACATATATTTATACAAAATTCACCCTTTTCAAATTTATCTTATTTGTTTATTATTATTTTCTTTCAAAAATTATCCTTAAATACTTTTTCATTCTCATACTCAAAATAGTCGGTATGACACCTGATCCTTATTTTATTTTTAGTTTTGAAGCGAAAGTGAAATCTAAATCGACTTCCTCAAGGTTGATTTAAAGCGAAAGAAAATTAAAGAATCTACATTAAAGAAATCTAGAAAAATAAAATAAAGAAGATCTTACCTAGAGAAATTTGTTCTTCAAATCCTAGATCCGAAAGTCGTACGTCGTCTCGAATTCTACCAACCAGAAAGAAATTCAAAGATGAATAGAAATGATTTTCTTTTCTTATTCCAATTTATACCTAGGGTATCTATTAGTAAAATTACCTTTTTACCCCTCTTACATTAAATTAATTAATTAATTAACTAATTGAATTATCATTATTATTTTCCTAACTTATACATATAAAAATTCTTATCGTTATTATTGTCCCTAATTTATACCTATACAAATTCCTGTCATTATTATTTTCCCTAACTTATACCTATACAAAGTCCTGTCATTATTATTTTCCTAACTTATACCTATACAAAATCCTGGGTGTTACATTCTCCCCTCCTTTATAAAAGTTTAGTCTTCTAAACTTGACATACCTGAGTCTTGAAATGATTGAGGATGCTTTTCTCTCATCTCTTCTTCTAACTCCCAAGTGGCCACTCGGATAATACGATTGCTCCATAGGACTTTTACCAACTAGACAACGATGTCGTAGAGACCTTATCCACCATCCACAGATTTGAGCAGACTCCTTTTTCATAGGTCAAGTCCTCAATCTAAATAGGCTCCAACTCCACAACATGAGGAAGCATTGAAAACATATTTCCTCGAATTCGAAACATAAAACATTATGAATCTTAGACGGGCCTTTGGGGACAAGGCTACTTTATATGCTAAGGTACCTCTCTCTAATATTTCAAACGAGGCCCACAAATCGAGGGTGAGTTTTCCTTTTCTCCAGCAGTTTTCAAACTTCCAAATATCTCAATTTGCTCAATAAGCAAACTTTAAGATAACATAATCACCAAATTCAAATACCAAATGGCGCTGAGATTTATCAACATAACACTTGTGTGTACCTTGATTTTCTTCCAAATTCTCTTCCATCTGGATTATCCTTTCAGTAGTCAATTACACAAGTTCGTGTGTTAATTTTTTTTTTCTCCAATATGATCATAACACATTGGGGATCATAAACTTCTACCATAAACCTTTTTGAAGAAATAATCTCATTGCTAGCTTAAAACTATTTTACAAGAAAATTTAACCTAAGGTAAGAACTCATTCTGATTACTTTTCAAGTCTAAAACAATTTATCTCAACAAATATTTCCAACATGCTATTACTTTCCTCAATTAGTCATTAGTCTAAGTATGAAAGCTATTATAAAAACTAACTTAGTACTTCGATTATTTTTTTTTTTTTACAAAGTCACAATCTAAAATTAAAATAAGAATTCTTGTTACATACCATAGAATCAAATATTTCATACATTATCAAAATCTCCTTAATATCGAGAAGCTAGTCTGATAGAAAAATTATTAGACTTTATCCATAAACAAACCATCATAATGAAACATTGTCATCCAACTAAGGTTTGTAAATGACATATCTGCAAAATACATGGTAATATGTTTCCACACTCATTTAGAAATATAAAGTAGTTGCAAAGTACTATTAGGTCTTAATGGGGCATGTCATTATGGACAATATGGTGGTTTGAAGTTATTTTATGACGATTGGTAAGAATAATATTGAATTGACTTCATACTCCTTAAACATTAAGGTTTTTGTTTGATTTTGAGGATGAATTAAGGTGCTTACTACCTTTTATTTGTTGATTGTTTGGGGAAAATATTGTCTTTCCATATTCTTAGTTATCTTGAGTTTAGTTGAAGGAATCATGGATATTGTTACGCATAAGCTAAGTCTTGCAAGGTAGTTATTTGCTTAGAAATGTTGTTAAGTCTTTTAAGTTAATGTGATAAGTGATGAAAACAATTTGAAATTTGAAATGATATAATATTGTTATTAAAGTTTGAAGTTTCTTGGGATTTATTGAGTACAACAAATAAATTATTAAAAGATCTCTAAGATTATCTTATATTTTCAGGCTGACATAGAAATAAGTTAAGTTTGATTGGTCTTATAACTATGATGATAGCTTCAGAGAGTCAAAGAGCAAATTGGTAGCAACTCTTATTTTGATTATTTCATTGGGTTCGCAAAGATTTGTTTTGCATAATGATGCCTTTCATTAGGATTTATGTTGTGTTCTTATCACTGACATGGAAAAATTGATATATACTTATAGACATTTGAAATTTTAAGATATAAAAAACTACCTTATTATGATTTGAAGTTAGGTAAAATGATTTTTGCACTTAAGATATGAAGACATTTTTATTATTATGATCTACTCATAGATTATGAGAGTTTGAAGTCTTTGTCTTCTTAAAATGATTTTAAACAAGAAATATATGGGATATTGATACAATTACTTAAGGATTATGATGATATTATTCGGTGTAATAAAACAATGAGAATCTTGTGATTTATGTCTTAAATAGAAAAAAATTGATTCATCAAAATCATTTAAGGTTGTTACCAACGATTATTGTATGATTTTGGAGTGTTTTGAGTCTATGTTATACCTTCGGATTTTAGAGTTCTTATGTTGGGCATTATAGTGCAACTAAATTTGTTTGGAGAATTAAGATCTTATAAGGAATTATTTGAAACTAGTTGAACTTTTGGAACAATTGATTGTGTTTAATAAGACAATAAGATCTTGAAATTTGGGATTAGACTTAATGTCTTAAATAATGGAGACATAAAGATACAACTTTTGAAGGAAGTTTATTACTTTAACCTTACAATCTACCCTAAAAGGATGCAAAAGTATAAATATTTAAGGCCAAATTTTTGATGGTCATATATATGAAGTAAGGTATTACATTATTTGTGACTTTGGGTTTGGTACGATCGTATGGAGGTTTATCAAAGACCTAATGGTACTTTGCAACTACTTTATATTTCTAAATGAGTGTGAATCTTGGCGCCCCCAGGCCGGGGTGTCAGTTGACTACCGTCGACACATGAATTCTACATGTCTCACTTCATGAGGCACGTACGTGTGTAAAAGCGGCCCAACGGGGCCAGCATCCACTAACCCAAATATAAATTTTATACAAAAGGAGATTTATTTACAATTGTATTTAATTACAATTTAACCTGTGGGTCTCACTTGGGATTACACAAAATCTGAGATAAGGCCGTCTTGGCCGTTTCTTCGCCTCTAAAGTCCCGGATGAGTCCCATCCCCAAGTGCGTCTTCGGTACCTGAAAAATATATTCCCTCGATAGGGTGAGCAAGTACTTGATAGTGGAATTTCCTCTTTGGATTACTCTACTAAGTGCGATGCAATGGCACACGAACATTCAACACATGCTAATATATCACTCATGCATATATTAACAAAATTAATTCCATAAATCATGCTATTCGAGTTTACAACCAATAACGTAAAATTAGCTCGCATGGGCTAAAGTAAAATCGGGGAGTTCATCTTGGGCGCCCCTGAAAATCCTGTCGGCATGTTAATTTCTCACTTAGCAATAACCTGACATCACACACAAATCCCACTGCAAACAGTGGGTGGTTTCGCCAAACCACTCCAGGGATTTATTCACTCGGTCCAAATCTGTTAGGCAAGAAATCAGCCATCAGGCCTCGACAAATCCCATCCATTACATAACCCTTAAGCAATAAAGCAGTAGGAGAAAGCCCTACCTTTTACGGAGTTTGTTGAAAACTCCGAAACTGAATGTGGCGTGAAACTCTCATTGTGAGGATCAACTCTCCCTCTTGCTCCGCTTCACCGACTAGTCCGATCGTCGGGGAAACTTAGAGAGAAGGTAGAGCTCACTCACAAAAATCCCACACTCCTCTCTCTTAGGTTTGTTATCCCCACTACTCTCTCTTCCTCTCCCAATCCGTTTAGTTGGGTGAGACGAGAAAAGTCATACGATATGCAATGTCAAATTTCTTATTGGTTGAGAGGATTACACACCTCCTGCTATCCGACCACTTGAGATTTCCCTCTAATGGCATGATGCCATGTGTCACATGTGAGCCCCACTTGAGCTCAATGTTTGACTCTCCCATATCTTGACACGTGGCGCTTCTTGGGCCACTCATAAAGTGCCAAGTGTCCCGCACTCCTCTACGTGTCTCGAAAAACGTGAAATTCCAACTGTCTCGGAATTCGACGAAATTCAACGTGGTAGCTAGATTTCGCGAGATGATTCCAACGGTGAAGTCCGTTTCGTCATCCGAGATCTAGAAAAATTCCGGATTTTGACAGAATTTACCATTTTATCCTTCCTTAGAAAATCTAGATTTTCCGGGGTCTCACAGTGAAAACTTATTACCATGGATTTTATGATAGGGTTACCAAGAACCTTAGTTGATGACAATGTTTCATTATGATGGTTTGTTTATGGATAAAGTCTAATAATTTTTCTATAGGACTGCTTCTAGGTAAGGAGATTTTGATAATGTATGAAATATTTGATTCTATGGTATGTAATAAGAATTCTTAATTTACTTTAGTTTGACTTAGTGAAAAAAATCGAGTACTAAGTTAGTTTTTGTTGTTAGCTTTCATACTTAGACTGTGACTAATTGAAATGTCGCAAGTTGGAAATATTTGTTGAGATATATTGTTTTAGACTTGAAAAGTAATCGGAATGAGTTCTTGCTGGTTAAATTTTCTTATAGAATAGTTTTAAGATAGCAATGAGATTATATCTTCAGAAAGGTTTATGGGAGAAGTTTATGATCCCCTATGTGTTATGATCATATTGGAGAAAAAAATAAAATAATTAACACATGAACTTGTGTAATGGACTAATGAAAGGATAATCCAGATGGAAGAGAAATTGGAAGAAAATCAAGGTACACACAAGTGTTATGTTGATAATCCCAAGAAATATTCGGTATTTGAATTTGGTGATTATGTTTTCTTAAAATTTTCTTATTGAGTTAAATTAAGATATTTGGAAGTTTGAAAATTTGTTGAGAAAAGGAAAACTCAGTCCTCGATTTGTGGGCTTGTTTGAAATATTAGAGAGAGTAGGTACCTTGGCATATAAAGTAGCCTTGCCCCCAGGCTTGTCTAAGATTCATTTTTGTGTTTTATATTTCGACCTTAAGGAAATATGTTTTCGATGCTTCTCATGTTGAGGAGTTGGAGCCTATTTAGATTTTTGAGGACTTGACCTATGAAAAGGTGCCCGTTCAAATTATGGATGTGATGGATAAGGTTCTACGACGTGCTGTTGTCAAGTTGGTAAAAATCAAATGGAGGCGATCCTTAGTATCCGAGGTACTTGAGAGTTGAAAAAGAGGCAGAAAAGCATCTGTTATTTCAGACCAGTATATCGAGTTTAGAAGGTTGGCTTTTATAAAGGAGGGGAGATTGTAACACCCAGGAATTTGTTTAGGTATAAGTTAGGGAAAATAATAATGACAGGAATTTGTATAGGTATAAGTTACGGAAAATAAAAATGACATGAATTTGTATAGGTATAAATTAGGGAAAATAATAATGACAGGAATTTGTATAGGTATAAATTAGGGGAAATAATAATGACAGGAATTTTTATAGGCATACGTTATGAAAATAATAATGATAATTCAATTAGTAATTAATTAATTAATTTAATGGAAGAGGAGTAAAAGGTAATTTTCTAATAGATACCTAGGTATAAATTGGAATAAGAAAAA
Organism: Tetrastigma voinierianum; assembly: GCA_016808115.1. Lineage (NCBI taxonomy): Eukaryota > Viridiplantae > Streptophyta > Magnoliopsida > Vitales > Vitaceae > Tetrastigma > Tetrastigma voinierianum. The sequence continues at coordinate 18,559 of JAEQBH010002696.1, forward strand.
GAAATTCTTTTTCTAATGCTTCTTTGAATTTCTTTAAGTACAGTAGAATTCCAGAGGACGTACGGCTTTCGGATCTAGGGTTTGAAGAACAAATTTCTCTAGGTAAGATCTTCCTTATTTTATTTTTCTAGATTTATTTGATGTAGATTCTTTAATTTTCTTTCAGTTTAGATCAACCACGAAGAGTCGAATTTAGATGCAGCTTTCGTTCTTTAGAAATAAAATAAAATAAGGATTAGTGGTGTCATACTAAATTACTTTGAGTATGAAAATGAAAAAGTATTTAAGGATAATTTTTGAAAGAAAATAATAATAAACAAATAAGATAAATTTGAAAAAGTTGAATTTTGTATAAATATATGTATTTGATAAGTATTTAAAGATATATGTATTTTGGCAAGTAAATATTTTATTAAGAATTGAGAATTTATAAGGAATATGATTAGAATAATTATTTAGCAATTATAGGAAATAAGATCCGTTAATAATACTTGTTGTCAAATATGATAATTGTTAGGTAAAAAGGCTAGATGAGTATTGTGTAATAATATAATTTGTAAATAATTATTAATATTACTTTCTTTCTAGTAAAAGATTTAGTTAGGATTAAGAACATAAAATAAATAAATTATTAAAATAAGATCCAAAAGGAATATGAGTTTATAAAAATTTAGTAAACTACCTAATTTAAATAGTTATCATTTGACCGATTGTTAATATGTTTGAGGTGAACAAAAAAATCATGTTGATAGAATAAACTTTATAAATCACAAATTTTATGATTAGAAACCCATTAACTTTTATTATTATGGATTAAAAAATTAAAAATAATATCATTGTTAAGAATATCAAATTATGAAAGTTTAAGAATAAATAAGTAATGATGATAGTTTCATCCTTGTATTTTTAGGAGAAATATTCGTTGAGGTGAAATTCTTCGGATTAACTCTTTCAAAGCTTTTAAGTACTCCTTTGAGGTAAGGGATATTAATGCAGATCTTTCAGAAGAAAATTGTTTGTTTTTACTTCATTTGAGGATGAAAATTGTTCTATCACACCCCGAAACCCACCCTAGGGGCATGACTGTCAATACACACCCTCAAGCCTTCAGCCTGAAGGTTTGAAGTGTGAAATGATACTAACTTTTCTTGTAACTATATTTTTGTCCAATTACCAACACATGTTCAAAGTAAATGCGCAACTTTCTAAATTCATAAATTCTCCAAATTCAAAATTTCATGCCAGCAAAGTACTTATAAATATTCAAATCTCAATTATGCATGTCATATAAAGTTGTTGAAATATAACAATATCTAGGATATCCCAAATCTAACTTTGTACTCATATAAAAATGAATGTTATCATCCAAGTGACTTTCTCAATTAACTTTTAAAACCCAACATTTCACATCAACATGAACTTATTAGTTCAACATGATCCAACATAAAGTTCTAATCAAATCCTAATGACAGCGAATCCTCGACCTAGTCATCACTCTTACATGAGCTAAAAATGCTATAAAAATATGTCAACGAATGGGAGTAAGCTTAAAGCTCAATAAGAAATACTAATACATTTTCATGGATCAAAAAGTTTTTAATCATATAACAAATAGGAGATGTTTTTCATCAAACTTTAGATTCAAAAAATAAGTTGGAACATTAACAAAATTTACTTCAAAACATTCTCACATCCATTTCAAATCAATTTCATATCAAATGTGATCCAAACAATTTCATATCAAATTTCGATTCAAACACTTTCATATCAAGTCCAAAATCAAATATATTTCAAATATATTTTTCTCTGGTCATCAAATATCAAAAGGTGCCCAACCATATGAGACTTTCAAATGGGTGGCTAGCCGCAAATTGTTCCTTTTAAGGTGGACAAAACCAAACACTACTAGTATTAGTAACTTCTAATCGAAACCCCTAGAGGCTGGGGTTCAAATCAATTACATTCACCACCAAGGAATATAAAGGTCAACTATTATTCCAGTTGACATGGCCGAACTAATCAAAGTCAAATATTTCATTCAAAAGTTCAAATTACAAAACATCATATTTCCTATTTCTTTCGTAAACAAAACCGTCAAAAAGTATAATAATACAAAACTACTTTTTTGATCCATGGATAATCAAATAAATAAAAAAATAAAACTTTTCATAAACCAAGATTATATATAATTCAGTTAAAACAATTTTCATCCTCAGATGAAGTAAAAACAAACAATTTTCTTTTGAAAGATGCATTATCCCTTACCTCAAAGGAGTACTCAAAAGCTTTGAAAGAGCTAATCCGAAGAATTTCACCTCAATGAAATATTTCTCCTAAAATAATAAGGAAGAAACTATCATCATTACTTATTTATTCTTAATACTTTCCTAATTTGATATTCTTAACAATGATATTATTTTTAATTTTTTAATCCATAATAATAAAAGTTAATGGGTTTCTAAATATTTTATAAAATTTGCGATTTATAAAGTTTATTATATCAACATGATTTTTGTTTTGTTACTCAAATATATTGACAAGCGTTCAAATGATAACTATTTGAATTAGGTAGACTTTCCAAATTTTATAAAACTCACATTCCTTTCGGATCTTATTTTAATAATTTATTTATTTTTATTCTCTTAATCTGAACTAAATCTTTTACTAGAAATAAATAATATTAATAATATTTTACAAATTATATTATTACACAATACTCATCTAGCCTTTTTACCTAACAATTATCATACTTGACAACAAGTATTATTAACGGATCTTATTTCCTATAATTGCTAAATAATTATTCTAATCACATTCCTTATAAATTCTAAATCTTGTAGAATATTTACTTGCCAAAAAAATATATATCTTTAAATATGAAATACATATATTTATACAAAAATTCAGCCTTTTCAAATTTATCTTATTTGTTTATTATTATTTTCTTTCAAAATTATCCTTAAATCTTGCTTACGTTCTCGTACTCAAAGTAATTCGGTATGGCCTTGCCGAAATCCTTATTTTATTTTATTTTAAAACGAGAAAGTGTAATCTAAATCCAACTTCTTGAGGTTGATCTAAACTGAAAATTAAAATCATCAAAGAAATCTAGAAAAATAAAATAAGGAATATCTTACGTAGAGAAATTTGTTCTTCAAACCCTAGATCCGAAAGCCGTACGTCCTCTGGAATTCTACCAGTCAGAAAGAAATTGAAAGATGAATAGAAAGGATTTTCTTTTCTTATTCCAATTTATACCTAGGGTATCTATTAGGAAAATCACCTTTTTATCCCTCTTCCATTAAATTTATTAATTAATTACTAATTGAATTATCATTATTATTTTCATAACGTATGCCTATAAAAATTCCTATCATTATTATTTTCCATAATTTATACCTATACAAATTCATGTCATTATTATTTTCCCTAACTTATACCTATACAAATAATTCCCTAGGTGTTACAGGCAACTTGAGAGAGAAGAGACTAGCATGATTTAGGGGGAGAGAATTTGCGCTGAGAGAAGATCTTGTCAGTGTATGTATTCGAGAGCGCGATTTTGGGAAGTGTGAGAGGGCAGGTGCGAGAGAGAAGGGGGCGGATTTTGGGGGATTTGCGGTGCTTGGTCTCTAGGTTAGGCTAGGTTGGGTTAGTTGGGTTGGTAATTTTGGGGGAAAATGGTTATTTTTTTATTTTTTTTACCCTGAGCTTCAGCCCATGTTAGCCCACTAATGGCTCCATCCTTGACCATAAAACCTCATGCTATTACGGATTCGAGTAGCAAGCGGCACAAAGGCCATGTTAACCCCTTATAAGAGACTTGCCGATCTCTCTGCATTCAAAGAGGCTTCTATCGCATACACAATGTTCAATTACAATAGTTTAATTCGATCAAATGGCCCCGATTACGTAAGGTAAGGGCTACTGATTCGGAGTTTGAGGCTGTGTACGATGGAGCAACGCCACCATCAAATCCCGGATGCAACACAAGATGTCCCTTTGGTATGTGATTCATTAAGAAAAATTGTCGGCTCCTTTCAAAGGCTCTTGGACGTCGGAGCTTATGTAATGCTTCTCCTCCGGTTGCCTCATGTTTAGATTGCATAATTGTTGATGGAGTTATGAACTTCGCTATTAAGAACAGAGGGCTTTAGGCGTTCTGGGGTTTGCATTATTTACTTCTTACACTTTCTCCTTCATTGGATATTTGCATTACCCAGAACTCATCAAAGAGGATTTTCCATTTAAAGTAAGTAACTACCTGATGCTTCTTTGCTCTATTTTTTATTACTTTGTATGAGTGTCTAGGTCTAGGATAATAAGTAAAATCAAACTAAAATTCGAGATGAATCAAGCGAGACTTGGGAGTAACTCTTTTCTTTTCTTTCTTTTTTCTGCAAATAAATTGGGAGTATTAGAGTATTTAGTTTCAGATCCGAAAACATTCATCTCCTAACATCTATGCAGAACTAGATAAAAAATCCATACGATTCTTAAGATTGTATCTCATAACTATATTTTAAGTTAATTCAAACAAAACTTGGGCCTTGTTTGGTTTGTGTATCAAAAAATAGTATCTGAAATTATTTTGGAAAGAGTTTAGAAAATTATTTTTAGTGTTTTAGTATCCATGAACTTGTTTGGTTATGTGATGGTGGTGGGAGTGTGGTGGTGGTTGTAGTGGTGGGAGTGTGGTGGTGGTTGTAGTGGTGGGAGTGTGGTGGTGGTTGTAGTGGTGGAAGTTTTGTGGTGGTGATGGTGTTGGTGGGAGGGTGGTGGTGTTGGAGGTGGTGGAAGTGTGTTGGTGAAGGTGGTGAAGGAAATGTTGTGGTGGTGGTGGTGGTGTTGGTGGAAGGGTGGTAGTGATGGAATTGTGGTGGTGGTATGTTGGTGGTAGTGGTGTTTTCTTAATTTTAGAAAAGTTGTTTCAAAAAACACAAATCAGTTTTGCAACATGTGACTATCTCTCAGTGGAACTCTAGATACCTGATGATTGGGTCATTGGAATGGAAGCGATATAAGCTGAAGGACCTTCAAGCTTTCAGAACAACCAATCCCAAGGACATCATGTTCCATTTTATTAGAGCAGAAATAGAGAATTGTCTAAAAGCTCGTGCCTTAATTTTCAACAACTTTGAGGAACTTGAGCACGAAGCCTTACAAGCTGTCGTATCTAAATTCAATTTTCCAAACATTTATTCAATTGGGCCTCTTTCCTTGCTAAAACAAAAGCATGTCCCTAAAAGCCTATCACTACAACAAAAAAAAGATTTACCGGCGTTTGTTAAAGCCTATCTCTTTGAAATGATCCTCTTGAATGTAATTCTATCATTAATCAAGAAAAATTGCAATATAAACAAAGCCCAAATGAAAAAAATGAAAACACAATTATAAGTGAAAAACAGAAAGAATTATAGAAATTGTATGTGAAAACCCATAAAAATTCAACTCAAGTACCATTGTAACCATATCATTTTAATATCTTTGTTTCGATGAGCACAAAAAATGAAACGAGAAACAAACCCCAAGTCAAGAAACTTTCCAAGAAATAAAGGACGAAAACCCGGATAGATGTACTGGTGGGAAATTTGGGCGGCGAAGAAAGGGGATGGTGTTTGCCTTGAAAGAGGGATGGCGAGAGGCATCACGCTGAGCCCACCCTAAGGGCATGATTGTCAATTCACACCCTCAAGCCTTCAACTTGAAGGTTTGAAGTGTGAAACGACACTAACCTTCCTTGTAATTGGATTTTTGTCCAATTACCAAACACCTGTTTAAAGTAAATGCGCAACTTTCTAAATTCATCAATTCTACAAATTCAAAATTTCATGCCGATAAAAATTACTTCTAAATATCCAAATCTCAATTATGAATATCATATAAAGCTGTTCAGAATATAACAATATTTGGAATCTCCCAAATCCAACTGTGTACTAATATAAAAAAGAATGCTATTATCAAGTGACTTTCTCAATTAACTTTCAAAACCCGGCTATTTCACATAGACAAGAACTTGGCTAGTTCAACATGATCCAAAAAATAAAGTTCAGTAAATCTAATGATGACGTATCTGACCTAGCCGTCACCCCTTACGGAAACTAAAGTACTGAAAATATGTCAACGAATGGGAGTGAGCTTAAAGCTCAATAAGAAATACTAATACTATTTCATGGATCAAAATTTTTTCAAATCATATAACAAATAGGAGATGTTTTTCATCAAACTTTAGATTCAAAAATAAGTTGGAAATTAACAAAATTTACTTCAAAACACTCTCACATCCAATTCAAATAAGTTTCATATCAAATGTGATCCAAACAATTTCATATCAAATTTAGATTCAAACACTTTCATATCCAGTCCAAAATCAAATACATTTCAAATATATTTTCTACGGTCATCAAATTTTAAATGGTGCGACCATTGTGGGACTTTCAAATGGGTGGCTGGTAGCAAATTGTTCCCTTTAAGGTGGACATAACTTAAACACTACTAGTACTAGTAACCTCTAACCGAAACCCCTAGAGGCTGGGGTTCGTCAATTACACATTACCACCAAGGAATGTAAGGTCAACTATTATTCCCATTGATAAGGGCAGAGAATAGTGTCAACTATTATTCCGTTGATAGAGTAGGAACAACCAAAGTCAAATATTTCATTCAAAAGTTTCAAATTACAAAACATCCCATTATCTGCATTTTAACTTTTAAGTAAACAAAACAAATCTCAAAGTACAATCATACAAAACTATTTTGATCCATGGATAATCAATAAATAAAAAGTAAAACTTTTCATAAACGAATTATATATAATTCGATTAAACAATTTTCATCCCTCAAATGAAGTAAAAACAAACAATTTTCTTTTTAAAGATCTGCATTAATATCCCTTACCTCAAAGGAGTACTCAAAAGCTTTGAAAGACCTAATCCGAAGAATTTTACCTCAATGAAATATTTCTCTTAGAGAAATTTGTTCTTCAAACCCTAGATTCGAAAGCCGTACGTCCTCTGGAATTCTACCAACCAAAAAGAAATTAAAGATGAATAGAAAGGATTTTCTTTTCTTATTCCAATTTATACCTAAGGTATCTATTAGAAAAATTACCTTTTTACCCCTCTTTCATTAAATTAATTAATTAATTAGCTAATTGAATTATCATTATTATTTTCCTAACTTATGCCTATAAAAATTCATGTCATTATTATTTTCCCTAATTGCTTCTATATAATTCTTGTCATTATTATTTTCCCTTACTTATACTATCTGAGAGTCACTTATCATTATTATTTTCCTTTAACTTATACCTATCTAATTCTGATTGTTACATTCTCCCCTCCTTTATAAAGTTTGGTCCTACAAATTTGTATACCTAAGTCTTGAAATAATTGAGGATGCTTTTCTCTCATCTCTTCTTCTAACTCCCAAGTGGCCTCTCGGATACTATGATTGCTCCATAGGACTTTTACCAACTTGACAACAGCATGTCGTAGAACCTTATCCATCACGTCCACAATTTGAACGGGCACCTTTTCATAGGTCAAGTCCTCAAAAATCTAAATAGGTTCCAACTCCACAACATGAGAAGCATCGAAAACATATTTCCTTAAGGTCGAAACATAAAACACATTATGAATCTTAAGCGGGCACGAGGCGAGGCTGCTATATGCTAAGGTACCTACTCTCTCTAATATTTCAAACATGCCCTAAATCGAGGGTGAGTTTTCCTTTTATCCTTGATTTTCAACTTCAATTATCTCAATTTAACTCAATAAGAAAACTTTAAGATAACATAATCACCAAATTCAAATACCGAATATTGCTTAGGATTATCAACATAACACTTGTGTGTACCTTGATTTTCTTCCAAATTCTCTTCAATCAGGATTATCCTTTCAGTAGTCAATTACACAAGTTCATGTGTTATTTTCTTTTTCTCCAATATGATCATAACACATATGGGATCATAAACTTCTACCATAAACCTTTTTGAAGATATAATCTCATCACTTAACCCAAAACTATTCTCTGAAAATTTAGCCAAGCGTAAGAACTCATTCGGTTACTTTTCAAGTTTAAAACAATATATCTCAACAAATATTTTCAACTTGCAATTACTTTCTCAGTGGTCATTAATTTAAGTACGAAAGCTAGTATCAAAACAAACTTAGTACTTCGATTTTTTTTAGCGAAGTCAAAATCTAAAAATAAAAGCAAGAATTCTTATTACATACTATAGAATCAAATATTTCATACATTATCAAAATCTCCTTAATATCGAGAAGCTAGTATGATAGAAACAATATTTTAGACTTTATCCATAAACAAACCATCATAATGAAACATTGTCATCAACTAAGATTCTTGGTAACCCTATCACAAAATCCATGGTAATAAGTTTTCACACTCATTTAGAAATATAAAGTAGTTGCAAAGTACTATTAGGTCTTTGATGTAGCTTTCCATATACGATCACACTAAACCCGAAGTCACAAATAATGTAATACCTTACTTCATATATGACCATCGAGAAGTGCATGTTAAATATTTATACTTTTTGCATCCTTTTAGGGTAGATCGTAGCTTAAAGTAATAAACCTCCTTCAAAAGTTGTCTCTTATGTCTCCATTATTTAGACATTAAGTCTAATCCCAAATTTCAAGATCTTATTATCTTATTAAACACAATCAATTGTTCAAAAGTTCAACTAGTTTCAAATAATTCCTTATAAGATCTTAATTCTCCCGAGAGCAATTTGAATTTGCACTATAATGCTCAACATAAGAACTCTAAAATCAAAGGTATAACATAGACTTGTATAAACATCTCAAATCATACAATAATCGTTTGACAATAACCAATGATTTCCAAGGAATCAATTTTTCTATTTAAGGCATAAATCCCCGAATTCTCATTGTTTTATTAGTCTTGAATAATGTCATCATAATCCTTAAGTAATTATTCAATATCTTCTATTTCTTGCTTAAAATCATTTTAAAAGACAAAGACTTCAAACTCTCATAAACTATGAGTAGATCATAAAAAAAAAATGTCTTCATATCTTAAGAGACGAATCACTAACGAATCATAATAAGGTAGTTTCTTTATCTTAAAATTTCAAATGTCTATAAGTATATATCAATTTTTCCATGTTGCATAAGAACACAACATAAATCCTAATGAAAAGCATCATTATGCAAACAAATCTTTGCGAACCCAATGAAATAATCAAAATAAGAGTTGCTACCAATTTTCTCTTCAACTCTATGAAATTTATCATCATAGTTATAAGACCCATCAAACTTAACTTCTTTCTATGTCAGCCTGAAAATATAAGATAATCTTAGAGATCACTTAATAATTTATTTGTAGTACTCAATAAATCCCAAGAAACTTCAAACTTTAATAACATTATTAGATCATTTCAAATTTCAAATTGTTTTCATCGCTCATCGCGTGACTTAAAAAGACTTAACTTGTTTCTAAGCAAATAACTACCTTGCAAGACTTGGCTTATCGTAACAATTTATCATGATTCCCTTCGTAAACTCAAGATAACTAAGAATAACAAAAGACAATATTTTCCCAAAACAATCAACAAATAAAAGGTAGTGAGCTCCTTAATTCACCACTTAAAATCAAACAAAAACCTTAATGTTTAAAATTATTAAGTCAATTCAATATTCTTCTTACCAATCGTCATAAAATAGCTTCAAACTACCATATTGTCCATAATATGTCCCAAGAAGTGACAAATTCAAATCATAATTCATATTGATAAAGTATATTCACTAAACCAACAGACAATACGAGGCGAAAGAGTGTGTGGGGCAACTGTAGTCACCCGAGAAATCAATTATCTAACATACATTTTGTAAGAATGCTAGAATACACAAATGAATATTAACTATCAGCTAACCGTCCATCTCATTATCCATAGACAAACTTAAACAAGTTCCCATTAAGATCATAAACCTATAGCTTTGATACCACTCTGTCACGCCAAAACCCTCCCACTGAGGGCATGATGATGGTCGCACCCTCGAGCCTTGACTGAAAAGGTTTGAGTGTGTGACACTAACCTTCCTTGTAACTGGATTTTTGTCCAATTACCAAACACATGTTCAAAGTAAATGCGCAACTTTCTAAATGAGTGTGAAAACTTATTACCATGGATTTTGTGATAGGGTTACCAAGAACCTTGGTTGATGACAATGTTTCATTATGATGGTTTGTTTATGGATAAAGTCCAATAATGACGTACGATTAGGTTGTTTATGGTTTATTTAAAAAGAAAATTGTTTGTTTTTACTTCATTTGAGGATGAAAATTGATTTAAGTGAATTATATAAAATCTTGGTTTATGAAAAGTTTTACTTTTATTTATTTATTTGATTATCCATGGATCAAAAAGTAGTTTTGTATGATTGTACTTTTGAGATTTGTTTTGTTTACGAAAGAAAATGTGGAGATATGATGTTTTGTAATTTGAACTTTGGAATAAATGTTTGACTTTGGTTCGTTTATTACAATTAGCAGAGATAATGATTGACCGGCCCTTGTCAACGGGAATAATAGTTGACGCTTTACATTCGTGATGGCGGAATGGTGATTTGAACCCCAGCCTCTAGGGGTTTCGGTTAGAGGTTACTAGTACTAGTAGTGTTTGGTTCCATCCACCTTAAAAGGTGTGAAACCCCAAAAAATCTGAATTTTCGAAAAATGGTAGAGCAGTGGGTTGATTAATCAAGTTTTTTGCTAGATCTCGGATGACAAAACAGACTTCACCGTTGGAATCGTCTAGCAAAATCTAGCTACCGGTCGAATTTCGTCAAATTCCGAGATAGTTGGAATTTCACGTTCTTCGAGTCACCGAGAGTGACGCGTGACATGTGGCAGGTGTTAAGTGGCTCACATTGAGGCACATGTCAAGTAATGAGCAAGTCGAAACAATGAGCTCAGTATAGGTACATAGGTGACATGTGACATCATTTCATTGGAGGAGGGAAATCTAGGGTAGATGGATAAGAGAGTCTAGGAAATCTAGAGCCAATGAGAAATTGGACATGTGACAGGTGAAAGGACAAGCTCTTAACTTGTCTTGGACGAAGTGGGATGGGAGAAGGAAAAGGGCAAAAAGGAAGAAAAAGAGAGAGTTTTGAAAGACTCCACCTGCTCTCTAAATTTCCACGACTTGATGGATTAGCGGTTCGAGAGCGAACAGAGGGAAAGTTCAACCTCATGACAGGCTTGCATGAGGAAGGCCCAGGAGTTGGGGAGTTTTGGCAAAAACTCGAGAGGTAGAGTTTTATCCTACTTGGTTTAATCCTTGTTTAAGGGTCATTCAAATGGCATGGGTTGTGTGAGGCCGTGAGTGGCCGTGTGAACCATCCTAAGACTTTGGGACAGTGTGCTGGAGATTTCCGAATTGTTTTTGGACAGTCTGGGGACTGATTTGTGGGACTAAGTAATTTTCCTTGTGTGCCATTTTTATGTGTTAGAGTTAAAATGAATGAAGGTGTGGTTGTCTTGCCCTAAGGGGAATGGTTGGTTGTGTTTTGAACACGAGGCGCCATATTATGGTAGTACATTAACCAGGACTTTAGAACTAGTTTTTGGTGAAACCGAGGAATTTTGGTAGTGAGTCCTTGGGTAAATTGTATCCGAGTGAACTTGATTTTAGGCTTTTGAATTTCTCAATCCGGACCTCTATAGCGTATTTATGGTCAGTTTACATAACATCTAGTTGAAGGAAATTTGTTAATTTTGGAGTTAGTCGGCCCCAGATGGGTTCACCCCGGATGGGGTTGCCCCGGATGGGTTCACCCCGGATGGGTTTCGTCCGGCTAGGCTCATGCATGACCTCCAACTCAAGGGCTTCGCATAGAGATCGGAGTTGGGGAGTTTTGATAAAAACTCCAAGAGGTAGGGGTTTTCTCCTACTTGGTTTAATCCTTGTTTAAGGGTCATTCAAATGACATGGGTTGTGTGAGGCCGTGAGTGGCCGTGTGAACCATCCTAAGACTTTGGGACAGTGTGCTGGAGATTTTCAGATTGTTTTCGAACAGTCCGGGGACTGATTTGTGGGACTGAGTAATTGTCCTTGTGTGTCATTTTTATGTGTTAGAGTTAAAATGAATGAAGGTGTGGTTGTCTTGCCCTAAGGGAAATGTTTAGTTGTGTTTTGAACCAGCAGGAAGCTGCCATGTGTGGTAGTACACGATGCTTGGACTTTAGAACTGGTTTTGGGTAGGAAATAAAGGAATTTTGGTAGTGAGTCCTTCCAGGTAAATTGTAGCCACATCAGGTGAACTTGATGTTGGAAGCACTGAATTTCTCAAATCCCGGACCTACGTAGCCCGTATGGTTCGTTTACCAAAACTGTCTAGTTGAAGGGCTGTTCGGTACAGGTTGGCGGCCGGATGGGTTCACCGGATGGGTTCACCGGATGGGTTAGTGGATCATGCATGACCTCAGACTTGGAAGGTCATAACTTCCTGATTAGAACTCAGTTAAGTTGTTCTTGGACTCTATGGAAATCCCATTGAGTCAATATTTCATCCATGTCCTTGTAGAGGACATTGGGCAATCGGGCCGGTTAGTGCCGTCCGGTTAGTGCTGGTTGGGTAGGCTAGCCGTGTAGGGCTGTCGATTCATGTGTGACCTCCAACTTCGGAAGGTCATAACTTCTTCGTCCGAACTTTGATTCAGGTGTTCTTAGACTCTATGGAAAGACCATTGGAGTCAAGAGTTTCTAACCGGTCTGCTGGAGGGCAGTGGGTCTTTGGAGCTGGCCAGAGAAAGAGGGCATTCGGGTGAGTAAGGTAGGCTAGCCAGGGTAAGGTACACGCCAGTCATATGTGACCTCGGCTTCACCAAGGTCATAACTTCTTCGTCCAAATTCCAATTTGGGTGTTCTTAGACTCTATGGAAAGCCCATTGAGTCAAGATTTCATCCATGTCCCTGTGGAGGACATTTGGCAATCAGGCCGGTTAGTACCATCCGGTCATTGCTGGTTGGGTAGGCTAGCCGGGTAGGGCTGCCTATTCATGTGTGACCTCCAACTTCGGAAGGTAATAACTTCTTCTTCCGAACTCCGTTTTGGGTGTTCTTGGACTCTATGAAAATCTCATTTAGTCAAGATTCCATCCATATGCCTATTGAGGGCATTGGAGTGCTAGAGTGGCCGAGAGGGCTCCGGTCGAAGTAAGGTAGATTTGTCCTTGTAGGGTGCCTAGTAATCATGTGCTCAACTTCGGAAGGTCATAGCTATTACGTCCAGAGACTTCTGTTTTGGGTGTTCTTGGACTCTATGGAAAGCCATTAGTCACGATTCTATATGTATGCTATGGAGGTATTGGGTATGCTTGAATAAGGAGAGAATACGGAGTAAAGATAAAGGTAGAAATTTGTCATGGTAAAATTTTGCCTAGTCATGTGTGACCTCAAACTTCAGGATGTGCTTCTTCTAGACTGCGTTCGGGTGTTCTTAGACTCTATGGAAAGCCCATTGAGTCAAGATTCCATCCGTCTACTTATGGAGGGCATTTGGGTATTAGAGTTGGCTGGATAGGGGCTCTCGGGCAAGTAAGGTAGGCTATCCGAGTAGGACTGCCTAGTCATGTGACCTCCAACTTCGGAAGGTCATAACTTCTTCGTCCGAACTCTATTTTGGGTGTTCTTAGACTCTATGGAAAGCCCATTGAGTCAAGATTGTAGCCATTTTCCTGTGGAGGACATTGGCCAATCAGGCAGGTTAGTGCTGGCCAGTTAGGTTTTGTGTTATGGCTTGTGTGAATAACATGGAGTGTGAATATGACATGATAATGTATGTTGTATGATGTATTAACATGGGTTGTGCATGGAGGAGAATTATATGTATCAATTATAATTCTCCATAGTATGTTGATGTTACACGTTAATATATATATGCATGCTTGATATATTAACATGAATTATTGTGAAAATAGCATAATGCAACTGTATGCCGCTGGGGTAACCTAGAAAATTAGGTAGAATTGCATGGCATGAAAGAAGTAGAAAATGGAAAATGATTGTGAGGAATTTCAAGGAAGATTTTTGAAGATTTGCCTTGAGTGGTCCAATAGTACATCTCGAAGAAATTGCGACCCACATATTTGTTGGGAGAAAAATGATCCAGCAATTCACCACGAAGGGTAGTCCAATATATTTACCGAAACTCGGTAGTTTGTTTTCAAGAACATAATGCTTTTGTTTTTAAAACGATGTTTTGCTTGCATTTGGCTTAGGCATGTGTGAGGGAGTCGGTGAGGACTCGATCGTAGTTGGGCATGTAGGCCATTAGTAGGATCGTATATTTTCTTGAATGTGTTTATGTTGAATCTTTGCATGTGCACTTAGGTGGGGAGTAACCCATGTAGGATAATTCCACTACTGGGCATTGCTCACTTACAATCGAGGATCATTATTTTAGGTATAGGGAATATTCGGAGAGACAAGCAGCTCATTAAAGGCGCTTTTGAGAAGAAAGCTGGGATTTAGCTCATATGTAAATCATATTAGAACTACAGAATTTTAATATGTTGTATTAAGAGTGATGTAATCAACTCTTGAACTATTGTAGTATAGTTGGTTAGAAATGTTTAATGAGTATGATGTGTAGGCCCAAGTGGCCATTTTCACTCGTGTATGAGTCTCATGATATGAGACACAGGTATTCCGCGGGTTGACGGGTTGTCAAAGGGACCCCGAGGGGATGAAGCGTCATGACGTGGTATCGGAAACTAAGGTATACGATTATGGCGTGTTGGGCGACTTTGAGATATGGAGTTGCCAGTGTAATTTTTGGTTATGATTACAGTTTGATATACGATACGACTTCACAGCATGGTATCAAAGCTTAGGTAAACGATTACCTAGGGAGCTCGGGTGTGGGTATCCACAAGTATGGTCTTAGGTTTCAAGGCTAAGGTATGCGAGTTACCTGGAACTCAGTGTTCGGTACAAGCATCACAACTTAGTATAGCTTGGTTTTAGGGCTTAGGTTTATGATTACCTAGTGCTCAATATCTGATATGAGCATCACAGCTCGATGTTAAGGTTTAGGTATGTGATTACCTAGGAAGTCACGGGACAAGATTAGAACACTGCAAGCTTGTGTTTTTATGTGTGCTCAATTGTATAACATGATGTGTGTTGCATGTTGTGTACATTTATGCGTGATTGTGTGTTCTGAATTACCTGTGAGGATAGTATATACATGGTAGATTGTGTATGGAACACTAGGGTTGAGAAATATAACCTTAGGGGTTCGAAAAGATAAACATAAGGCACATACTTGGAACATAGTATGTGGGAAATGAGTATCTTCTAAATTCGAAAAACCAAATTGGGTTGTGTTAGTGGTTGGCCGGTTGCGCTGCCCAAAGGAAAAAGGGATGAAACGGGTTAGTTCATGATGAGTATGTCTATTAGTGGTTGGCATGTGCACCACTAGTTAGACTAAGATAGGGTGAGGGTTGACCTGATAGGTTGGGATTGTGGGTCAGAGATCTCAAGGATTTTTCTCATGGTGGAACTTCAGGTGGTAGACATTATCGGGTCTGGATATCGTTCCACCGACAGGATGAAGGTGACAGTGCATCGGGTTGTCGATAGTGTGACCTTAAGAAGGTTCACCAAAACACACAGAAATAGTGTGGAGTTGTGTAGGGTTACATATGCATGTGATTTGATGCATATGTTGTGTGGAACTAGGGGCAAAATTGCTTTTAAGGGGAGAATGTGAAACCACGAGGAGTAAGTTTCAAAAAATGGGTAGAAACAGTAAATTAGATTAATCCGGATTTTTTAGAACTCGAATGACAAAAACCAGGCTTCAGTTGGAATCGTCTCGAAATCTAGCTACGCGTCGAATTTCATCAGTTATGAGACGGTCGGGCTATGTTCTTGAGGCAGTGATGACATGTGGCAGGTGTTGAGTGGCTCACATTGGGACACATGTCAAGGCTGTGGTAGTCAAACAAATGAGCTCAGTATGGGCTATAGGTGACATGTGACATCATGTCATTGGAGGAGGAAATCAAGGTAGATGGATAGAGATAGGGAAATCCTAGAGCTTGATGAGAAATTGGACATGTGGCAAATGAAAGGACAAGCTCTTAGCCCATCTTGGTCCAAACAGTGGGATGGGAGAAAGGAAAAGAGCAGAAAAGAAAGTGGAAGAAAAAGAGAGTTTTAGAGAGAGGGCTCCACCTTCTCTCACAAATTTCTGATGATCGGACTCGCGGTTCCGAGCTGACGAAGGAAGAGTTCAACCTCACGGCGAGGGCTTCGCATAGAGGCCAGGAGTTGGGAGTTTGGTAAACTCAAGAGGTGAGGTTTCTCCTGCGGTTTAATCCTTGTTTAAGGGTCATTCAAATGGCATGGAGTTGTGTGAGGCGGTGAGTGGCGTGTGAACCATCTAAGACTTTGAGCGGTATCTTTGGAGATTTCGGGATTTGTTTTCGGATAGTCAGGGAGCGATTGTGTGCTAATGGTGTCCTTGTGTGCCATTTTTATGTGTTAGAGTTAAAATGAATGAAGGTGTGGTTGTCTTACCCTAAGGGGAATGTTTGGTTGTGTTTTGAACCATGGGAAGCTGCCATATTGTGGTAGTACACATTAACTAGACTTTAGAACTGGTTTTTGGGTAGGAAATAAAGGGATTTTGGTAGTGAGTCCTTCAGGTAACTTGTAGCCACATTAGTGAACTTGATGTTAAGCTTTTGAATTTCTCAAATCGGACCTCTGTGGCCCATGTTGTAATTAAGTTTACCAGAGCGATCTAGTTGAAGGAGCTATTCGGTACGGGTTAAGCCGGCCTTTAGATGGAGTTCACCATGGATGGGGTAAGCGGATAGGTTCACCGGATGGGCCGGATGTGTTAGTCGGCTGGGATCATGCATGACCTCCAACTTTGGAAGGTCGCCAAATTCCTCGTCCCCGAACTCGATTCGGGTGTTCTTGGACTCATGGAAAGCTCGTTGGCAAGGAATTTTAGCCATGTCACGTGGAGGACATTGGGCGTCGGTCGGTTAGTCTTTGGTTGGGTAGGCTAGCCGAGAGAGAATTTGCCGTTCATGTGTGACCTCCAACTTCGGAAGGTCATAACTTCTTCGTCCGAACTTTGATTTGGGTGTCTTAATATTGCAGAGGTTACTAGAGTTAGTGGGTGTAATAGTACCTTAATGTAATATTAGAGATTATATGTATGACCTATATAAATATGGTACATGACCTAGTTCAAGTAAGTAGAGTTGAGTAGAAATTAAAGAGTCCAAATTGAGTGTGTGATTGTAATCAACTTGTATGAAAATTATTTTTATAAGTGTTCATACCCTCCTCTACTTCCTTCCATTTTATTTTAGTCTTCTTGGCTCCAACAAGGTGGTATCGAGCAATTTTGGTTGTAGTAATGCGACATAAGCTGCGAAAGCGACTGGGAGCTCACCTGCGACGAAAGACAAAATTGATAACCTTTCAAAAAAGAATGGTTGTGACTTGAGACTTTATGATGAGTGTTATGTAATTACTTTCTTTAGTGGGTATCATTGTGTAGTTGTAATATTGTCATTGAAATTGTGATCATAACTTTTGTTCATTTATATTCTTTAGTGATGATGCTTGTACACATACAATTTAATGATACTAATATCATAATATTATTTTCTCATGATTTGATTTGAAAATTATATCTTTGAAAGTGAGTATTTATTATTTTTTTTGTTTCCTCATATTATATATATTCATTAAATCATTACAATTATGTGAAATTGGGAAATATTCAACAACAAATTCTTTCAAATATGTGATAGGTTTTTTCTCATTAATTTCAATGTATTATTTGTGACAATAAATTATCACTAAAAGCATGTTAAATTTTGTAGTGGTGATTTTGGTTGTGGGTAAAATGTATACTTTTAGTCATAGTTAATTGTTGCCACTAAAGTCCAAATTTTAATCGGTTTAGTGGTGACAAGGTACATTTTAGTGGCACAATTACGGTAACTTACTACAATAATTATTGCAATTAAATATTTCTTATTTAGTGACATTTTTCATGTTGCAGCTAAAAAATTTATTTTTAGTGGCAACAAATTAAATGTTGTAGCTAAATGATTTAGCCACGAACATATAGTCGTGGCCTAGTGACAATAAAAAAGTTGTCACTAAAATATATAGTGACAATTTTTATACATTTAGCCGCAATAATTTTTGCGGCCAAATGACAAATTTCTTCTGATGAATATTCTTTGCTTTCGAGAGGGTGTCATCCATGTATGTCAAAAATCGAGTAAGGAGATAAAGTCTTGGTCTTGGCCTCCTTAACATCCTATAAACTATGCAAGCCGAAGCGGTGGGATTTAAATTTTGTTTTCGACAGTTCGTACCATTCTCCTTCTTTAATGGAATGAAGTTATTTATGTAGCCTTGAGCTTAGGAAATTCAGTTGACTACCGTGACTTCGGAAAAATCTACACGTCTCGTATCGCGAGACCCATATCTGAGTAAAAATGGCATCTTGGGCCCATACACCAACACTCATCAAAATACACTCAACTATATTCCAATAGTTCAAGAGTTAATAAATCACTCTTATTTCAACATATATTTAAATTCTGACATTATAATACATGTTATGCCATAACATCAGAAACCATGACTAGAAGCTTTCTTCAAAATCGGCCTCTAAGATGAAGTAGTCTTCTTTCGAACACCCTTGTACACAGAATAATATTCCACTCTACGGGTGAGCTATGCGTGGCTTAGTGGAAGTACCTAAATGAGTTACTCCCGCCTAAGTGCATATGCAATGATTGATGTAAACACACACTCAAGTAATCACGTGATCCTACTTGAATGTCTACATACTAAACCATGTCTCGAGTCCTCAACGACTCCCTCACACTTGCTAAGCCATGTATGAAAACACCATTTCAAAACAAATCTTGTTGTTCTCGAAAATACCTCTAGGAATTTCGGTAAAATTATGGGACTACCCTCGAGTGGCAAATGTGTTGGAGAACCTTCCAAAAAACAATACATGGGCTCCTCAGGCTGTGTAATTGTAGGACCATCTCCCAACATAATACAAAATCATCCATTGAAATTCCTTTCTCAACCATGTTCGTTTTTCTTTTAATTCAAGTCATGCACTCACACCTAATTCCTAGGTTACCCCGGTGCATATGAATGCATTATGCCATTTCAACACAATTTATACCAATATATCAATTATGTAATATCCTTAAATTTGCACTCACACACATGTCATTCAATGTTGATCAACCAACACCCAAATTAGCTCACTTGAGCAAATCCTAGTTCATCTCCCGATGACCTCTGAGCACGATTATGTTTTATATAATTGTATCATTTGTTAACACATTAAGTGTGCATTAACCTATTATTTCCACACAACAAAGCCATTCACTAAACAATTTCAATGCCCAAAACACATGGACATTTAGGGTGTTTCTGCAAATAGGCTGTTTTACGGTCCCAAAAGCGAGCACAAGTGGAATTTGTGGTGACGGCCCACTCATCCAACATCGGTTCTTCTTTGCGGAACCAAATTTCATGGCCATTTCTGGCCTCATATACACCAAAACACAATTTATTGCATAAATTACCTGGCCTTCGAACGGTCAGTGGACTGTCCAAACGAGCACAAAAATTTTCATTCGGTTCCGGGTTTGGGGCCGTCAAGCGACCTCAAATAAATCAAGCATTTACAAAACACTTAAAGCAAGGGTAAAACAAGTAGGATAAAACCCTTACATCTAGGAGTTTGTCGAAACTCCACAAGCGGTGCCACGTCGTAGTCCTCGCCGCATAGAGCAACTTTCCTTCTTGACCCAAAGAAATCCAACGGTCCGATCGACAGGGATCTTAGAGAGAAGTGGCACACTCTCTCTCTAAAAATCAAAAACCTAACTCACTGCATCACCTTTTCTCCTCCTTCACGTTTTGGTCTCTTTTTGAAGGAAGAAGATGACCACTATTGGCTCTTTTGTCCTTATTATCATTTACAATTCAATTAATGTCATCCATGTCCCTTCTCTTAGATTTTTGACACTTGGCACAATCTCGGTCGTCCGTTTCCATAATCTCTCTAATCTCGTAACATGTGTCACATGAGTACATGTTATATGTGACTTTGTCACATCACATGTCGTTCTGACACCAGTACTGATCACGTAAACGTGCAAATTCAGTATTGAGGTGACAAAATTTGTGATGAGTAGCTAGATTTCGTAGCTTGATTCCAACAGTGAAGTGGGTTTCATCATAGAGATCTAGAAAAATTTGGATTTTAAAATTTACGATTTTGCCATTTTGAGAGAAAATTAGAATTTTCTCGGGTCTTCTGATTTAAGCGAGATATGTCTCTCAGCATGGTCATCTAACTACCCAGTGATTATATCTTTTGGTAAGGGTGTGTTCGAGTTTCGATTAGACGCAATTTTCTACCCTACACGACCTACCTTATCCTCTTGAGCTTGACTAGCGCAAAAATCGGTAGGAATGAAGAGTTTTTGGTCTTAGATGAAATCGGAGTAAAAATGCGGAATACCCGTCAATTTCGCATTCCTACCTACCCTACCCATAAAAAATATATTTAACTTTATATTTTTTATTAATTATAAAGAATATGTAATTTGTGTAAGTTATATTATAATATAGTTATTGTTATGGATGTTTAGTTGTTAAAACATGAACTTGTTTTTATAGGTTATATTATTTGTGGTGAACTGGTGATCTATTGGAACGGTTATGATTTTAATGTGTTTCATATGATTTAAACTTAAAATAATTGTTATTGTATTTGTGTAACAATTATGATGGATTGATGTTCATGCTTTCTTGTGTTTTATTGTAATTGTTGTTGTAGTTGTTTTATGTTTTAGTGTTCTTGTAATTTATGTATATTATTTAATTGAATTGTTAAAATGATCCAAAAATTAATATTTACAAAACGGTTTACCCGATTTCTTACTCAACTTATCAGGTAGGAAGTCAGGCCGGGTAGGAATACCACTTTTTGATCTGGTAGGGTGGGCGAGAAAAACTCTTCGCAAAGTGTCGGGTAGGAAGCTTGAATACTATATTTACAGTAGAATGCAGTGAACACCCACATCTTTTAGTTTCATTTTCTTCATATCACTCATTTTACGTCCTTGTAAAAGTTCAAGAAACAAATAATTAAATTAGGAAATTTGATAGAATGGGTATTAACTTCTCACAAGCGGAATAATTTTACATAAAATCTTACTCCTACGGAGCATATCAAAATAAAGGGAAAGAATGTGAGACGAAAACAAAAGCGTGCAAAGTTTCTAATCTTTCTATAAAACTCATTATAATGTATTTATTATAGCGTATATGATCATAGTTTCTGATTCTGAGTGCCAGTTCTTTAAATGACCAAAGTTTTTCATTTTTCTTGATACGTCCAATATTTTTTCACTCATTCATCTCATTTTTGTGTCCATCAAACTTCATGGAAAAATGATCAATTTTACCCTTTTTTCAAAAAATAACCTGTAAATTTTTGCAAGCTTATTTTTTTCTCCTTTAAATGTTACAATACAAAAATTAAGATTAAAATACGGAAAGATTGTGAGAGGAGGACAAAAATAGTGCAAAGTTCCTCATTTTTTCAATAAAGTCCACAAAAGTGTAGTTTATATGTTAAATGATTAAAGTTTTCCATTTCGCTTGATAGTTCTGATAGTTTTTTCACTCAATCATCTCATTTTAGGTGTCCACAAAACTTTATGGATAAATGTTGAATTTTACGATTTTTAAAATAACTATAGTAAATTTGGCAAGAATGGTTGTTTCATCGTTAAATGTTAATTTACAGGAATTAAGTTAAAATACGGAAAAAGATTGTGAGCAGGAGGACCAAAAACTGTTCAAAAGTTTATCATTTTTCAGTCAAATTCACAGTGTAATTTATACTTTAAAAGGACAAAGTTTCCCTTTGACTTGATAGATCCGATATTTTCTCTCATTCATCATATTTAAGCGTGCCGTAAACCATGATGATCATTTACATTAAGATTGCGAAATAAAATTTTTCTCTGTTTAGCTGTTATTCTTTGTATTACTTATGAAGTGTATAAATGGGACAGGTTGTGAGAAAATGATAAAAGTGCAATAATATTTCTCATATTTTTTGTAAAAGTCACTAATGTATAATTTATGCTATAAAGGACTGCAGTTATTATGTTTCACTTGATTTGTATTATATTTTTTCACACATTCATTTCATTTTAGGTGGCAACAAACCTTTACAAAAAAAAAAAAAGGATCAATTTTACAATTTTTTAGAAATTAGTAAAAAATTATCTTAAACTTAATTGCTTTTCTGTTAAATCTTGCTACAGGAAAATAACTTCAAAATATAGAAAAATTCAGAGAGGACACCAAAAATCTTGTATGGTTTCTCATGTTTTAAATGGGAATTCACTAAAGTGTAGTTTTATACTATAATTGATCATATTTTTTTTTTCATTTTCCTTGATTTGTTTTCATACCTTCATCCCATTTTAGGTGCTTATAAGACTTTATGAATTAAGGGTCAACGGTATGAGTTTTTTAAAATTAGTTGTTAATTCTCGTAAACTAGTTATTTTTCCTTTAAAGGTTACTATACATGAAACAGTATTAAATTACAAAAAAATATTGTGGGAGAATGACAAAAATCATGTAAATCTCCTCATAGTTTCCTATAATGTTTGCTAAAGTGCATTTCTTCCTATTTAATCTATATTTCTTCGTATTCTTTTCATTTTAGGTGGCTATAAATTTTTGCTGAAAAAATGGGTTAATGATCTTGCAGTTATTTTAAAAAATTAGTAGTAGCTTTTCATAAAATTAGTTGTTTTTTTATAAAATATTATGGTATGGGATTTAAGATTGAATTAAGGGAATATTGTTAGAGTAAGACAACATATTTCATGTAAATTTCATTGAAATGTCGTTCAATAGATGAGAGTTTTTATTTATATTGAAATCTATGTGTAGGTAGGGTATCTAATGTTGCCTTGGAAGAAATTCCTTAGAAAAATAAAAATCTTTTAAGTCAAATATTTGTCATAAAATCTTGGATACAAAGTTTGCAGACTTCAAGAAGCTCGATTTATTTATAAATAGAGGCGAATTTACAGAAATTTTATGAAATATACTTTTGCCTTATAAGTCTGTTCCAATCCCATAAAAATCAGATCAATCAAATATCAAGGTAAAATGTTATGACCAAAATACTGAAAACATGTTAAAACCTTGGGTTTATTTGGTTTGATGTTTGAAAACTATTTTTTGTTCTCAAAATACTAAAAATAGTCAAAACTTGTTTGGATTAGCTTTTTTGTTCACCAATTTTGAAAATTCACAAGACAAGACATTGATTTTAAGAGAACCTCCAAAAGTTGTTCTGCCCATGTTCAAGAACCGTTTTTTTGGTTATGGAAAACACGGGGAAACGGCCAGGTATTTTTACTATGCACTAATTACCTCTCAAAGGGTTTCTCTCTCTCTTGTGAAGATCTTGGACGAGTCAAACCCAGATCCAGTGATGTGAAGGCACAGCTCCGACTAATCATATAGGCATATCTCTGGCATTCAAGTACAAGACATAGATCTGGGGTTTTTTTTTTTGGCACCAGTTTTTTTGGGTTTTTTTTCAATTTGATTTTTCCATTATCCCTTCAATGCTATAACAGATCTGCTGTAACATAGTTCCAACGAAACAAAGACGAAGTTTTGGATGAGGCTTAATTACCTGATCTATATTTTTTTTCCTTTTTCCCTAGATCTGGCTTCTCATAGTTCGACGAAAGCTTGTGGATTAGTCAACAACCCTTAATCAGTCCTATGTCGTTGTTCCCTGTTATTGGGTTTACTGGGTTGCCGATTCACTAGGTTGCATTGATCGTATTCAAACTTTCTTGTTATGTTGGATTTTTCTTATGTGAATGTTGGACAAGTAACAGTAGGACTTTTCCATTTCATTTGTTTATATGAAAATTGGATTTTGCCAAACAAAGACATGGAAAAAATTTGAGGCTACCTTGTCAACCAGTGACACTTTTGGGTTATCAAATGGTGTTAATATGTGATATATATATATATATATATATATCAAAGGAAAGACACGGAGATAATGTGAGACTTCTCTTTTGTATTTCAAACAGTCAAACCAAGCAACATTTCTATTTTCTTTATTTTCTGGTTATTGTCCAAACAATTTTTATTGTTTTCTGTTCTGTAAAACTGTTTTTGGAATCATATAACCAAACAAGTTTTTCGTGTCGGAAAACATCAAAACACACTTGTCTAAAATTCTTCCCAAAAACTATTTTCAGATACTGTTTTTTGAGATACAAACCAAACAGACCCTTTATCTTCTAGAATACTTTTCTAATCCAACTATCAATAAGTTTTCTTCTAATTCGGACTCTTACAAAGATTAAATTGTTGTCTGATCTTCAAATCTTTCTATCTTAATCTTGACTCTTCAATCCTTATCAATTGTGATTCTTCTTCTAGTGATTGTTTCACTTGTCTTATCCGTATTATTTAAATCCAATCCAATTTATCTGCAAAATAAATCTAAACCTAGAAAAATTATGAAACTAAATTAAAGAATTCAACACCTTTAATCATAAATAATATATAATTAACTACTAAGTATTAAATATAATAAAATAACACTTTTAATGATTAATCAATCACTTGTGTGATTGGATGTGATAGAGATGGCTAAGTGTGATCATTTTTAATATTTAGGTTCTTTTATTCAAACAAAGAAGAATATCGAGGCAGACATTAGCCATAGGATTAAAGCAGGATGGTTGAAATGGAGAAGTGCAACGATAGTATTGTGGGACCGTAATATTCTTGGTAAGTTATATAGGACAACGATTAGAACAACCATGTTTTTATGGAAGTGAATGTTGGGCAACCAAAAGACAAAAAAATAGGTGTTGCAGAAATGAGGATGTTAAAGAAAATGTGTAGATATACAAGAAAGGATCGAATAAAAAATGAAGGTATTCGTAAGAAAATGGAAATGACACCTATAGAGATGAAACTAAGAGAGGGACTTTTAAAATGGTTTTAAATATGAACTCCAAATATTCAAGTTGGCAGAACAGAGGAAGGGAAAGAGATAAACCTAAGATGGCATGGAGTAGAGGTGATTAGGAAAGTTTAATTCACAACAATTTTACTGAAAATTTGAGAAGGATTAAATGGAAATAAGATCAATGTAACCTCAACTTGTTTGGTATTAATCTAACAAGTTTATTCACTTTGGTATCTTTTAAATTTACATAAATGAATAATTCTCAAACAATAACTATAAAGTAAAATGACATTTTTTATATTCACATATTTTAAGAGTATTATAAAATAATAAGAAAAAATAAATCTATTATCAAATAAAACATACTTTAACATGCTTGATTGTGCACATTCTTTAACACAACTATTACTTTTTATTTTTATTTTTTGAGAAAAATCAGGATAATATAACAAAAAGAATATAGGAGATGTTTGATGTTACTCAGCATTATTGAAAATGAAATGTGCATTTGATGTAACAACTATGTTGGTGCACTACATAAATTCCACATTTAATTGTAAAAAAGTGGTTTTAGAATAAATGGACAGCATTAATGAGATTTCACTATTATTTGTTTATTTATTAGTTACAGGTTCCTGACCTATAAAACCAGTTTTAACTTTTTTAATTGTAATAACTTATAGGGAAAATGCTATATAATAAAATTATGATTTTTTATCACCCAGATAGTGAGGTATGAGAGTGTCCAACGAAAAATTAATAGAGACCACACTCATTTAAAATGATATACATTTATGTTATAAATTTTTAATTTTATTTAAAATTTATAACATTATTAATAATATTATACTGTCCAACTTATATTTCCAAGCACTTATTTAAATCCTATTCAAAAAAAAAAAAAACACTCATTTAAATGACTTGGTATTTTTTTACATTTCAGTGTGGGCTCCAATAAATCAAAATTTTGAGCTGTCACCCCACCCATGTGACCGCAGGATCAAACTAGGGGTGGCAATCGAGTCGTGTTGTGTCGGGTTCGTGTTGTGTTGAACATTAGTCGTGTCGAATATTAGTCAACCTAAACCCACCCATTTAACTAATCGTGTGGAGTGTGAGTTGACTATTCTATTTTCATGTCTTGTTGATGTTTATATTAGTGATATTATAGCTTGAATAAAAAATTTAACTATAAGATTTTATTTTAACTTGTTGAATCTCTCACTCACATTTTTTCTACAAACTAAATTAACTAATATTTATAATAATAATAATAATAGTGAGTAATAATATCTTTTTTTATAATAGTATTAATGCTTGATAAGATTTACAAATAATTAATATTTTATTTCTATAATACTAATTAAATATGCTAATCATACATTGCGCAACCAAATTAAACATTAAGTAATGAAACAAGCCATTAAAACATGAAAACTCATACATCTGTGAAAAGGCGAGTCAATCTCGATCAAGTTAAAATTTTCGGTGACCGAGGGTTAAGCAGGTTCTGTTGAACAAACCCATTAACACTTCGTGTTGAATTAGGTAATCGCCTGAGGTTCATGTCAAAAATAAGTCAACCCAAATTCGAACATTAGGTGTGGTGTTCGGTATCCGATTCTTGAATTAATCGGTGTCAAAATTGCCATAGCTAGACCAAACCAATGATATAATAGAAGGAATTTTGTAGGCTGAACTACTCATTTGTCGTGTTTGGGAAAGGATGCCATAAAGAAAAATACTAATTTGCCAAATAATATGTATAAGGCCACAGTGAGTGTAAAGTAACGAGCACGTTGGTTCCTGACTTTTTGCCTGACTAATTTGGTTTTAACTATTTGATGCGTTGAATTAGAGGTGTCAACGTGTGAGTTAAGCAGTGCAGTCGGGTTAAAGGATGACAATTGAAAAATATGTAGCTTGAGTACACGACACGTTTAATAAGCGGTGAAAAATCTCGACACGAACCGCGACCCATTTATTAAGCGGGTAACACGACACGACTCGTTTAACCCATTTAATTTTAAAATAATTATAATAATAAATTTTAATATAATTTTTTTTTACTTCAAGTGTGTTGACATAATATATTACTCTTGTCGATTATACATCGACTACTTTGGTTGATGGCTGTTTGAGGTCCTATGAGATTACATCATTCCGGTGCTACTATTATCTTTGTAGATAATCAGAAGTGCTGTCCATATAGTTCTTAATGTTTTTAATGAGAGTTGACATATTAAAAATGATTGTCACTTTATTCGTCAAATCTTTCCAAGGCACTCCTTCAACTGCGGATGTTTTCTTAATACTACAACCTGTGGATTTGTGTTAATTTTCATTCAGGTTGATGTGCACTCTGCCTTGAGTTTGAGTTTGAGAAATGTTAACATGATTGTTGGGATTATTCATTATTATTAAATGTGCCATGTTATTAGATTGTGAGAACCATTCTTATCATACATTTTATGAACTTTCCATTCTTGTATATCACTACATTTAAATCTGAGCCTTGTCTTGATAAATGTATTCCCAAATATACGATCCTTTTCTCTTGTATCTTTTCTAACACCGGACTATTATTAATGCGATTGCAGAAAGTTGCTCATCGAATAGACTATCAATTTTTATTATTTGAATAACGACTCAGCGGCTTTGAACTTTTGCTATGATTTTTTGGCAAACTTTAAACGCAACTTTTCACCTAAAAAAGTCGGGTCTAAATAAACTCGATGTCCAAACAACTCAATTAAAACACTTCTCGTAATAAAAATATTCAATCTCACACACTAGAAAAACTAATAAGCATAGGGATAAAATGGTATTTAAGATTCTCATGAGTGGTATTTGTTGGAGTAAATCGAATATATGGGGGTGATATATTAAATAAATGTAATTAGGCTATCAAATAAGAAGTTAGGCTAATTAAAAGTGATTAATTTTAAGTTTGGGGCCTTAATTAATATATTATAAAGTGTGGGCATACAGATATTACATAGAGACAAGCGTAATTTCTATTTTTATGATGGGTTAAAAATGAAATTACGAACAAATCAACTAATTATATCTGGAACACAATAGTTATAAATAAAGGTCATGAGATCCCCATATCACAACAGTTTTCCTTTCTTAGTTCCCATTGTCGAGGGGAGAAATATTAGACAAGAAGAAAACTTAATGTAGATCACCGGGAAGATCATAAGGCCTCGAACCAGTTTGATGGAAGAATCATCAAGCCTCGACTTCGAGATTCGAGATCTGGAAAGATTAGTTTGAATAGATTCGAATCCATCTCAATATTTTGTTATGGATTCAGGTACGCTTCCGCAAATCCTGTATTTTGATTCTTGATGATTCAATATGAATGTTCCTATTTGTGTAATGGTTTTCACATAATTTTTTTTTTTTAAATCTCTCAGTATTGCCCAGTCTCCCCTTACTAGCCTCACTTCACTTGAATCAATTTCCCTTTCATATAACCACTTCATGATCCCGTTCTCATTTCCCTTGTTTTTTAACCATTCAAAGCTTGAGGTCATTTTAATTGATAACAACATATTGAACCTCGAAAATGGATCTCAATCATGGATTCCAAGATCTCATCTGAAGGTTTTTAGTTCCTCAAATTGTACCATTGAAAGACTACCCTATTTCCTATATCATCAAAATGACTTGAGGGTTGTAGATCTCTCCCACAAGAAGTTGTCGGGGAGGTTCCCGTCCTGGTTGTTAGAGAAAAATAGGAGATTGGAAGTACTTAACCTGCGAAAGCTCTTTCACGGGATCTTTACCCAAATGCCTTCTTTCGAGTCCCATCTTTCATACCTTGATGTCTCTAACAATTACGTAAGTGGTCAAATTCAATAAATTTAAATGAATCTTTCCAAGCTTAGAAAGCTTAAAAGATGTCCAATAATCTGTTTGATGACATATTCCTTCTTTTGGTGTATTAGATCTTTATTAATGATCTTAGACATCAAACAATCACTTGTCAGGAGGAATATCAGGAAGTCTGCCATGGGTCTCTCCTCCTTAAAGGTCCTCAAACGATCAAATAATTCCTTGCATGGTCAGATATTTGCCAATATTTTCAACCTGACCAGTTTGGTTTTTTTGTACTTGAACCAAGCAACCACTTTCTTGGAAAAGTCATCAGACTGCTTGTCTAATACCTCATTTTTGGAGGGTGTGGATATTAGAAGCAACCATTTGTCAGACATACTTTACAATGGATAGATACGATCATACTTAGAGGAAATAAAATTTGGCCAAAAATCGCGTGAGGTCATCCAATTCAGGTGTGTAAACTTGACAGTCTTCGATTTCTAGATCTCTCTGAAAATAACTTGTCAGGCTCTGTGCCAGCTTGCTTTAACCCTTCAACCATTGCTTGTGTCCATTTGAATGAAAACAGATTGAGTGGTCCATTGACTCCATGGCAACTCATTTTTGGTGACATTGGAGCTTGGATATAACAACCTAACTGGTAAAATTCCTGAGTGGATAGGCAGCCTCTCAGCATTGAGCGTTATTATCTTGAAAGGTAACATATTTGAGGGCAGCATTCCCACTCAATTCACCTCAAATGAATAAGCCTGATCAGTATCTCTTAGAATAGTCTTTAAGGGTTTCAGTCTTAGTTTGACTCACTTGACTTTTGAGTCAAACTATATGCCAAATCTGTTACAGGTTCAGAATATGATTTGTTCCCCCTAGGAATAAGTCAATTCCATTGTATTCATCTTATTTTAATCAATAAGATTGTCGAAGGTCAAAGGGTGGGTTCAGACAAAAGGGGAGGGAATCTGTTCTATGAGGGCAACGTCCTCCCAAACATGTCGAGATTGATTTCTCCTTGTAATTAACGGGTAAATGCCATCCGAAATGGGAACTTAAGTGAGCTCCATTCATTGAATGTCTCATAATAATCTCGCGGATCAATGCGATGATCTTTTTCAAGCGGAGCCCGGTGGAGCGTGTGGGGGGTGTTGGTGGACCGGATTGTTTGTGAAGGAATTTGGGATGCGAGGCTCTTGGATTATCTGGTGGGTAGGATTCTTTGCCTTTGGTGATCTGGGGCCAGATGAAGTGCTTCTGCAAAAACCGGGGAAAACAAGGGGTCGGCGGGGCTTTGCGAGTGGCCGCTCAGATGCAAAGTCGGATTCTTCCTTGTGAGAGAAAGAGATGTTTGGAAAATTAGTATTGGCATCCCGAATCGGCGTACCTTTCAGGTAAATTTGGCCTTGTATTTATAGTGGATGATCGTGATGACTGGGAGTCCTCCCGTTGGAGGATATGTTTCCTCATATTGTTAGCCTTAGATTGCTGCTGGATTAGTCAAGAGGAGTTTATTTGGGATAATCCTCCTTCTTTATTGGAGATTCCGTTTAACGGTCTTCTATTACTTTTCGAACCCGACATTAGGACTTGATTGGACGGAATAGGTTATTATCTTTTAGGGAATATTCTATCTTCACATTGTGGAAGGATTTGGGTTATTAATTTGAATATAGGCCTCCATTTTCCGGACCATGTTTGAGGCTAATAGTAGGACCTCCTTGAGGCACTATGGAGGGACATGGGTGGGGCACGGCCCCCATTGCTCTATCGGGCTGGCCAGTGGGATACTCGGTCAATTTATATCCCCATCGGTTGCCCAGGCCCGCATTATGCAGGCTGCGTGGGCAAGGGTGTAATTGTTCTATTAATCGGCGCCATTCAGCGTGTCCATTCGGGATCATACAGTCGCGCCATTAGTCGGATATTAATAACTGACTGGGTTTTATTTGTCTCTTACATTTTGCGACCTCTTCGAGTTTCGCCTTCCCTCGGTCTCTTAACCTTCTATTTATTTAGGCGTTTTGTGCTTGTTGCCTTCTGATTCCGTTAGGTCCTGAAACTATATGGGGTGTTCTTGTTTCATGTACGCTTTGCCGATGGGCTCGAATCGCTCTTAAATCTTCTTGTATCCATGCTAGTCCTCTGATTGATGTCGATTACGATCTAGCTAGGGAAGCGGTCGTTTGATCGTCGTCAATCCCCGGATGCTCTGTAGGCGCCTCACACACTCCTTTGGGTAAAGACAAAAAGGAAAATAAACGATCAAATATCCTAAGGGTCGGATTTCCTCAAAGTTGCCGTTCGTCATGCCATGAAAGTGGGGCCAGAGCAGGTTGGCCCTTCATCTGGTAAATTTTTTGTTGTTGATACCGTCCTCTTCACGGTGTTCGTGTATGGTCCCACGATTTTTGACTCGTTATGTTACCTCCGTTGCACGGAATGGTGTGTTTTTCAGTCGCATTTGATAACGGCCTCCCGGGTTTTCCGCACACCCTTTCATCAAACGGGTTCTTCGGCATTTTCATATGCGCCCTTCCCAGGCCCCTAATGGTTGGGGCATTTTAGTGGGTTCTTGGTCTTTTAGGGCGCGGGGGACTTGGCGTCCCTAATGGCTTTACTCCTGCATCTTTGTCAAACTGACTGCCGTAGGGGTTTTATTTATTTCACTAGGCGTCGGAGCCCCTTTAGTGATTTGGACCTTCTACTTCTTCTCATAGGACATGGAAAGTTCGATATTTCTTTGTCGATGGCTCCAATGGGAGTAAACTCTTTAGGCGAAGAGACACCCTAGGCGTACCCAGAACGTGGAGCACCCCTGATAACCTTCGTGAGTATCATCCTTACCTTTGGTTTAATTCATCTAAAGTCGGTTGAATGCTCCTGACCTTAGGTTTCCCTTATATTTTTCAGATGCTCGACTTGAGCTTAGCGACGAAGATCTTGGATTGTCGCTCTTGCTTTGGCGAATGCTCTTGCTTTCGTTCCTACGAGCTATTAAAGATGTCGGATGTCTCGGTTCATCGGTCACGAAGTCCAAAATCTGTTTTAGACCAGCTCTCCACCATCTGGGTTTCTCTTTCGGACCGTGTGCGTTTGCTCTACCCAGGAGATCTTAGCTCTCACGGAAGGATATCTAGAACCTCGGGTGCAAGAAAGGAGGAAAACAGGACTCTCCCAGAGGGATCGGCCGGTCATGCACAAAGTTCGAGATTAAAGCACCTTGAGTCCCCTCGTCCCAAGCCCAGACGGTCCTCGTCCCGGATGGTGGAGATTCCACCAGTTCTTTGTTCGGCTTCCTCTTAGAGGCCGCCTTGGTGGGAATCCCTCGGCGAGGGGCGATCAGCCGTTGGCGGTTTGCTAACTATAGGAACGCTCCTTCGGACCACTGTCAGCCATCTCACGGGAAGGTGAAGCTAGGAGTCGAGGAGAAAGAAAACAAAATCGAAGGTTGATGAAGAGTCAGATTCTTTGCTATCGATCGGAACTTTCGGCGGGTCTTGGTTTCATCCATCCTCAACGATTCGATGCTCCCGAGAGATCAAAGGAGTTCTTAGGTTGATGAGGCCTTGGCCTTGTCTTTTAAGGGATTTAGCCCGGTATAGCTTATAATTATGCTAACTCTCTGTGGCTCTATCGAGTTACAATTACGTGTTGTCTTGGTGCGCCATTCCCCAGAAGAACCGTGAAAAGCTGTGAATGAAAACATGTAGGATCGCCCAGAATTTCTGGGTGTTGACCACGGCGGGGCCAGTGCGGGACGGTCTCAGCATTTGTACGAAAAATAGAAAGACTTACGTTAGATCTGAAGCATGCCGTGGCTGATGATCGGGTGAAAGTAGGAAGGCCGGGTCAGGAGTGGCTTGACGGCTGGCCGGGGAGGCCGGAGGTTCGAGGATGAACCGGGTTACGCAAGATGGTTGATTATGGCTCGTGAGGGATGCACTTGATGATAATTGGACAGGGAGGAACTCATCATCTCCCGGGGCGAACAACGGGATTTGCAAATGGAGTTGCGCGCGGTCACCGGTGGTTTGGACGCAATGGAGAAACAACTTGAAATGGCTCGTCGTGAGATTTTGGAGGGCAGGCGTTGCTGAGGGCGCGACATGAGTCCTACGAGGCGTGGATTTATCGGGGCAATTTAAGCGAGAGTGTCGCCCAGTTCATGCTTGAACTTCATGCAACGTGGTGATATGGTTGTTGAGGGCGAGGTCATTAGACGGTGCGGGACCCGGTGGTGCACCCGGTGGAGCTTAGGATGGCTTGCTTTTCCAGCGAAGCGACTCGCGTGCCAAGTCTGGTTCGACTTTGACCTCCCTAGCGATGGAGAGAAATCTTTCGGTACAAGCAGATCCCAGGAGCCTAGTACTCATGCTGAGGCCCCTTCTCATTCTTCTTCGTCTGATACTTGACATTCGAGGCTCGTCTCCGCTAATTTTATTATGCTTTTTTTTTTTGTTAGACCTGGGGCCTACTACCTGTATTAACCTTCTTTTAATGGATACTCGCTCCCTGGGAATTTTATGTTATTTGCTCTTCTTTCTGAATTGCGCCATCTGCGTCGAGGATCATAGAAATTCAGTCCGCATCGTCTTAAACTTTGTAGATCGTTCTGTCCCAGCCAGCGTGGTTTCCTGGCTATGCGATTAGTGCAGATGGGACTTTGTTGGTTTGGGCCTGTGGCCCTCGTCGTCTGACCTGCGGGTGTTGACCTGTCCTTTCATTCACGTGCCTTATTTGAGTTCGCCAAGGCTAGGGTTTGCCAGTGTATGTAGTCGATTAGAGCTTGATTATACATGTCGAAGGGAGAGTGTCTCAAGAGCTCGTCAACAGGAATAGTAAGGAGGAGCTCGTCTGTTTAAAGTACGGTGAAGGGCTCGTCCTTATAGGTAGTAGGAGCTCGCTTGTCTTCGTGCCATTAAGAACTCTATCGAGATTGCAGGAGGAGCCCGTCTGCTCAAGTACGTAGAAGGGCTCGCCCCGACACAGTGTACTCGCTCGGGGCCGTGGTCAAGGGAGCTCGCCAATGAGATTCAGGAGGGAGCCCGTCTGCTTGAGGTGCGTAGAAGGGCTCGCCCCGATAGAGCAGTGGGAGCCGCACCGTGGTCACGGAGCTCAGTTAATGATTCACGAGGAGCCTGTCGTTTTGAGGTACGGAAGGGCTCGCCCCGATAGATACTGGGAGCTCGTCCGCCCGTGTCAAGTGGTGAGCTCATCGAGATTCAGGAGGAGCCCGTCCCGTTTGAGGTACCCGAGAAGGGGCTCTCGTCTCGATAGGATAGGAGCTCGCACTGTGCTAGCCGGAGAGTCACAATGAGACGGCAGGAGGAGCCCGTCTGCTTCGAGGTATGGAGAAGGTCATTCCGATAGGGACAGCTGAGCCGCCACCGTGTCAAGGGAGAGCTCGCAATGAGATTTTGGCAGGAGGAGCCCGCCTGCTTTGAGGTGCGTAGAAGGGCTCGTCCCGATAGATAAGCGGGAGCCTGGTCTCGCTCTCGTGTTGGTAGCGGAGAGTCTGCCAATGAGATTTGCGGTGGGAGGAGCCCGTCTGCTTGGAGGTACTGAGAAGTGGCCTGCTCGATAGAGAATGTGGGAGCTCGTCACCGTGGCCGGTGGGAGAGCTCGTCAATGAGATTTGCAGGGAGGAGCCCGTCTGTTTGAGGTGCAGAGAAGGGCTCGTCCTGATAGATAGCCGGGAGCTCGCCCCGCCTATTTTGGTAGCGGAGAGCTCGCTTTCAATGAGATTTGCGTGAGGA
Organism: Tetrastigma voinierianum; assembly: GCA_016808115.1. Taxonomy (NCBI): domain Eukaryota; kingdom Viridiplantae; phylum Streptophyta; class Magnoliopsida; order Vitales; family Vitaceae; genus Tetrastigma; species Tetrastigma voinierianum. Next base: position 53,282 of record JAEQBH010002696.1, read on the forward strand.
GCCCGCCTATTTTGAGGTGTAGAAGTGGCTCATCCCCGATAGGATATGGGAGCTCATCACCTGTCAAGGGAGAGTCACAATGAGATTGGCAGGGAGGAGCCCGTCCTGCTTCGAGGCGCAGAGAAGGGCTCGTCCCGATGATAGAGCGGGAGCTCGCCCGCCAGGCTGAAGGGAGAGCTCACAATGACGGCAGGGAGGAGCCCGCCCGTCGAGGGGGGTGCGCAGAGCGGCTCGCCCGATAGACGCGGGAGCTCGTCACTGGCGGTCAAGGGAGAGCTCGCCGAACGAGCACTGCTTATGCCACGGCCGCACCGCGTGAAGGAGGACCGCTTCGCGGTGATAATCCATCTTGTGGGGAGAGGTGCTTCGCATGAAGAGGCGCTTTTATTAGGAGAGCCGCTTGCATGCCCTTAGTTATCAAAAAGCATCGCCTTTAATGCCGATACGGAGAATTTGGAATGCGGCTTAATCGCTTCTGCAAGCCTATAAACAAAGGGTTCATGCCTCGTGCTCACTTCGCTTTTGAAGATTGCCACACTCGGGCGGATGAAGTGTGTAGAAGACGGATGCTTGATGTTCGGCTTCCTTCGTCAGTTCCTAACGCCTCCTGACCTAAGCTCACCCCTCCGTGTGGGAGTCAGGTTTTTCCTCCCTAGTTTCCCTTTATGCTATGTTATTCCCTAGCTCTTGGCTAGGGAATGCGTCCTAAGGGCGGGGGGATGGTGCATCCCTTGCACCCTCCCTCCTGCTCTCCTTCTTTCTTCCTCTCTCTCGCTATACCTCCTCTCTTTCTTTCTTTCCTTCTTTCACCCCACAATTTTCTCATCTCGCCTTCTCCTTTTTTTTTTTTTTTTTTTTTTTTTATTTTGTACCCTCTTTTTCTCCCTCTTTCTCCTTCTTGTCTTCTTCATTCTGCCTTTCTCCTTTGTCTCTCTTTCCTTTTTTTTTTCGAGGGTATCAAGCTTGCATCGAGTGCACCGAGGAACCGCTTCAGATCACAATGCAGGGTATCGGGTTGCATCAGACGCTTTTATGATGTAACTTCAAGAACGCCATTGATCGATCCGACCATGACTGAATAAAGATGTACTTTTATTTCCATGAATTTTCCATCAGATGTATATATATCTATATTTTTTTTTTTACATGTCCGAACCGTTTGAGACATCCGAATAACAACCAGTGCTCGCCCCACTAGGAGTCATAAGGCCTTATTACGAACTGATGCCTACTGATAAAAACGCTTAAGATGCTCAAGATTCCATGCATGTCGTAAAGATTTTTCCTTCCTCCTGCTTCGAGCTCATAATTGTCTCTGGCCGACGACCCGAGATACAATATAAGGGCTCTTCCAATTAGGGCCTAGCTTCCCATGTGCTGGATTTTTCCTTGCGGGTAGTAGCTTTTTCAAGACCAAACTCCGCATCGCAACTTCCTGCCCCCGACTCTCTTGTCAGAAGGCTCAATGGTCTTCCTTTTGCATTCCTCCAGACGCCGGCTGAACTCCGCTCACGCTCTCGTCCAGAGCCTCTAAGTTCGCACGCAGGTCTCATCGTTTTGTTCCTCCGAGGCTCGATTCCTGGAGACTTTACTCACCTTCAATGGCTACCGCTTCGTGCAAAGCTGGGCAATGGAGTCTCCCGTTGTCGACTTGTCGTCCCATAGCCCATAAGATTAAGAGGTATTCGAATCTAACTCCCCTTCCACTCTTCCCACTGGGTTTCTGTAAGGTCTCGAGGGTTCCGATGGTGACTTTGGCCAGCTTCCATTTGATCGCGGTGAGCTGGCTACTAATGTACTTTAATTCCGAGCTCTACATAAAGTCCCCGACTCTCGCAAGCATCGAACCTGCTTTTCTCCGTTATCCGAGACCAAGGCCCCGACACCAACCGCATATTATCGTCGCCTGCACGAAGTCATGCATCTTCTCCGCTTCCGTGATCGTGGGCTAAGGGCTCTACCACCACTTGGTGAACAATCTACCCACGACAGTAAATTTACATCGGGCCTTAAGCAATGGGCAAGGGGTCCTAATATGTCCAACCCCATCACTGAAGCGGCCAAATGTGATCGATCGAGGCCTCGCCGGGAGGCGTGATATTTAGCGTGTTCCGGCGATTCGCACTACCAGGTCGTCAGATTCGAAAGCATTGTGGGCCGCAAGAGGTATCCCCGCTCAAAACTTTCCCGCCAACGTGCTCGAGCCCCGATATGGTTCCCGCATATGCCTTCACTCTCTCTTAGCACGTATTCGCATCTTCCGCGATGCATTTTAGGAAGGGTGTGAAGAACTCAAGCCAGGAGGCTCCCTTGTGATTGGTAAACCCGAGGATCTCATCTCCCATCTTGGGACGCCTCGGGTCGCTCAAGGTTCCGTCATTAATATAATCCCAAATAGGGTCCATCCAGCTTTGGTACGGACGTCGCTGTGGCGACTATTATCAGTATGGTCAACCCGAGGGCTCCGCGAGGTATTCATGGGCGTTGATACCCCAATGTCTTCCGCAAGGCCAGCTACCAAGCAAAGCGTCTACACCCGGGAATTCTCCGCTCGGGACGTACTCGATCTTAACCGATACAAACTTTTAATAAATCGCGACTTTGCGAAGATATAGAATCATTTTCTCACTTTCGCCTCGTATGTGCTCCTCAACTGGCTCGACCACCCGTCGGGAGTCGCGCATGACCCTACTGATCGAATTCCCAATGAATGAGCGAGATCGAGGCTCACATTTACGGCCGCACTTCCTACTCGCTGGTTGAGGCGTGGAACCCAAACCTCAGCGTATACTAATGTCTATACCCTCGTGAGGTCGATTAAACTCGGCCTCCGCTTCTCGTGCATTCGAGGCTCCATCCACGCAGAGCTCTGGCCGGGAGGTCGCCCTTGATCAGGGGCTCAAGTAGCGCTCCCACCGCGACTCCATGACGAACGGCCAGATCCTGGCCTCTTTTATGGCTGTTTTCGCCAGGATCGACTGCCGACTCGCTCAGCCTCTACGGCCCATTTCATCAACCTCCCAGAGACCTCTGGTTTATGTAACACCTGCTTCATGGGGTATTCGGTCGGGACTTCTATGGTATGAGCGCCTCAGCCAGTGACTAAGTCTCCAGCTACTGGCCACCGCAGCTAGTATTAATTTTTTCCATTTTATTACCTCTCCTCGCCCCCTCGTGGCTCGACCGCAATAGTGTGATCATCAGACATTTTCGTCTCTCGACGAGCACCGCGCTTAGTTGAAAATTTTGATAACGCTAAATACAATGTGAGGATTTCCTTCTACCGGCTTACTAGAATGGGTGGCGAGCTCAAGTACGTTTCAAGGTTACAAACCGCTTCTTCACATTTCTCATCCTTATCGAAGGCTTTCTTCAAACTTGAAGAAAGGTTGGCATTCACTGTCAGACACCAATCGACTTAGAGTCAAGGATCTCCCAGTATAGTCGTTGTAATTTCCTTTATCCCTGATGGTGATGGTATGTCTAAACATCGCTTTAGATTATCCGGATTGTTTCACTCCCCAGGGTTGACTGCGAAGTTTTTAGAATTTCCGACACGCCTAAGGCATTTCACGTGATTCAGCCTTCATGTTATAATCCCTCGTGATCCGGAACGCTCCTGAGAGGTGAGCGATGTGGGAGACCAACAGAATGATCACCAGCATGCCGTCTATGTATACCTCCCATTGTTGTGCCTATCCTGCTTCTTAAACATCCCGGCTCACTGTCCCCGGTAGTCACTCGATTCTTCAAACGAAATCCAAGATTACCCGACAACGCAGTCCCCCGTGCAAGGATGAATGACGCCTTCTCCTCGGGTCACCGGGTCCATGCTTATCCGTTATAATCGGAAGAATGCGATTCATGAAGCTAAGGAGCTCATGGCTCCAGTCAGGGCATCTACGATAAGGTCGATCCTGCGTGGAAGCTTCGGCCCTGGGCATGCTTTGTTTATATCGTTGAAATCAATACAGAGCCGCCATTTGCCATTTGCTGACGAGCACAACATCACAACCACCCGTATTCTACCTCCCCCGACGCCCTCGCTGAGGAGCTTGCCGACCTCTTCGTTGATGGCCTTTGTCCCCTCTCAGCAACCGCAAGGCTTAACCTGGCTTGAGAGACGGGCTGGTATTTAGCTACGAGTGATGACCGCGGTCGATGCCACCTACGCACCGCTTCCATAAGACGCCCCGTTTCGCCTTAGAATCGCGAGGGGCCTTCGAGGCCTTCGCTAATTTGGAGCCGATAGTGCATGCTCGCTCGTCATCCAACCATCGCTCCAGCCTCTTCCGAGGGCTCTGGCCGAGTGACCGCCATCACGCATATCAAGCTCACCCATGCTCATCGTTTTACCATTTTTTGCTCATGTAGGCGATAGCATTCTCGTGCCACTCCGCCGACCCCAACCGCCCCAACGTCAAGCATCGCTTCCGGGAATTTGATTACCGTGTGGTATGCCGAGGGGATGGCTTTATCGCGTTGAGAGGGCCTCGCCAGCAAAGATATAGTCGACGGCGTCCACTACGAAACCTTGTCGCCGTCGCTGTTCGGGCAAGGGGTTCTAAGGTTAGCACCACTGACTTCATCCCACCCAGAATAATTTTTTCTCCCGAGAACCCTGAGACGAGTGTTGACAGTTCTAAATTTTTCTCCACCCCTTTGTCGAAGGCCGATGCAAAAATGATGCTCTGGGCCGAGTCTCCGCTATTACCAGACCCGATGACCGCTGTATTTCACACAATTGCGCTGATTAACAAGTGGTCGCCAGCGGGGCGCTCGACACCCTTCCAAGTCCGAATCGAGAATGCGATGCAGTGCTCACCGTGCATTTTAGATAATCGACTGCACCCATGTCTCACGATCTTGCGATGCGCAAGGGGCCTTCTCCCGAGCGAACTAGATTCTCTCTCCAAAGCAAATCCTCCCGAGATCAATGCGATTTCCCCAGGTTGCCGATGCGGGTCGCCGTCCGACGAGGTGGTGGCGCGAGCCGGCCTCGATTTGCCTGGTCCGCCTCGAGCTTCGTTCCCCGAAGATATAAACGCCGTAGATATCCGCGCCGTATCGAGCACGATCTCTCTTCTCAATCAGATACAATGTCTCGTGCGATGTCCATAGCCCCTGTGGAACTCGCAGTACTTGGAGTTATCTCTGGTAGCCGGATTTGATTTCATCTGCGCTGGCCATCTTAGGAATCGCTGCCTGGGCATCATGTGTAACTAAGTACACCGAGGCCGTTAAGGGAGAAGTGTCGAGGTGAAGGCCGGCCGTTCTTCGGCCGCGACGGGGCCCAGCGACCTAATATTCCCCGTCTCTGGGATCGCCCGCCCCGCCCGAGATTCTCCGCCCTCGCTCTCGCTCCGCTCCCCGCCGCTCTGTCGTTTTGTTCCAGCAATAAGAACTTTCCTTCTTTCACGAGGTCGTTTATGTATTTTCTATTGCAAGAACCCCTAGCCACTGAGGGTTCTTTTTTTGAGATGAGAACATCGTGTCTGGACTGCATCCCAACCCCGCTATGAAGGCCGTGGATGCGAACTTTCACAAGTACATCTATCTTCAAGGACTCGGCATTAAACCGTTGCACGTATGACTTCAAATTTTCCTGTGTTTCCTGCTTGATGGTTAACAGATGGTAACTCGGCTTCCTGTATGTCCTAGCCCCGATGAAGTGGGAGACGAACGCGATTGATAACTCTCTGAACGAGGAAATCGTTGAAGAGGGGATTCTGTTGAACCAGGCCATAGCCAAGCCTTTTAAGGTGGTGGCGAATGCCCTGCACCTAACAGGGTCTGGATACCCATGCAACCCATCCGATCCTCTTATAGGTATCGAGACACGGCTCCACTGATTCACGCCTACCGAACGCTCTCTACTGGTATCCCGAATTTGGCCTGAGCGGCAGTTTAGCACCAGGTGAAAGGTGATTCTGCTTGCTTCACCAAGGTATCCATGGTGTCCGGGTGCGCCTTTAACTATTCTCCTTTACATGGCTTAGCTCTGTCGAGGTCCCCGAACCTTTGCTCCCACGTCCGCTTCTCTTTGATCAAGTAGGATGTCGGGTTCCACGCTCTACCGCCCTCTCGTGTACCGCTAGGCTTTCTTCCCTACCGGGACTAGCGTTGTGAGCCGTGCCCCGGCTTGACTCAGATTCCCGCCGCCTTGGGATTTCCCGGGAATGCCATAGCCGTGGCCGCCCGCCGGAGGAACATCAGGACCTTCCGCAGTCTGTCGCCTTCCTGGGGGTGTCAGATTGTCGGGTGAGTTGTTCTATCTCCTCTACCAAGCGCTGGTCGACGAGGCGAAACGCCTACCTCGCTTCTTTTCTGTGTTAGCTCGATCGCCTCGCCGCCCCGTACCGTCAGACTCGTGGATCTCGCATCCTGCAGATTGACGCCGCTTCCCGCCGCTCCTAGTCGGGAGGCCCATCGCGAATCGAGAAATCGCTTATGTTTGTGTAAGAACAAATGCCTGGCCGCACTACGCTTTCAACCGATGATGCGTTTTTTCAACCGAACTGGGCCGGAGCGTAGTCGCCGAGCCGACCTCGAATTGTTCAGGCCGACGCAGCTCGGATTATCCTGCCGAGGTAGATTGTCGTGACCGCTGACCGCAGCCCCGATGAAGTACTTCTCTGCAAAAACCGAGGAAAACAAGGGGGTCGGCGAGGGCTTTGCCCGTAGCCGCTCCGATGCCAAAGTCAGATTCTTCCTTGAGAGAAAAGAGAGAATGTTTAGAGAATTAGTATTGGCATCCGAATCAACGCATTCCTCAATCGGGATAGTGGCCTTGTATTTATAAAGGATGATCGTCTGATGACTAGAGTCCCTCCCATTAGAGGATATGCTTCATATTGTTAGGCCTTAGATTTAGCAACGGATTAGTCAAGGGAGTTTATTTATAATCCTCCTCCTTTTTTATCGAGGATTCCTGCTAACGGCCTTCTATTACTTTTTATGAACCCACGACAATAGGGACTTGATCGGGATCTAATAGGTTATCTTTAGGGAATATTCTATCTTCTGTTATTGGAAGGATTTGGGTTGACTGGCTGAATATGGGCCTAATGAGCCTGACCTCCTTTTGGGCTGCTATGGAGGGACATGGGTGGGGCACGGCCCCCATTGCTCTATCGGGCTGGCGAGTGGGATACTCGGTCCAATTTTATATCCCCATCAAATACCAACAGCATTCTCCAACTTAAGGCATATTGAGAGCTTAGATCTTTCCTATAACAACCTGAATGGGAGTATCCTCCGAATCGACCGAGTTGAACTTCTTTGGTGGTCTTCAAGCAGCACACAACAACTTAACAGGTAAAACTCCATATTTCAAAGCTCAATTTGCTACCTTCAATGAGAGAAGCACAAGGGAAATCCTCATCTTTGTGGACCTCCATCATATAGAAATTGTACTAATGCTGAGCACCATCATCAAAGCAAAAGGTTTCAAGCAGAGGATGAACAAAATAATGTCGGGTCCATCGACATGGATGTTTTTCATGTAAGCTGTGTGTCATATATCGTAGTGTTGATTGCTTGATCTCCCCTTGGAATTAGTTGGATGCTTATACCAGAACATAATTATTTTTTCACAGCTCGAGTGAGATGAGGAATCTTGTCTTCCTAAGCCTTAAGGCCAAAATATATATATCTTTAAATACTTATCAAATACATATATTTATACAAAATTTAGCCTTTTCTAAATTTATCTTATTTGTTTATTATTATTTTCTTTCAAAAATTATCCTTAAATACTTTTTCATTCTCATACTCAAAGTAATTCAGTATGACACCACCAATCCTTATTTTATTTTATTTTTAAAGAACGAAAGTGTAATATAAATCCAACTTCTTCAGGGTTTATCTAAACTGAAAGAAAATTAAAAATCTACATCAAAGAAATCTAGAAAAATAAAATAAGGAATATCTTACCTAGAGAAATTTATTCTTCAAACCCTAGATCCGAAAGCCGTACGTCCTCTGGAATGTACCAGTAGAAAGAAATTGAAAGATGAATAGAAAGGATTTTATTTTCTTATTCAAATTTATAACTAGGGTATCTATTAGGAAAATTACCTTTTTATCCCTCTTCCATTAAATTAATTAATTAATTACTAATTGAATTATCATTACTATTTTCATAACGTATGCCTATAAAAATTCCTATAATTATTATTTTTCCTAATTTATACCTATACAAATTTCTGTCATTATTATTTTCCCTAACTTATACCTATACAAATTCCTGGGTGTTACAGGCAACTTGAGAGAGAAGAGACTAGCATGATCTGGGAGAAGGGACTGGCCGCCTGAGAGAGAAGATACTGTCAGTATGTATTTAGCATGATTTGGGGAAGTGACCGAGAGGAATGTAATCTGCCCAGAGGAGAGAAGAGACTGATTTTGGAGAATTTGCAGGTAGCAGTTGCTCTTTGTTGGGCTAGGTTAGGTTAGTTGGGTTGGTAATTTTGGGGGGAAATGGTTATTTTTTTATTTTTTTACCCCCGAGCTTCAAATTTCATGTTTGTAAGATCTCGAGAAAATTCCAATTTTCTTTAAATGGCAAAATGGTACTTCGTAAAACTGAATTTTTTCTTAGATCTCTGATGAGACGAAATGGACTTCTCCATTGAAATCGCTCTTAGCAATTAGCTACCACGAATTCTCGTTTGATTTCGAGGTGGTGTTCTGGATTTCACGCTGAGATGGGCAAGTAGTGCCTGATGACATGGCAAGGTAAGGAGATGCCATATGGCACCATAAGAGAGTGACACTTGGCAAAGCCATGTGGTCCACTTGAAAGAATGGCTCACAATGAGCCATGGGCAGTGAATCCCATGGCTCACATTGAGCCATGTGGTTGATGATGTCATAATGGGGGTTTAAGAAAATTAAGGAATAAATATGGAAAAAGGGAGAGCCACACCTTGGTTTGAGGAAATGAGGAGGCAATTTCCTCCCATTGACCGAATGATGATTCTCCAAAAAGGGGGAGAAAAAGGACCAAAGGAGAAGAGAAAATGAGGAGAAATGAAAGGGAAATGAGATGAGAAAAGAGAAAAAGGAAAAGAAAAGGCAAAAAGGAAAGAAAAGAAAGGAAGGAAAGAAAAGAAAGGAAAGAATCCGTAGAGAGAAAAGGAAGAAAAAGGAGAAGGAAGGAAAGGGAAAAGGAAGATTTCCCGGGTTTCGGGTGGTCAACGTTCGAAAGTTCGAGGACTAAAGTTGGTACACGCAGTGGGATCTACGTGTGAACACCAAAAAGTTGGAGTTTCATCAAACTCCAAGAGGTAGGATATTTTCCTACTTGGTTTACTTTTAACCTAAAGGCTTTATAATGGTAGGGGTTGCTTGTGGGAGTTAGGGTTTGGACTAGTAACCGAAAGTTTCTAGGTGTGGTGGTCTGTGGTTGTGATAATGATGCTTGGAACCGGATTGGTTCATGTTTGCGAAGGGGCCGTGAGGTACCCTGCGTTGAATGGTCCCACTTTGAGACCTTGTCAGTGGTGTTATGGCTTGTTGAATAACATGTATGTGGAAATGTGATGTTGATGCATATATTTAATGTATTAACATGGTTTGTATGGAAGTAGATTATATGTATAAATTATAATTTTCCATGGTTTGTAAATGTTTCATGTAGTGCCTATTCATGCATGTAACATGAGGAAAATTCATCGCATCATGCATTTCCTTATATGCACGTGTCACATCGCGCCGCCCGTGTGGGTGCAGGTAAGGCCGACCATATCGTTGCTGTGAATGGGTCGTGAGCTCGGGAAAATGGACAAAGTCCAAGGTAGAGATTCAACAGTGTGTAAATGATCAAATGATAAATTACATGTTTTAAGGAAAGCAAGTTGGGGTAGATCCCCAGTAGTGAAAGTCCCACCGGTTACTCACGCCTGCTAGGACATGAACCCGACGATGTAAGTTCGTGAAAATGTTGAAAAAGGCGTGCGGCGTCCTACGGTGTAACCCGGAATTCCGTGGCCCACAAAATAAAGGAAAAAGAATTTGATAAATAAAATTGGAGGGTTTCCAATGGTTTAGTCAGGGTGTGTGACTGGTTTTAGTCACGCTTGGCATTCCAAGTGTGAGGGAGTCGGTTGGGACTTGGGTCATGAGCATGAGGGGTTGCATCTCATGCATGATATAGACATTTCATATAATAGTAAATGATTGTATGGAATGTGATTGATTGTTTATATATGCCATTGCATATGCATTTTAGGTGGGGAGTAACCCTTATAGGAAAACTTTCTACTGGGCGATAGCTCACCCCGTCGTGGGACCCTTTCAGGTATAAGGACTATCCAGGAAGACGACACTCATTAGAGACCGCTTTTGAGAAGAAAGCCGAAATGTGGCTTTAAGTAAATATTTTGTAAAGATGTATAAATCTTTTTGTAGAACAAGCATGGAAACTATGATAATATAGTTGATTATTTTGTTTTATGAGTATTGGTTTGTGGGCCCAAGAGGCTATTTTACTCATGTGTGTGTCGCGTAACACGAGACGCATATAATTTTCGCAGGTTGACGGGTGGTCAGCGAGATACGGGTTTGGGCGTCCACGTGCCGCCCGCTAATGGCTCAATCTTGACCATAAAACCTCATGCTATTACAGTTCGTGGCGGCTGAGGCCATATTAGCCACGATAAAGAGACTTGCCGATCTCTTGCATTGAGAGCTTTTATATCACTTTTGTCCACACAACGTTCAATTACAACAGTTTAATTCGATCAAATGGCCCTGGAGTGCGTAAAGGGAAAGGGCTGCCTGATTCGGAGTTTGAAATTTGTACGATGGAACGCCGCCACCGCTCAAATCCGGATCTGACCTGAAGATGTCCCTTTGGTATGTGATTCGGTAGAAAAATTACGGCTCCTTTCAAAAAGAGCTCTTGGACGTCGGGCTTAATAATAATGCTTCTCCTCACGGTTGCCTCTGTTTAGGTGCATAATTCTTGATGGAGTTATGAACTTCGCTATTAGGCTCTTGAGGCTTTAGGCGTTCTGGGGTTGCATTATTTATAACTACTTTCTCCTTCATTGGATATTTACGTACCGAACTCGTAAAGAGGGATTTTCCATTTAAAAGTAAGTAACTACCACGGTACTTCTTTTGCTCCTATTTTTATTACTTCCCGCGAGTGTCTAGGTCTAGGATAATAAGTAAAATCAAACTAAAAATATTTCCGAGATGAATCCAACTGAGACTTGGGAGTAACTCTTTCTTTTCTTTTCTTTTTTTCTGCAAATAAATTGGGAGTATTAGAGTATCTAGTTTCAGATCCGAAAACGTTCATCTCCTAACATCTATGCGGGAACTAAATAAAATTCATACGATTCTTAAAGATTGTATCTCATAATCATTTTAGAGATTATTCAAACAAAAAACTTGGGGCCTTGTTTGGTTTGTGTATCAAAATAATATCTGAAATTATTTTGGAAAGAGTTTTAGAAAGTATTTTTAGTGTTTTTAGTATCACAGAACTTGTTTGGTTATGTGATGGTGGTGGGAGTGTGGTGGTGGTTGTAGTGGTGGAAGTGTTGTGGTGGTGATGGTGTTGGTGGGAGGGTGGTGGTGTTGGAGGTGGTGGAAGTGTGTTGGTGAAGGTGGTGATGGAAATGTTGTGGTGGTGGTGGTGTTGGTGGAAGGGTGGTAGTGATGGAATTGTGGTGGTGGTATGTTGGTGGTAGTGGTGTTTTCTTAATTTTAGAAAAGTTGTTTCAAAAAACACAAATCAGTTTTGCAGATGACGACTATCTCACTGATGGAACTCTAGATACCCCTGTTGATTGGGTCATTGGAATGGGCAATATAAGCACGAGAAGGACCTTCAGACTGAACAACCAATCCCAAGGACATCATGTCCATTTTATTCGAGCATAAGTAGAGTTGTCTAAAAAGCTCGTGCCTTAATTTTCAACAACTTTGAGGAACTTGAGCACGAAGCCTTGGCTGTCGTATCTAAATTCAATTTTCCAAACATTTATTCAATTGGGCCTCTTTCCTTGCTAAAACAAAAGCATGTCCCTAAAAGCCTATCACTACAACAAAAAAAAGATTTACCGGCGTTTGTTAAAGTCTATCTCTTTGAAATGATCCTCTTGAATGTAATTCTATCATTAATCAGAAAAAATGCAATATAAACAAGCCCAAATGAAAAAAAAATGAAACCAGGTATAAAAAAAAAAAGGGCAAAAAACCCCGAAAGAATTATAAGAGAAATTCAAAAACTGTGAAAACCACAAAATTCCAAACACAAAATGCACAGTATTAGCCATGTCTTGATATCTTTGTTTCGAGTGAGCACGAGAGAATGGCAAGAAACAAACAAGTCAGAAACTTAAAAATGAAGGACTAAAGAAGCCCGGATGGTCATGCCTGGTGGGCCTAGGCGCCTTGTGAGAAAAGAGAGGATGGGAGTGGCTGCGCGGAAGAGGGATGGCGAGGAGACGTCACGCCAAAAACCCACCCTAAGGTCATGGCTTGTCAATTCACACCCTCAAGCCTTCAGCTCGAAGGTTTGAAGTGTGAAACGACACTACCCTTCCTTTTAACTGGATTTTGTCCAGTGCAAACACTGTTTAAAATAAATCTTGTGACTTTCTAAATTCATCAATTCTCGAATTCAAAATTTCATGACAAAATTGCTTCTAAATATCAAATCTCAATTATGAATGTCATATAAAATTGTTGAGAATATAACAATATTTGGAATCTCCCAAATCAATTGTACTAATTTAAAAGAATGCTATTATCAGTGACTTTCAATTAACTTTAAACAGGCATTTCACGCAAACAAGAACTTATTAGTTCAACATGATCAAAATAAAAGTTCTAATCAAATCCTAATGATAGCGTATCCCCAACCTAGCCATCATTCCTTGCGGAAACTAAAAGTACCTGAAAAAATGTCAACGAATGGGAGTGAGCTTAAAACTCAATAAAAATGAAATACATTTCATGGATCAAAAAGTTTTCAATCATATAACAAATAGGAGATGTTTTTCATCAAACTTTAGATTAAAAAATAAGTTGGAACATTAACAAAATTTACTTCAAAACACTCTCACATCCAATTCAAATAAGTTTCATATCAAATGTGATCTAAACAATTTCATATCAAATTTAGATTCAAACACTTTCATATCCAGTCCAAAATCAAATACATTTCAAATATATTTTTCTTTGGTCATCAAATATCAAATGGTGCCAGCCATGTGGGACTTTCAAATGGGTGGCTAGCCGCAAATTGTTCCTTTTAAGATTGGAATGAGGAACCAAAATACTACTAGTACTGTAGCCTCTAACCCAAACCTAGAGAATTTGGGGTTCAAAATCCAGTACGTCGCCACCCGAGGAATGTAAGGTCAATATTATTCCGGATTGATGGGGCCGAACCCCAGCAAAGTCAAATATTTCATTCAAAAGTTCAAATTACAAAACATCATATCTCCACATTTTCTTTCGTAAACAAAACAAATCTCAAAAGTACAATCATACAAAACTACTTTTTTGATCCATGGATAATCAAATAAATAAAAAAGTAAAACTTTTCATAAACGAATTATATATAATTCGAGATAAACAATTTTCATCCTCAAATGAAGTAAAAACAAACAATTTTCTTTTAAAGATGCGCATTAATATCTCTTACCTCAAAGGAGTACTCAGAAGCCTTGAAAGAGCTAATCCCAGAGAAAATTTTACCTCGATGAATATTTCTCTGAAATTTGTTCTTAAACCTAGATTCGAAAGTCGTCGTCCTCTGGAGATTCACCGACCAAAAGAAATTAAAGATGAATGAAAGGATTTTCTTTTCTTATTCAATTTATACCCTAAGGTATCTATTAGGAAAATTACCTTTTTACCCCTCTTTCATTAAATTAATTAATTAATTAGCTAATTGAATTATCATTATTATTTTCCTAACTTATGCCTATAAAAATTCCTGTCATTATTATTTTCCTGGTATACCTATACAAATTCACATCATTATTATTTTCCCTAACTTATACCTACTACAAATTCACAGGTGTTGTTTCTCCCCTCCTTTATAAAAAAGTTTAGTCCTCGTTTTGACATACCTAAGTCTTGAAATAATTGGGGATGCTTTTCTACTCTCATCTCTTAACCCTAACTCCAGTGGCTCTCGGATACTATGATTGCTCCATAGGACTTTTACCAACTTGACAACAGCATGTCGTAGAACCTTATCCATCACATCCACAATTTGAACGGGCACCTTTTCATAGGTCAAGTCCTCAAAAATCTAAATAGGCTCCAACTCCCTGACACAGGAAACATGCGAAAACATGTTTCCTTAAGGTCGAAACATAAAACACATTATGAATCTTAGACGGGCTGGGAGATGGGAGCTACTTTATACTAAGGTACCTACTCTCTCTAATATTTCAAACAGGCCCACAAATCGAGGACTGAGTTTTCCTTTTCTCAACAGATTTTCAACTTCCAATTATCTCAATTTAACTCAATAAGAAAACTTTAAGATAACATAATCACCAAATTCAAATACCAAATATTGCTTGGGATTATCAACATAGCACTTGTGTGTGCCTTGATTTTCTTCCAAATTCTCTTCAATCAGGATTATCCTTTCACTAGTCAATTACACAAGTTCATGTGTTAATTTTTTTTTTCTCCAATATGATCATAACACATATGGGATCATAAACTTCTACCATAAACCTTTTTGAAGATGCCAATCATCACTAGCTTAAAACTATTTCCTGAGAAAATTTAACCGACGGTAAGAACTCATTCGATTACTTTTCAAGTTTAAAACAATATATCTCAACAAATATTTCCAACTTGCGATTACTTTCCTCAATTAGTCATTAATTTAAGTACGAAAGCTAGTATCAAAACAAACTTAGTACTTCGATTTTTTTTTTTTTTTACGAAGTCAAAATCTAAAAGTAAAATAAGAATTCTTATTACATACCATAGAATCAAATATTTCATACATTATCAAAATCTGTAATAATAGAAGCTAGTCTGATAGAAAAATTATTAGACTTTATCCATAAACAAACCATCATAATGAAACATTGTCATCAACTAAGGTTCTTGGTAACCCTATCACAAAATCCATGGTAATAAGTTTTCACACTCATTTAGAAATATAAAGTAGTTGCAAAGTACTATTAGGTCTTTGATGTAAACCTCCATATACGATCACACTAAACCCAAAGTCACAAATAATGTAATACCTTACTTCATATATGACCATCAAAATTCTGTCTTAAATATTTATACTTTTGCATCCTTTTAGGGTAGATCGTAAGCTTAAAGTAATAAACCTCCTTTCAAAGTTGTCTCTTTATGTCTCCATTATTTAAGACATTAAGTCTAATCCCAAATTTCAAGATCTTATTATCTTATTAAACACAATCAATTGTTCCAAAAGTTCCAACCTAGTTTTAAATAATTCCTTATAAGATCTTAATTCTCCAAACAAATTTAGTTACCTTATAATACTCAACATAAGAACTCTAAAATCCAAAGGTATAACATAGACTTGTAAACATCTCAAATCATCACAATGTCGTTTGCGACAACCTTAAATAATTTCCAAGGAATGTTTTCTATTTAGGCATAAATCCCAAGATTCTCATTGTTTTATTATTACTGAATAATGTCATCATAATCCTTAAGTAATTGTATCAATATCTTCTATTTCTTGCTTAAAAATAATTTTAAGAAGACAAAGACTTCAAACTCTCATAAACTATGAGTAGATCACTTAATAATAAAAATAATCTTTCATATCTTAAGTGAAAAATCATTTTACCTAACTTCAAATCATAATAAGGTGGTTTTCTTATCTCTTAGAATTTCAAATGTCTATAAGTATATATCAATTTTTTCCATGTTATAAGAACACAACATAAATCCTAATGAAAGGTATCATTATGCAAAACAAATCTTGCGAGACAATGAAATAATCAAAATAAGAGTTGTTGCCAATTTGCTCTTCAACTCTATGAAGCTATCATCATAGTTATAAGACCCATAAAGCTTGGCACTTTTTATGTGGCTGAAAATATAGATAATCTTAGAATCACTTAATAATTTATTTGTAGTACTCAATAAATCCCGAAACTTCAAATTTTAATAACATTATTAGATCATTCAAATTTCAAATTGTTTCATCGCTCATCACATTGACTTAAAGGCTTAACAACATTTCTAAGCAAATAACACCTTACCAAGACTTAGCTTATGCGTAACAATTTATCCACATGATTCCTTCAACTAAACTCAAGATAACTAAGAATATGGAAAGACAATATTTTCCCAAAACAATGACAAATAAAAGGTATTAGCTCCTTAATTCATCCTCAAAATCAAACAAAAACCTTAATGTTTAAGGGAGTATTAAAGTCAATTCAATATTCTTCTTACCAATTGTCATAAAACTTCAAACCACCATATTGTCCATAATGACATGTCCCAAAAGAAAGTGACAAATTCAAATCATAATTCATATTGATAAAGTATATTCACAAAACCAACAACGAAAACAATACGAGGGCAAAGAGTGTAGTGAACTTTAACTAGTCACCCGAAATCAATTATCAAACATACATTTGTAAAGAATGCTAAGAATACACAAAAGCGAATATTAACTATCAGCTAACCGTCACTCAACTATCCCCATGAACAGAAACTTAAACAAGTTCCCATTAAGATCATAAACCTATAGCTACGATACCACTCTGTCACGCGAAACCCTCCACAAGGCATGATTGTCAATTCACACCCTCGAGCCTTGACTGAGAAGGTTTGAAGTGTGAAACTACATTAACCTTCCTTGTAACTGGATTTTTGTCCAATTACCAAACACCTGTTCAAAGTAAATGCGCAACTTTCTAAATGAGTGTTGTATAAAGTCCAATGTTTCATTTTTGTCCAAGAACCTTAGTTGATGACAATGTTTCATTATGATGGTTTGTTTATGGATAAAAGTCCAAATAATATTGTCTGATTGGGTTGTTTATAGTTTATTTAAAAAAGAAAATTATTGTTTTTACTTCATTTTGAGGATGAAAATTATTTAAGCCCAGATTATATAAAATCTTGGTTTATGAAAGTTTTACTTTTTTATTTATTGATTATCCATGGATCAAAAGTAGTTTGTATGATTGTACTTTTGAGATTTGTTTTGTTTACGAGAAAGAAAATGTGGAGATATATGATGTTTTGTAATTTGAACTTTTGAATGAAATATTTGACTTTGGTTTTGTTTGGCCACTATCTGGCAGAGACAATAGTTGTGACACTATTTGGCCTGTCGCGGGAATAATAGTTGACCTTTACATTCCTTAGTGGCGAATGTAATTGATTTGAACCCCAGCCTCTAGGGGTTTCGGTTAGAGGTTACTAGTACTAGTAGTGTTTGGTTCCGTCCACCTTAAAAGGTGTGAAACCCCGAAAAATCGGAATTTTCGAAAAATGGTAGAACGGTAAATTCAGTCAAAATCCGGATTTATTTTTTTTTGCTAGATCTCGGATGAGAAAACAGACTTCACCGTTGGAATCGTCTCACAAAATCTAGCTACCGCGTCGAATTTTGTCGAATTCCGAGATATTCGGAATTTCATGTTCTTCGAAGCACCGAGAGCGTTGCGTGACATGTGGCAGGTGTTGAGTGGCTCACATTGAGGCACATGTCAAGTTGTGAGCAAGTCAAACAATGAGCTCAAGTATGGGCTATAGGTGACATGTGACATCATGTCATTGGAGGGAAATCAGGGTAGATGGATAAGAGGATAAGGGAAATCCTAAGAGCCAATGAGAAATTGGACATGTAGCCCAGTGAAAGGACAAATGTAGCCCGTCTTGGACAGCGATGGGATGGGAGAAAGGAAAGAGCGAAAAGAAGAGGAAGAAAAAGAGAGTTTAGAGAGACTCCACCTTTCTAAATTTCCCGACTTGATCGGACCGGCCCGGTTCCCGAGCGGAGCAGAGGAAGAGTTCAACCTCCACGGCAAGGGCTTAGCATAGAAATGGAGTTGGGAGTTTTGACAAAAACTCGAGAGTGAGTTTTTCTCTACTTGGTTTAATCCTTGTTTAGGGTCATTCAAATGGCATAGGTTGTGTGGTAGTGGTGGCCGTGTAGACCATCCTAAGACTTAGACGAGTGTCTTTGGAGATTTCGGTTGTTTTTGAGACACTAGGACTGATTTATTTGGGACTAATTAATTGTCCTTGTGCCATTTTTATGTGTTGGGTTAAATGAATGAAGGTGTGGTTGTGTCTTGCCTAGAATATGGTTGGTGTGTTTTGAACCATGGGAAGCTGCCATATTGTGGTAGTACACATTAACCGGACTTTAGAACTGGTTTTTGGGTAGGAAATAAAGGAATTTTGGTAGTGAGTCCTTCAGGTAAATTGTAGCCACATCAGTGAACTTGATGTTAGGCTTTTGAATTTCTCAAATCGGACCTCTGTAGCCCATGTTATGGTCCGTTTACCATAACTGTCTAGTTGAAGAATTGTTAATTTGGGTTAAGCCAGAAGCCCCAGAGATAAGTTCACGGATGAGATTTGCCCAGGATGGGTTCCACGTCCGGCTAGGATCATCATGACCTGCTCCAACTCCAGGGAGAAGCCGCGTAGGGAGGCCGAGGGTTGGGAGTTTTGATAAAAACTCGAGGTAGGGTTTTCTCCTACTTAGTTTAATCCTTGTTTAAGGGTCATTCAAATGGCATGGGTTGTGTGAGGCCGTGAGTGGCCGTGTGAACCATCCTAAGACTTTGGGACAGTGTGCTGGAGATTTTCGGATTGTTTTCGAATAGTGCGGGATTGATTGACAGATTAAGTAATTATCATGTGTCATTTTTGTGTGTTAGAGTTAAAATGAATGAAGGTGTGGTTGTCTTACCCACAAGGGAATGTTTGGTTGTGTTTTGAACCATGGGGAAGCTGCCATATTGTGGTATTACATTGGCGGGACTTTAGAACTGGTTTTGGTGGAAATAGAATTTTGGTAGTGAGTCCTTGGTAAATTGCTAGCCACATGTTGAACTTGATGTTAGGCTTTTGAATTTCTCAAATGTCAGTTCTCTGTGGCCCATGTTATGGTTGGTTTACCATAGCGTCTAGTTGAAAGACTGTTGGTACGCGTTGTAGGCCCTAGATAGGTTCTGAATGAGTCTTGGATAGGGTCACCCGGGATGGGGTCACCTGATGGAGTTCACCCCGGATGGGTTACGTTGACAGATCGTGCTGACCTCCAGCCGGAGAAGTCTGCTTCGTCCGAACTGGGTGCAGTGTTCTTGGACTCTATGGAAATCCCATTGAGTCAATATTTCATCCATGTCCCTGTGGAGGACATTGGGCAATCGGGCTGGTTAGTGCCATCCGGTTAGTGCTGGTTGGGGGCTAGCCATGTAGGGCTGCCGATTCATGTGTGACCTCCAACTTCGGAAGGTCATAACTTCTTCGTCCGAACTTTGATTTGAGTGTTCTTGGACTATATGGAAAGACCATTGAGTCAAGTTTTTATCCAGATGCCTTTGGAGGGCAGTGGGTGCTGGAGCTGACCGGAAAGGGGCATTCGGGTGGGTAAGGTAGGCTAGCCGGGTAAGGCTGCCTAGTCATGTGTGACCTCCAGCACGAAGGTCATAGCTGGCCGTCCAGAATTCCAATTCGGGTGTTCTTGGACTCTATGGAAAGCCCATTGAGTCAAGATTTCATCCATGTCCCTGTGGAGGACATTGGGCAATCAGGAAGGTAAGTACCATCCAGTCAGTGCTAGTTGGGTAGGCTAGCTTAGGGTAGAGTGCCTATTCATGTGACCTCTGACCGGAGTAATAACTAGCCGTCGAACTCAGTTTGGGTGTTCTTAGACTCTATAAATCCCACATTGAGTCAAGATTCCATCCATATGCCTATGGAGGGCATTGGGCCAATGGAGCTGGCCGGGGCTCTGGATTCGAGTAAGTGCCAGAGAATTTGTCCTTGTAGGATTTCGCCTGGTAATGTGACCTCCAGACTTGGAAGGTCATAACTTCTTCGTCGAACTCTGTTTCGGGTGTTCTTGGACTCTATCGGCACGTGAGGAACAAAGTTCTATATTATGCCTATGGAGGATATTGGAGTGCGAGTCGCGGAGAGGGGCTCAGGGCAAGTAAGGTGGTACAATAAATGGTAAGTGCTAGTCGTAATGTGACCCTCCGACTTGGAAGGTCATAACTTCTTCTTCCGAACTCCGTTTCAGGTGTTCTTGGACTCTATGGAAAGCCCATTGAGTCAATATTCCAGCTGTCTACTTATGGAGGGCATTGGGTATTAGAGCTAGCTGGAGAGGGGCTCCCGGGCAAGTGGGTAGGCTATCAGTAGGGCCCCCTTTCTGCGTATGTGACCTCGACCGGAAGGTCATAACTTCTTTGTCCGAACTCTATTTCGGGTGTTCTTGGACTCTATGGAAAGCCCATTGAGTCAAGATTGCAGCCATGTTTTTGTGGAGGACATTGGCCAATCAGGCAGGTTAGTGCTGGCCAGTTAGGTTATGTGTTATGGATTGTGTCTGCCCCTTTTTTTGTCTCTGATGCAGATTGGAAGCTTGATTGTAGATGATCCCCCTTTTGCACAATTTTCATTCATACAAAACTAACAAAAAAATATTTTTACTCTTTAATCAATAATGAATCCAAATTACACAAAACATTAGAAATTTAAACATAAAATATATGAGAAAAACTTAAAAGCAAGCGTGTGGATTGCATTCCGCAAAAGTTGCTCAATTTTAGTCTCTATTTGGACTTCTTTGCTGCCATAGTTGTTTATTCAAAATTTTCATTTAGAACTAGAGTCATTCTTCCAAATTGCTTTCTCCCAGTGGTCTTTAATCTCTGACCGTTAACTTTGAATTCCTCATGATTGCGGCTCTAAAGTGTCAACGCCCCCAGAATTGTGTGCTTGATGTCTTGTATATGGTCCACTCCCTTTAGTTTAAGCTTCCACTGGAAGAGTCTTGAGTGGGAGTTGAATAACAGGACCTAATCTCTACCTTGAATTCCCTCCTCCAAAAATTAGTTGATCATACCATTTTTTTTGTTTTATCTTTGTAGATTACAGCCTTATCAGAGCTACATTCTCAGCTCTTCCAAATTCATTTAGCTAGAGTAGCCTCTCTTCTTTAGCAGCCTTGAAATCAAAATTTAGCTTCTTGATGGCCCACATAAGCTTTATATTCTAGCTCGAGGTAGGTGACAAGGTTTTCCAAGACGAGCACGTATGGGGACATTCGATGGGAGTTTTAAGCGATCTGTATGCCCGAGTGCATCGTGAGCTTCAAAAATCAATCTCTTATGTTGGAACTTACAGTCTTTTCAAGAATTTTCTTTATCTCCCTGTTGGAAATTTTAGCTTGCCCATTTGTTTGAGGGTGATAAGCCAAGCTCATAATGTGTTTGATACCATATATGCTCATGAGTTTGTCAAACACTTTATTTGCAAAATGGCTTCCCCCATCACTGATTACAGTTCTGGGTGTCCCAAATCTGCTGAGAATATTTCTTTGTAAAAATCCCACAAGTGTATTAGCATCATTCTTGGGACAAAAGTTTGCTACCTCGGCCCATTTGATACATAATCCTGACTAGGAGTATGTATATATTTTCCAAATGAAGATTTGGAAAGGCCCCATAAATCCATTCCCATTACATGTGTTCTGCACTAGGATACCTTGCAGGGGCATTTCATGCCTTTTTCTGATATTTCCCATTCTTTAGCATTGATCACATAACTTCACCCATTCAAAACAGTCCTTAAAAATAGTAGGCCAGTAAAATCCTGACTGGAGAATTTTGTGGGCTGTTTTATCTCCTGAAAAATGTCCTCCATATGGTGATGCATGACATTCTTGTAAAATCTTGCTTTGCTCACCTTACATAATTTTATCTCCTTATAATCATATCGACTCCTCTTTTAACGGTAATGGGTCATCCCGGATATAGTACCTGTATCAGGTCTGGCTTTTCTCTTGGTAGCTGATTACTGGTGGCATAATTCCACAAGCTAAAGTTCACAATATCACCAAACGAGGTGATTGGAGTGGCAATTTGGAATAAGCTAGCTCATACGGAAAAAAAATTTGCTATTTTCTTTCTTCTTCTTGTCTGCGAGGTTTCTCCACTCTTGACAAGTGATCAGCTGTCATTGTCACAACCTTTCTTGTCTTTTATTTCTAAAATCAAATTCTTACGATAACAATACCCACCTGATCAGTCTTGAAAGCTGTTCTTTTCTTTGCCATTAGATACTTAATTCTTTGCATGATGGAGTGTGTATATCTTTGTAGGACCCCCAAAATGTATGGCCCTAAATTTTCACATGCAAATACTATGTGCATCTCCTTTTCAGTGGTAGAGTAATTTCTTGGAAGGCTTCGTTAAGGTTTTGCTTAGGCATAGTATATGGCATGAATATTTTTCGGCTTTACGTCCCAAATACGGCTTCATTGCGAAATCAACGGCTTTTCATGATTTCAAATTCTACATTCCAATCTGGTTTTGCCATGATGGGAGCTTGACTAGTCTGGATTTAGTTCTTGAAAATTATGGCGGATTCATAAAAA
Organism: Tetrastigma voinierianum; assembly: GCA_016808115.1. Classification (NCBI taxonomy): domain Eukaryota; kingdom Viridiplantae; phylum Streptophyta; class Magnoliopsida; order Vitales; family Vitaceae; genus Tetrastigma; species Tetrastigma voinierianum. Next base: position 75,903 of record JAEQBH010002696.1, read on the forward strand.
TAGAACTTAGTATCCTTTTCAGTGCATGAGTGAATTCACAGCAATTTTGAAATCTCACGATAAATCTTACGTAAATCGGCTATGTCCTAGAAACTTCTAATTCCCTTGTTTGTAGTGGGTGGCATTAAATTTCTTATAGTGAAACTTTTGTGATGCCTCACAGCCTGCTGCAAATCATGTGCCCCAGACAATTCCTTAGCCAACCGTAAAATGGCATTTTCCCCGGTCGAGAGCTAGATTCTTGTCCTTGCACCTTTGAAATCTTTGTCCCAAGTTATCACGAGCCTTGTTCAAGCTGGATCCATACAACTTTGTAAATCATCCATGAAAGATCTCATAACTTCTTCACCTTCATCCCGAGAAAATATAGACGATATGCATCTTTGGAAGGTACCGGGGCATTACACAGGCCAAATGGCATTCTCCGCAAAGCAAAAGTACGAATGGGCATGTAAAGTGGTTTCTCTGATCCTCGGAACATTGGCAATTTGGTTATATCAGTATCCATAGAGAAAGCGAAGTGAGGGTGTCACGATCTATCGACCATCGATCCCGATGAAATACGGGAAAATGATCCTTTCTTGTTGCGTGTCGGTTTTACGCGTCGATACACACCCTCCATCCACAATGCAGTTCTTGTAGGAATAAGTTCATTAGCACTTTCATTTAGTCACAATGAATCCACCTTTCTTAGGAACTACATGCCTTTGAGGCTCGCAGAACTATACGATATAGCATATATAAAACACATTTAACCATTTATTTTCTTTTCTAACAACTTCTTTCATCACAAGGTTCAGCCTCCTTTGATGCTCAATAGAAGTTTTACATTATCATTGACAATATTTTGTGCATGCAAATGGAGGAATGATACCCTTCGGATCCTCGATTAACGAAGCAATAGCTTCCTTGTATTTTCTTAGAATTTCCGGCCAATACGTTCTTGACTTCAGTCGGTATGGCTGATATGATGACTGGTTTTCTCTTTTCAGGTTCTAAGAACTCATATTTCAAATGGTAGGCAATTCTTTCAATGTTAACCCATACACTAGTTTCCTGCTCTGAGTTTTTCTGTTTCGTTACTGTACCTATCTGGTATTCATTATACTGGAAGTATTTATTATCTTCATTGCAAATTTGATAAGTGTTCACAAATAAGATATTTCTCAAGATCTGAAAGTCATCTCAATGTTCGATATTACGAAGATAAATTCAGGAATTCAGGTGTTTCTTAGAATGTTGTTTCTACCCAACCGCCTTTACCGTGCATCGTGATGTTACGGACTCTGATAAGATTAAGTGCCTTTACTTCATTCCCGTATAGTGTTAGTTCACCTTTGCACATCATCAAGCGACTCCGGTTGCTAAGAAAGGAACTTCACAAGACAAAGGAACTTGGATATCTTCTTCCATCTTCATGATAACAAAATCCATTGGGAAGATGAATTTCCCAACCTTGACAAGTACATCTTCAAGAATACCTTCTGGTTGTGCCATTGATCTGTCAGCCATTTGCAATGTAATTGCTGTTGGGTAGATTACAAAATGATCTTTGCACAAATGATGACATCGAGTTGTACAACACCCAGAATCCACAGCAAACCTTCTTGAATTAGTATTTCCTATGGACGAGGAATGTTAAAGCGCTAGGGTCCTTCATTTTTCTTTGGGAGCTTTTTCTTTGGATAAGCTGCCTTTGCGGTGCTTGATCAAATTCACTATTCCCTCCTCAACTATCTTCCTTTTCTTGCTTAGTATCTCCTTCAGAAATTTTGCATAAGTAGGCATTTGGTTGATTACCTCTGCCCAGTAGGATATTGATTTCCTTTCTTGAAAATGTCAGGGAAATCTAGAAAGCTGCTCTTGCCTTTTGCCTTGACCACTCTGTGAAAATGGCCTTGTGGGTGTATAAGATTTAGTACTCCTTCCTTTGTTTTACTCATTACTTCCTTGGTGTGATGTGTGCTCTTCTCTCCTTCCTTCCAGTCTCTTCTTACGCCTGCGTCTCTTCTTTCCTTTCTTTCCTTACGTTGTTGCTCTACTTCTTTCCCACTTCTTAAGCGGTGCCATGCGGTCTTTTGGATTCTTTTGAGTGTCACTGGGAATGTGCCCTTGCTTTGATTTGGCATGTCGGGCGGTACCTACTTGTGTCTCAAGTTTTCAATGAGGCACTTGTATTCTTCTGAAATACTTGAGTATCAGACTTGAAAGCTTCCAAGTCAGACAGTTTCTGTTCATGGAAGTGTATAAGTCTCTTGTTGTCCCCCATTAATTACAGCATTTGTTCTTCAAATGGTTGAGTCCTCCTATGACCCTGATAGTCATTACTGCCTTCACCTCCTTGATGCGCTCTTTGGAACCTTGGTGGGCACAACGTGTCTGTTGAGTTACATCCATGCCTTGGGCACTTGCCGTACCCGCTCACAGTATGAAATTCTCATGGTTCCTCGGTGCGGAATTTGTAATGTGTGGGCGAGGAGTTAGGATTTAATGAAATGGTAATTTCTTGGTTCATTCACATACTTAACCTCCTGTTTAATGATTTATGTCTAGATTTTTTCCACAATTAGTATATCATTGCTTGAATTGAGTGATATACTTGGGTGGGAGTGTGTAGGTGGTGTGTTTCTAATTGTTTGGCTTGTGATGTGTTTGTGTATGAACAAGGCTATTGCATGGCTTGATTGTAGGCTATTTGTGGACATGGTGTCACAATCAAGACTAGAGTATAATGTAAGTCATTGCTTGATTGGTGATGACTTGTAGATGTCAATATATGTGTGTATAATATGTTGACATGTATTGTATGGTTTATTTGGAAATTGTATGTTAATTTATAATTTATTACAAATGATGCATGGGTATTATGCATGGTTTAAAATGTCCATATAGCACTCATCATATATGGCATGGTATAGGCATGGAATTGCATAATTGCATTTCCTTATGCGGGGACATGTCGCATTAAATGGGTGTGTGTACATGGTCATGGTATTAATATTTCTTGTTGAGTGGGTGGTGAGCTTCGATACTTTAGACTACGATCAGCGAGGTCTCCACAAGTGCATTTCATAGCTTTGAATAAAGCTATTTATTGACTAATCGATGCTTTTGAATAAAGCGAGTTTATCGAATGCGTTCAATGGTTTTTGAATAAAGTGCATTTATCGAGCATTGATGCTTTTGATTAAAGTGGTTTGCTCCAGGAAGCCCATCCAATGCTTTTGAATAAAGCGGTTGTGGAATTGTCGATGTTTTTTAATAAAGTTGTTTATTGGAGATTGTCCAATGGTTTTGAATAAAGCGGTTTATCGGAGGATGTCCAATGAGTTTTAAAAACAAAAAGATTTTGTTTTGGATAAAGGGTCATTGGGTGAAACACCAATGACAATTTTTTACACTTGGCATAAGCATGTGTGAGGGAGTTTGTGAGGACTCGTGTTAAAGGCAAGGTGAGTGACACTTCATTCCTGGCATGTAGGCATTCAATTAGAAAGCGCATATTTACTTGGGATGTTTGATTTATGAACATGTCATTGCATGTGAACTAGGTAGGGAATAACCCTTGTACAAGTTTACCCTATTGGGGATTGCTCACCCCGTCGTGGGACCCCCTTTCAGGTACAGGGAGTATGCAAGTGGACAACACTCACTCGAGGTCATAGTTATGAAGAAAGCCGGGTTGTGGTTTGTAATTCATTTTTTGTAAAGAAGCTTGGAACAAACTAGTTCTAGCTTGTATTTTGTGTAAAAAGAATTGTAAAAATACTTTGGAACAACCTTGTTATATTTTGTAATATTTGTAAGAGTGTTGTAATTAAACTCTTGAGGACTATGGTAATTAGTCCTATATATTCTGTAATGTGGATGAGTGGGCCCGGTTAGGCCATTTTCACTCATAATTGGACCCAATGAGGTCATTGTATTATATTGGGCCATGTTGCTAGGTTTTTTTTTGTACAGGTTGTATTTTGGGTATAGCTCCCCATACAAAGGAGACTATGTCCAATTTTGGTTAAATCATGGGTCTCGAAAAAAGGGACACGGTGGTGTGGTTTTGGGTTACTCGACATCCACTAGTCTTTCGTGGGTTGATAGGTTGTCAACGGACCCCCGGGTTTTAGGGCGTCACATGCAGGATCAACAGTACCTTGATATGGAGTTCTTGTGTTGTTTTTTGAAACTATGATATTTCAGATTCTTCAACCCCCTCAGCTCTGGAAAACAATAAGAAACCATTGACCGTGGTCTTTCCTGCTCTCCCACCTCCATAGTTAAGTAGTGAAGACTTTCTTGGAAGCTAGTTCAGGGGATACCTTTTGCCTTCGTGCTTTTGTACCGTATAGAGTGTCTCGGACGCTTTATGCGCCATTATCAAGATAAACGAAATAACTGATGATGGGTTTTCGATAGCAAGTTCTTGATTGATGATTGACAAGTACTTCTGCAATTAGTGGGAAAAAAAACACTTGGGTTAAGTTACTCTACGATGAGACAAGTTTGGTTACTAGATATCCTTTCTTGAAAAGTGGTCTAGTTTAGAAAGTATAAGATTGTCCACCGCACTTAACTTAAAAGGGTTACATTTACATACCAAATTTCCTTTGACAAGTCCATTTTTTGGACAGTAAAGTAGTTAAGTTAAGAATCAAAAGGATTGGCATGATAGGCTTCAACAAAGGCCCTCTGGGGGTAAAGGACTACACAAAGAACTGCAACCAGGTTCACACCCTCTCTTAGCGTTTGCTGCAGAATCAGTCCTTCTATTAGAATGAGAAGTACAGCTACCTTCATTACGTTTTCATGCAGAATTAATCATAGATCAATACACGAAAACGCATTACAATGAGTTAGATAATCTCGATATCAATCCAGGATGAGGATGGGGTAGGCCTACAACTGGAAAAGTGTGGCATAAGGCATTTCACTGGGAGTGAATTTCTAAGTTGGTCCTGAAAATGAGAATCGAGCGAGCCTGTTAAGCTGGGGGGGAAATTTGAGCCTAAGTGTGATGGCTTTACAGTGTTATACCTGAGATGCCTAAATGATAAGCAGTACCATTGAAGGAAGCATATAAAGATCCTTTTTGTAGGTGCAGGAAGCTGAACTAACGGAACATATAGAATAGTAGATAGTAATGTAACAGAAGAGTTCCCCATCAGTGGACACTTCTAAAGTGACTACCCAAATAAAATAAACTAGAGAAAGATTTAATTCAATTATTAATAGGTTAATAATCAAGTACACAAATGTTGTATTCATGATCCAAACCCAAAATCGTTGAAATTGAAAGCCGAGATAAAATCATTCTTAATCTGAACCTGGCAATGTGCTTTGTAACCTTAATTATCCCTTTAAGCGTGTTCATATTTAGGAGGTATAGAATGCGTTATTAATATATTATCCATTTATTTTCCTTGGTGAATATGTCGATGTACTTGAACTTATATATAGCAATGGAAATCACCTATGAGGCAGGAGAATCTGAAATTGGATCGAGATCTTGCTTTGAATAGGAACAATGTTGCCATTGTAAGTAATTGAGGTGCTTAATAGGAGTTTTTTTTTTGGGGGGGGAGGGAGGCGTGGGGGGATGCGTTGGTTCCTAGTGGATCTCGATCAGGAATGAAGTGAGTTATGTGTTTGTCACTCGAGCAACATTCGACATTGACATTGCATTGGTGATCTGAGGGCGTGTTTGTGATAACTATAAAGTAGAGTCAGTCATAAAAGCTGCTCCACTTCCACGTTTTACGGCTAATCTTTGTGTAGTTGATTTGTGTTAGAGTGAAAGGAAGATTGAAGAAAAAAAGAAAACCGTATGGTTGGTTCAGTTTACTTTAAATATTCACGAATTAGGCTTTTAAATCTCTATCCTCTCTTACTCTCCGCCTTGAGTAACTAGAGTTGTGATAAATTTTTTTCCTGTTTCCTATTTTTATCCTTTTAAAAGTTGATAATTTAAATAGAAAGTAAAAATTAAAACATAACGAGGTTGGGGATCTGTAACCAATAGTGTGAATGATTTTTATACATCTTGATGTTTTGATAATTGTTCATCTGAAACTTTAACATTAGTGATTTGTTTAAAAAAGCAAATGTCACTTGCAACACTTTCTTTTGTTTTAACATTTATAAACATAATACAAAAAGTGTTGATTCATTAAGTTTGTGAAAAATGATAAATAAATAAAAAAAAGTTCCAAAGATAAATACTATCCTTGAAAATATTAAGCTAACCTAGTCGATTTGCTTAGAGAATTAACGATTAGTATGTATTTTATGATTTTTACTGCCAGATGTCATAATTTTAGTGGCAAGATTAATTGCCACTGCTTAATCTAAGCAAGTCTTGCCAAGTTGCACCTAGCTAGCTCATTTCTAATCATCCCTATCCCAATAGCCACCGTCTATTTGTCTCTCTCGCTATGGCTCGAGAGGAAAGAAGCCCAGTCTACGCTACAACCGACCCAATTGCCATCGGTTTCTTCACGCTCTCAATCGTCACATTGGCCAGTTTCAGAAATTCGATCAAGCCATCTGAAGTGCATATCCAAGGTCAATATCAACATATACATGCAGACCTAGATTTTGATGTATATGATTTGTTGTGGAATCTATTGAATATCTATAAATATATGTATTTTTATGGACATGGTTTGGCCATTGCACATGAGTGATGAGGGCGTGATTCGATGTAAATCGTTGCATTAGGTAAGGACAGTGGGTGATCAAGCTCTTTTGGCTATCAACGAGTATTCGAGGAAGTTTCTGAATGATTTCAGTTTGTTCAACGTAAATAAAGCATAGAATTTCTGGAATACCACTATATCTTCAATCCACAAAAATCACATTCAAGACAAACACAAAGAGATGGAAACCAAATATTATGTAGTGTTTGGGATGACTTATTGAATTCAAAAGTACTTCTTGAATAATTACTTTTTAAAAAATACTTTCTTCCATAAGCATCGTTTGGATGCTCATTAAAAAAAGTACTTAAATAAAAATGATTTTACAAAAATTGTGTTTAGATGGTCAATTAGAAAAGTATTTATTTGTATGCAATTACAAATATGCCCTTCATAATCCAAATGCTATATATATATATATATATATATATATATATATATATATATATATATATATATATATATATATATATATATATATATATATATATATACCTGCCTCTATATATATATATATGTGTGTGTGTGTGTGTGTGTGTGTGTGTGTGTGTGTGTGTGTATTGTGTGTGTATTTGCATGTATTTTGTTAAAGTATCAGTTATCCATGATATTTTTAGTAGTAATTTATCAAATATTTACATAAATTCACAAAAATGAAAAACTTAACCATGGAATACTAGTGATCTGAAGATATGATCAAACAATTCACACTTCGAACTAACACTCTAATTGATTGTCACTACAAGGAAGGTTTTTTTACATATCGACAGCATTCATTGTTTCATAATAAGTAATGACTCAAAAGTATGGAGGGAATATTTCGGTTGAGAGAGGCTATTTGAAAAAATTGAGAAATGTGAAGTTGAAGAATGAATGCAAATGCAGAAATGAAAATGACAATGAACAAATTGAAGATAATGTATGATCATGGGAAAATTGATCTTAAGTCTTACTCTGTGAGAATTGACTTTTGACAATTCTTGCTATTGAAGGAGATGGTACTCAAGTTCAAGAAGTTTCCAATAATTCCATGAAGCCCCTCAACCATGAAGAGATTTGCAAGATAAGAATTTGGAGTGCAAATCAAGTTTAGAGAGTGTTGAAAAATAAACTTGTTTTAGAGTTTATTATTATATTAGGTGTGTTAATTAGGTGTGTGTTAGTGGGCAAGGAATATGCTAGTAGTGGAAGGCAAGAGAATTAGCGGGGTGCTAATTCCCAAATAATGGTGTCTTAATATTGCATAGGTTACTAGAGTTAGTGGGTGTAATAGTACCCTAATGTAATATTAGAGATTATGTGTATGACCTATATAAATATGGTACATGACCTAGAGTTCAAGTAAGTAGAGTCGAGTAGAAATTAAAGAGTCCAAGATTAAGGAGGTGGTAGATTGTAATCAACATATGAAAATTATTTTATAATTGTTATACCCTCCTCTACTTCCCTTCCATTTTTATTTTTAGTCTTCTTGACTCCAACAAGGTGGTATCAGAGCAATTTTCTAGTTGTAGTAATTCCAACATAAGCTCTGAAAACAGCTTGGGAAAGCTCACCTCTGAAGACGAAAGGGCAGTTAATAACCTTTCAAAGAAGAATGGTTGTGACTTGAGACTTTATGATGGTGTTATGTAATTACTTTCTTTGGAGTGGGTATCATTGTGTAGTTGCAATGATAATTTGAAATTGTGATCATAACTTTTTTTGTTCATTTATATTCTTTGATGATGATGCTTGTACACATACAATTTAATGATACTAATATAGAATATTATTTTCTCATGATTTGATTTGAAATTATATCTTTGAAAATTGATATTTATTATGTTTTTGTTTCCTCATATTATATATATTCATTAAATCATTACAATTATGTGAAATTAGGAAATATTCAACAACAAATTTAACAAATATGTGATGAGTTTTTCTGTTCATTTCAATGTATTAGTGACAATAAATTATCACTAAAAGCATGTTCTAAATTTTAGTGGTGATTTTAGTTGTGGGTAAAATGTATACTTTTAGTCGTGATTAATTGTTGCCACTAAAAGTCAAATTTTAATCGGACTTTTAGTGGTGACAAGGTACATTTAATTGGCTAATTGGAAAAACTTACTACAATAATTATTGCAATTAAATATTTCATATTTAGTGACATTTTTCATGTTGCAGCTAAAAAATTTATTTTTAGTGGCAACAAATTAAATGTTGTAGCTAAATGATTTAGCCATGAACATATAGCTGTGGCCTATTGACAATAAGGTTGTCACTAAATATATGAAGTGACAATTTTATACATTTAACCATAATAATTTTTGCGGCCAAATGATAAATTTCTTGCAATGATATTCTTTGCTTTGAGAGGGTGTCATCCATGAATGTCAATCGAGTAAGGAGACAAAGTCTTAGTCTTGGCCTCCTGCCAACATCCTATAAACTATGGCTAGGCAGTTGGGATTTAGAATTATTGTTTCCAGCTTGGATTCGTACCATTCTCCTTCTTTAATGGAATGAAGTTATTTATGAGGCATGACACAGGGGTGAACAACTACAGTCAATCACGAAAAATCTACACATCTCGTGTCGAGACCCATATCTAATTAAATGGCATCCTCTTAGGCCCCATACACCAACACTCATCAAAATACACTCCAACTATATTCCAATAGTTTAAGAGTTAATAAATCACTCTTATTTCCAACATATATTAAATTAAACATTATAATACATGTTATGCCATAACATCAGTCACGGCTTAGGCTTTCTTCAAAAGTCAGCCTCTAAGATGACCGTCTTTTGAGCTTGCCCGCACTGAAATAATATTCCCTCGACGGGGTGAGCTATGGCCCAACAGGTGGAATTACCCTAAATGGAGTTACCACCTAAGTGCATATGCAATGATCAAATGTAAACACACACTCCAAGTAAATCGTGATCCTATGAATATCTACATGCTGAAGAAACCCATGTCTAGTCCTCACCCACTCCCTCACACTTGCACAAGCCATGTGAGAAAGCACCATTTTCAAAACAAATCTTGTTGTTCTAAATACACTATCGAATTTAAATTAAAATTGTGGGACTACCCTCGAGGGCGAATGTGTTGGAGAACCTTCGAAAACAATACATAGGCTCCTTCGGCGTGTAATTGCTAGACCATCTCCCCAACGCCCATTCTCAGAAAATATCCATTGAAATTCCTTTGTAACCATGTTCGTTATTTTAATTCAAGTCATGCACTGCTAATTCCTAGAGTTTGCAGTACATATGAATACATTATGCCATTTCAACACAATTTATACCAATATATCAATTATGCAATATCCTCAAATTTGCACTCACACACATGTCATTCAATGTTGATCAACCAACACCCAAATTAGCTCACTTGAGCAAATCACAATTTCATCTCTAATGGCCTACAAACACAATTATGTTTTATATAATTATGTCATTTTGTTAACACATTAAATTAATGCATTAACCTATTATTTCCACCTGACACAAAAGCCATTCACTTCAAAAAGCGATTTCAATGCGAAACACATGGACATTTAGGGTCCATTTCATACAAAAATAGATTTTACGATCCCAAGCTGAGCTAAGTATAGGTACATCAGGTGGCTATATCAGCTGTCGGTTCTTCTTTGCGGAACCAAATTTCATGGCCATTTTCGGCCTCATACCCACCAAAACACAATTTATTGCATAAATTACACCACAAGGCGCCCAAACAGTCCGTGGACTGTCCAAACGAGCCCTAAAAATTTTCACATTTCGGTTCCAGGTTTTGGGACCGATCAAACGGCCACTCACGGCCTCAATAAACTCAAGCATTTACAAAACACTTAAACAAGGGGTAAAACAAGTAGGATAAAACCCCTACCCTCACGGGATTTGTGAAACTCCTAGGCGGAATTAGCCTGGCGTAGTCCTTGCCGCGTAGAGCAACTTTCCTTCTTGAAAATCCAATGATTACAGATCGAGGGATCTTAGAGAAGTGGCACACTCTCTCTCTAAAAATCAAAACCTAACTCACTGCATCACCTTTTCTCCTCCTTCACGTTTTGGTCTCTTTTTGAAGGAAGAAGATGACCACTATTGGCTCTTTTGTCCTTATTATCATTTACAATTCAATTAATGCCATCCATGTCCCTTCTCTTGGATTTTTGACACTTGGCACAATCTCGTCCATCTGTTTCCATCATCTCTCTCTAATCTCGTAATATGTGTCACAGAGTACATGTTATATGTGACACACACAATCATCACATGTCGTTTTAAACACTTGTACTAGATGCAGAAAAACGTGCAAATTCCATTTGTCTCGAGTCGACAAAATTGACAGTGGTAGTTAGATTTGTGAGGCGATTCCAAACGGTGAAGTCCGTTTCATCGTGAGATCTAGAAAAATTTCGGATTTTCAGAGTACGATTTTGCCATTTTGAAAAATTAGAATTTTCTCGAGTCTTACAATTTAAGCAGATATGTCTCTCAACATGGTCATCTAACTACCCAATGATTTTGCATGTCTTTTAGTAGGGGTGTTCAAGTTTCGATTGGCGCGATTTTCTGCACCTACGACCACCTTATCTGCTGAGCAATTTAGCGCTCAAAATCGGGTAGGAATGCGAGAAGAGTTTTGGTCTTCAATGAAATCGGGTAGAAATGCGGAATACCCATCAATTTCCGCATTCCTACCCTACCCTACCCGCAAAAAATATATTTAACTTTTTATATATTTTTTAGTAATTATAAAAGTATATGTGTTGTATAAGTTATATTATAATATAGTTATTGTTATGGATGTTTGAATTGTTAAAACATGAACTTGTTTTTTATATAGGTTATATTTGTGGTGAGCGGTGATCTATTGGAGTGATTATGATTTTAATGTGTTTCATATGATTTTAAACTTAAAATAATTGTTATTGTATTTATTAACAGTATGATGGATTGATGTTCATGCTTTCTTGTGTTTTATTGTAATTGTTATTTGTAGTTGTTTTATGTTTTAGTGTTCTTATATTTATGTATATTATTTAATTGAATTGTTAAAATGATCAAAAATTAATATTTACAAAAAACGGTTTGCAGATTTCTTACTGACTTATCGGGTGGGAAGTCGAAGCGGGTAGGAATACCACACGATCGTAGGGTGAAGCGAAAAACTTCTTCCGCAAAAGTGTCGGGCGGGAAGGCGGAATACTATATTTCCTACGTAGAGGGTATGGTGAACACCCCTATCTTTTAGTTTCATTTTCTTCTTATCACTCATTTCACGTCCTGTGTAGTTAAATAATAATTAAATTCTACGAAATTTGATAGAATGGATAGTAGTAACTTTTCCTGAAACTGAATAATTTTTCATCAAATGTTACTCTACGGAAGAAGCATATCAAAATAAGGAAGAATGTGAGACCAAAACAGAAACTGCGCAAAGTTTCTAATATTTTCCATAAAACTCACTATAATGTATTTATTATAGTGTATATGATCATAGTTTTACGATTCACAAAAGTGTAGTTTATACTGTAAATGACCAAAGTTTTTCATTTTCTTGATCGTCCAATATTTTCCTCATTCATCTCATTTTTGTGTCCATCAAACTTCACACGGAAAAGGGATCAATTTTACCCTTTTTTTTTCAAAAAATAATTTGTAAATTTTTGCAATCTTATTCTTTTCTCCTTTAAATGTTACATTACAAAAATAAAGATTAAAATACGGGAAGATTGTGAGAGGAGGACAAAAATAGTGCAAAGTTCCTCATTTTTTCAATAAAGTCCACAAAAGTGTAGTTTATATGTTAAATGATTAAAGTTTTCCATTTCGCTTGATAGTTCTGATAGTTTTTTCACTCAATCATCTCATTTTAGGTGTCCACAAAACTTTATGGATAAATGTTGAACTTTACGATTTTTTAAAATAACCTGTAAATTTTGGCAAAATTATTTGTTTCATCGTTAAAATGTTAAAATTTACCAGATTAAGTTAAAATACGGAAAGATTGTGAGAGGAGGACAAAAACTGTTCAAAGTTCCTCATTTTTCAGTCAAATTCACAGTGTAATTTATACTTTAAAGGACCAAAGTTTTCCCTTTGACTTGATAGATCCGATATTTTCTCTCATTCATCTTATTTTAAGCGTCCATACATAAAACTTTATGGAAACATGATCCATTTTACACATTAAGATTTAGCAGTAATTTTCTCTAACTTAAGTTGTTATTCCATTACATATTACTTATGGAAATTAATATTAAAATACGGACCCGGGTTGAATGGTAAAGTGCGTAATGTTTCTCATATTTTTGTAAAGTCACTAATGTTTTAATTTATGCTATAAATGACTGCAGTTGTATGTTTCACTTGATTTGTATTATATTTTTCACATTCACATTTCATTTTAAGAGTGGCAAGCAAACCTTACAAAAAAAAAAAAAAGGATCATTTACAATTTTTTTAAGAAATTAGTAAAAATTATCTTAAACTTAATTGCTTTTACATTAAATCTTGCTCACGGAAAATGTTAAAATAGAAAAATTGAGAGGACACCAAAAAATCTTGTATGGTTTCTCATGTTTTAGTAAAATTCACTAAAGTGTAGTTTTATAACATAATTGATCAATTTTTTTTTTCATTTCCTTGATCTGTTTTCATACATTCATCCCATTTTAGGTGCTTATAAGAGACTTTATGAATTAAGGGTCAACGGTATGAGTTTTTTAAAATTAGTTGTTAATTATCGTAACTAGTTATTTTTCCTTTAAAGGTTACTGATGATGCTTTCAACTTGGAGGCAGGAGTACACTTGCGGAGCGTGTAGGGACGTTAAAATGGGACCGGATCGTTTGTGGATTTGGGATGCGGGCGTATGGATTAATGCAGGATGAGGTAGGATCATTGCCTTTGTTGATCCATGGGAGCTCTAGGCATTAACCGCTCCTCTGCCAAAACAAGGGAATAAGGGGTCGGCGGGTTGTGCGGGTGGCGCTCCGTGCCTAAGTCGAGTTTCTTTCTTAGAGAAAGAGGGGCGCAGGCGAATGTATTTGCATATGAGTATGCGTCTAAGAGTGCGTGTGTAAGAATGTGTATGAGTATTGGCGTTGGTTTTTGCGTACCTTTCAGATGGAATTGTCCTCGTATTTATAATATATATTTGACAGTTGGATGGTAATTAGGAGTCCTTCCATTGGATGGGATATTTCTTATTTTAGTCCATATCGGATTTGGTACAGGATATAGAAAAAGCAGTTTACTTGGGATAGTCTTCTTTCCTTATTGTAAACCAATTAATAAGGGATAATTGAGGGGTGGTAATTGAGAATTATCCTACCTTCCTTATTGGCGAGATTTAGTCTGATTTGTAGGATGTGGGCCTTCCCAATTATCCATATCATCGGCCTTTGGGGCGAGTGGACTGGGCTTTCGTTTTGGGCCGACGCTAGGGGCTTGGGTGTTTTATAGGGCCTGCCTCTCCTTTGGGCCTAGTGAGTGGGCTTTCTTGGCGCTATTTTCAAACAATCAGTTGCCCCCTAGCCGCGTGGCGAAATGCGGTGTCGTGGGCGAGGGCTGTATAGTTTCTTGTATCAGGTGTGACTTCCACGTGTCAGCTCGGGGCTGGATTAGTTTGGGCTTTGTCGTAGTCTTAATAATGCGGTGATAATGATGACTTTTTCGGTTCTCGCTCATTTCTTCCCTTGAATATCGTCTTAACGTTCCTTAGTCAAGAAAGTTTTTCTTTGCTTTTTAGTGAGTCCGGACTTCTCTTTCCCTTAGTATTCCATCTGAGCGGTTGAGTTCTTCAAAGCGGCCGTTGAGACTCAGGTGGGTTGTACTTTAATTTGGATTGATTCGTTGAAGTACGTGGCTTTGAGATGAGTAGTTAGGCCCTTATTTGGGAATTTCTTGGGTTAGTAGGCTACATGCACGGTGAGAGCCCTGACTCTGGATGTACGTCTTTGAGTTAGATTGGTTGAGCTCTTTCAAGCGAAGAATTTGGTGGGCTCGTGTAATTTGAATCTTTGAGCTAATCAGCCTAGCAAATTTGCATGGCTTTGTCTCGAGTGGTTGAGCTCGTCGGTCTATTGTTCTTGGGCTCCGTCGGTGATTTGGTGGTGATTCCTAGGCTGTATGGCCTGTGTAGAATGGTTGAGCTCGTCGATGTGAGCTGCTGGTCTCCATTGGCTGTCTTGCCTGAGCTGATCTGATTCCTTGATTTCGTGGTTTGTTTTGAGCTCGTCGTGCGAGTTCTTGTGACCTCAAATTGGCTGACTTGCATGGAGTCGTGATTCCTTGATTCCATGATTTGTTTTGGCGAGCTCGTCGATGCGGATTCTTGCGACCTCCGTTGGAGTGGCCGCCAGGTCGTATTAGTTCATGATTCTGATTTGTTTTTGGCGAGCTCGTCCCGATCACGAGTTCGCGGCCTCCATTGCACGACTTGTAGTCGTGTTGTCTTTGTTGGGAGCTCGTCGGTCCAGTTGGTTGGCGGAGCTCGTGTGGCGAGCGGTTAGGGCGAGCTACGTCGTCTGCAACGATTTGGGGCGAGCTACGTCCACGTGAACGGTTAGGCGAGGAAGCATGCATCTGTGTTATGATTGGGAAGAGCTTCGTCGCGTGAATAGTTGAGCTCGTCCTTGTGAGCAGGTTGGGGCGGGCTCGTCCACGTGAGAACGGGTTAGGCGAGCTCATCCGTATGAAATATTGGGCTCAGTTAGGCGGGTTAATGCGAGATGAGATGGCTCCTTAGGCCGCGTGACTCGCGCTGAGTTGTTGAGCTTGTCAACGTGAGTTGGTGGGCTCCATCAGCTGAGTCGCCTAAGTTGGAATGACTTCTAGAATTTTGCATGGCTGTGTAGAATCGTGGGCTGTCGATATGGGGTACATTAGGCGGAACCGATCTATGCGAATAAATATTTAGGTAGGGCTCGTCAGGTGTGAACTGTCCAATCCTTGGCTAACAGTGGGGCTTGTCTATGTGAGCTAGCGGGAAGAATCGTCAATGCGAAGAGTTAGGTAGAGCTCGTCCTGTGAATCTTGGGAAGAGCTTCGTCAATGCGACTGCTGGAAGAGAGCTTCGTCAGTAGAACGTTAGGTGGGGCTCGTCCTGTCAGGCGCTCGGGGCTCTCGTCAATGCGAACTCGCGGGAAGAGCTCGTCAATGCGAGCAGTTGTTAGAGCTTCGTCCACGTAGGCTTTGCTCGGAGAGAGCTCGTCAATGGGGCTGGCGGGGAAGAGCTCGTCAATGCGAACTGTCAATCGCGGCTTTGCTGGGTAGTGCTCGTGCATGTGGACTTCTAGGGAAGAGCTTGTCAATGCGACGGTTGGGGCGAGCTGTCATGTGAATTGTTGGAAGAGCTCGTCGTATGATTTGTTGGCTGAGCTACGTCCATGTGAACTCGTCGGTACGAGCTTCTTTGGGCGGTGCTCGTCACATGTGGACTTCTAGGAAGAGGGGGGCTCAAATCAGTGAGAGCGGTCGGAGGCGAGAGCTATTGGGAAGAGCTCGTCGGGTGGCTGTTGTAAACTCGTCCATGTAAATAATGGGATTTCGTCGAGGGTGGAAATTTGTTTGGAGAACTCGTCGGTAGAGCTATTAGGAAGAGCTCGTCGGGTGAAATTTGTTTATGAAGCTAAGTCATTGTAAATAATAAGAAATTTAGTCCCGGTAGAATTTGTTTGGGAGGAGCTCGTCGGTGGAAATTTGTGGGAAGGCTCGTCGAGGTGTTTGTTGTAGAGCTGTCCATGTAAAATGGTGGGGCTCGTCGGTGGAGGCTGTTTTGGAGAACTCGTCGGAGTAAATTTATTAGGAAGAGCTCGTTAGGTGAAACTACATTATTAGGCTCGTCAATTAAATAATTAGGGCTCGATCAAGTGAAGTACATTTTGGAGAATTTCGTCGGGTGAAGTGATGGGAAGACTCGTCGGGTGGAAATTTGTTTTATGGAAGCTCCTCCATGTAAATAATAGGGGCTCGTCAGGTAGAGCTGTTTGGAGGAGCTCGTCAGGTAGAGCTATTGGGAAGAGCTCGTCAGGTAGACTGTTGTAAGAGCTCGTCCATGTAAATAATTGGGGCTCGTCAGGTAAAGCTATTTGGAAGGGCTGGTAGAAGTGAGCTGGGCTTAAATTGGCTGGGGCCTTGGTGGCGATTCAAAGCCCAGAATGGCGACTGCTTTGGTGGTCGACTCTTCGAGCGGCGTGGCTGTCTTGATGGGAGACTCGTCGAAGTGAGCAAGCGGGCTCCTGGCCTTTGGGGCCTTGTGGGTTGTGAGATGGCGTGTAACTTGAGGTGGTCGACTCTTGAGGCGTGGCTGTCGCAGTAGAGGAGCTCGTCAAAGTGGCTTGGTGGGCTCCTAGCGGCTGGGGCCTTAGTGGCGTTCAAGTAGAGATGGCGTGTAACTGTTTGGTCTCGACTCTTGAAGACGATGGCTGTCTGATGAGGCTCGTCCCAGTGAACATTGGGCTCCTGGCGGCCCGAGACACTGGTGGCGTTGGTGAATGGCGACTTAGCTGAGCTGGTCGGCTCTTGAGCGGCGTGGCACGTCAGTGGGGGCTCGTCAAAGTGAGCGGCGTGGCTCAGGTCTTTGGCCAGAGTGGTGATGTAACTGAGTTGGTGCGACTCTTGAGTGTGTGGCTGTCTTGAGTAGAGGGCTGCCGTCAAAGTGAAGCGCGTGGCTCAGAGACGGCCGAGGGGCGGGAGTGGCGATGTAACTGAGTTGATCGACCGTTTAGGCGGCGTGGCTGTCTTGGAGTGGATCACCTCGTCAAATTGAGAGCGGCGTGGCTCAGGGATCTGTGTGTGGTTCTTCTTTGGGGTTCTTGAACCTCTGTTCCCATGTGAGTGTTCATGCGGGGATGGGCGCAATTCTCAGTTCAGACGTGCTCTCCCGAGGGTACGCTTCCGTTCTTTTCTCCCGAGTAGATGTGGTCAGTGCCCCCGACTGAAATTTAGTTTTGCCGAGTTCCCATTATGGAGAATACGCGACGATTAATGGCACGTCGCTTCATGGGGGAATGTCATGACCTTCACGGAGTTTGTCGCGCCTCCGGTCGTGGATCACAATACGGTGAGTTGTTTAACTTTTACGTCGGGCGTTGGTTGATGGTAGTGCTTACTCGTCGGGTGTTGGCTTGCATTGCTTCGCGTCTTGGGAAGTCGACATCTGCGTTCTTGTTTGATCCTGCATCCTTGGGCCAGTTAAATTGCTCTGCTTATGTTAAGTTGTTACCATCGATGTGAGTGATCGATTCTCGTTGTAAAATTGTCGTTCCCACGAATGTATTGTGATGATGTTTTCAAAGCGAAGCTGGGCTGGGCGCGCAAAGGTCGTTAGACTGACCGGATCGTTTGTGGGGTGCAGGATGCGGCGTATGGATTGTATGGGATGAGTGGGATCGCTGCCTTGTTGATCAGTAGGCTCACGGACGTGTAGCTCCTCTGCAAAAACAAGGAAGGGTCGGCGAGGGGCTGTGCCCGACCGACAGCTCGATACTCGTCGGTTTCTTTCTTGAAGAGGCTGCAGAGGCCGAATGTGTTGCATATGGTGTCGTCTGCAGGAGTGCGTGTGTAAGAATGTGTATGAGTATTGACGTTGGTTTTTGCGTACCTTTCACCGATGGGGTGGCCTCATATTTATAGTATATGTTCAACCAGTTGGATGGTAATTAGAATTCCTTCCCATTGGATGGGATATTTCTTATTTTAGTCCATATCGGATTTGGTACAGGATATAGAAAAAGCAGTTTACTTGGGATAGTCTTCTTTCCTTATTGTAAACCAATTAATAAGGGATAATTGAGGGGTGGTAGTGAAATTATCATTGTGATGGCGAGATTTAGTCTGATTTGTAGGATGTGGGCCTTCCAATTATCCATATCATCGGCCTTTGATGAGTAGAGTTGGAGCTTTTCGTTTTGAGTGACCAATGAGGCTGGGTGTTTATAGGGCCTGCCTCTCCTTTGGGCCTAGTGAGTGGGCATGCGCGCCTATTTTTCAAACCCCATCAGTTACTATACATGAAACAATATTAAATTACAAAAAATATTGTGGGAGAATGACAAAAATCATGTAAATCTCCTCATGGTTCCTATAATGTTTGCTAAAGTGCATTTCTTCACATATTTAATCTATATTTCTTCCGTATTCTTTTCATTTTAGGTGGCTATAAATTTTTGATGAAAAAATGGGTTAATTCTTCGATTATTTTAAAAAATTTAGTAGTAGCTTTTCATAAAATTAGTTGTTTTTTTATAAAATATTATGGTATGGGATTTAAGATTGAATTAAGGGAATATTGTTAGAGTAAGACAACAATTATGTAAAGTTTTTTCATATTTCATGTAAATTTCATTGAAATGTCGTTCAATAGATGAGAGTTTTTATTTATATTGAAATCTATGTGTAGGTAGGGTATCTAATGTTGGCTTGGAAGAAATTCCTTGAAAAAAATAAAAGTCTTTTTAAGTCAAATGTTGTCATAAAATCTTGGATACAAAATTTGAGATACAAACCAAACAGACCCTTTATCTTCTAGAATACTTTTCTAATCCAACTATCAATAAGTTTTCTTCTAATTCGGACTCTTACAAAGATTAAATTGTTATGCGATCTTCAAATCTTTCTATCTTAATATTGACTCTTCCAATCCTTATCAATTGTGATTCTTCTTTTAGTGATTTGTTTCACTTGTCTTATCCATTATTATTTTAAATCAATCAATTTATCTGCAAAATAAATCTAAACCCTAGAAAAAGTATGAAACTAAAAATTAAAGAATTCAACACCTTTAATCACAAATAATATATAATTAACTGCAAGTATTAAATATAATAAAATAACACTTTTAATAATTTGATAATCTGCCTTGTGTGATTGGATGTGATAGAAGATGGCTAAGTGTGATCATTTTTAATATTTAGGTTTCTTTTATTCAAACAAGAAGAATATCGAGGCAGGCATTAGCCATAGGATTAAAGCAGGATGTGGTTGAAATGGAGAAGTGCAACGATAGTGAATGCGACCGTAATATTCTTGGTAAGTTTTACGGACAACGATTAGAACAACCATGTTTTTTATGGAAGTATGAATGTTGGGCAACAAAAGACAAAAATAGGTGTTGCAGAAATGAGGATGTTAAGAAAATGTACCAGATATACAAGAAAGGATCGAATAAAAAATGAAGGTATTCATAAGAAAATGGAAATGACACCTGTGAGGACTCTGTGAGGACTTTTAAAATGGTTTAAATATAGACTCCAAATATTCCAAGTTGTAGAACAGAGGAAGGAAAGAAAGAGATAAACCCTAAGATGGCATGGGTAGAGTTGATTAGGAAAGTTTTGAATTCAACAACAATTTTACTGAGAAAATTTAGCGAGAAGGACTAAATGGAGAAATAAGATCAATGTAACTAACCTCAACGTTTGGTATTAATCTAACAAGTTTTATTCACTTTAATTATCTTTTAAATTTTACATAAAAATGAATAATTCTCAAACAATAACTATAAAGTAAAATGACATTTTTTTTATGTTCACATATTTTAAGAGTATTATAAAATAATAAGAAAAATAAATCTATTATCCAAAATAAAACATACTTTGCTTTATGCTTGACTGTCACACATTCTTTAACAACTATTACTTTTTATTTTTATTTTTATTTTTTGAGAAAAATCAGGATAATATAACAAAAAGAATATAGGAGATGTTTGATGTTACTCAGCATTATTGAGAAAATGAAATATTGCAATTTGATGTAACAACTATGTTGGTGCACTACATAAATTCCCACATTTAATTGTAAAAAGTGGTTTAGAATAAATGGACGGCATTAATGAGATTTCACTATTATTTGTTTTATTTATTAGTTACAGGTTGCCTAACCTATAGAACCGGTTTTTAACTTTTTTTAATTGTAACAACTTATAGGAAAATGCTATATAATAAAAAAATTATGATTTTTTTATCTTAGATGAGTGGGGTATGAGAGTGTCCCACTGAAAAAATTAATGAGACCACTCATTTAAAAAATGATATACATTTATGTTATAATTTTTATTTTATTAAAATTTATAACATTAATAATATTATACTGTCAACATATTTCCAAGCACTTATTTAAATCCTATTCAAAAAAAAAAAAAAAAAAAAACCACTCATTTAAATGACTTGGTATTTTTACATTCAGTGTGGGCTCGATAAATCAAATTTTATTGTCACCACCCCTTGTGACGCGAGAGGATCAAACTAGAAATTGGCAATCGAGTCGTGTTGGTAATCGGGTTAAAATTGTTGTGTTGAACATTAGTCGTGTCGAATATTAGTCAACCTAAACCCACCCATTTAACTAATCGTGTCGTGTTGAGTTGACCTGTTTATTTTCGTGTCTTGTTCGTGTTTATATTCGTATTGACCCACATAAACTTTGAATAAAAAATTTAACTATAAGATTTTATTTTAACTTGATTGAATCTCTCCTCACATTTTTTCTACAAAATAAAAATTAACCTCATATTTATAATAATAATAATAATAATAATAATGAGTAATAATATCTTTTTTTTATACAATAATTATGTCGTGCTTGATAAACGATTACAAATAATTAATATTTTATTTCTATAATACTAATTAAATATGCTAATCATACATTGCGCAACCAAATTAAACATTAGAAGTAATGGAAAAAACAAGCCATTAAAACATGAAAACTCATACATGCAACGAAAAGGCCAAGTCAATCTCCTTCAAGTTAAAATTTTCGTGTTGACGGGTTAAGCAGGTTGAACCCGAACACGACCCATTAACACTTCGTGTTGACGGGTCGTGTCATACACGGGTTCATGTCAAAAAATAGTCAACCCAAACTCATTTATTCGTGTCGTGTTCGTATCCAGCTGCCGTGTCGTGTCAAAATTGCCACCGCTAGACCAAACCAATGGTAACAATAGAAGGAATTTTTGTAGGCTGAACTACTCATTTGTCGTGTTTGGGAAAGGATGCCATGCAAAGAAAATACTAATTTGCCAAATAATAATAATAATAATAATAATAATAAAACCATAGTGGTATAAGAAATAATACAGGCGCACGTTGGTTCTGAAGCTTTTGCCACAACTAATTGGTTTTAACTATTTTGATACGTTGAATTAGAGGTGTCAAGCGTGTCAGTTAAGCGAGTGCAGAGTCGAGGTTAAAGGATGGCGGGTGAAAATATGTAAACCCGTACGACACGTTTAATGCTTGAGTGAAAAATCTCAACGAACACGACCCATTTATTAAGCGGAGTAACACGACCATTCCGTTTAACCATTAATTTTAAAATAATTATATCAATAAATTTTAATACTCAATTTTTTTTACTTCCAAGTGTATTGAAGCAGAATATCATGCTCTTGTCGATGCCACATCTGAGCTACTTTGGTTACGATGGCTGTTAGAGGATATATGAGATTACATCATTCCAGTGCTACCCTATTATACTGTGATAATCAAAGTGCTATCCATATAGTTCATAATAATGTTTTTAATGAGGGAACCAAACATATTAAAAATGATTGTCACTTTATTCGTCAAAATCTTTTCCAAGGCACTCTTCAACTTGCAGATGTTTTCACCAAAGCTCACCTTCTAAGCAGATTTCGTGACTTAATTTTCAAACTCGAGTTGATGTCTGCACTACTACCTTGAGTTTGAGTTTGAGGGGGCATGTTAACATGATTGTTGGGATTATTCATTATTATTGAAATAATGCCATGATTATTGGGATTGTGGGGAACATTCCATTATAATACATTTATAGACTTTCCATTCTTGTATATCACTCTATTTAAATACAGAGCCCTTGTACTGATAAATGTATTCCGAAATATACAGTCCTTTTCTCTTGTATCTTTTCTAACATGGACTATTATTAATGGGTGGGGTTATTCCCACTCCAAATAGACTTTATCAATTTTTTTTAGCTATTTGAATAACAACTCAAACGGTTTTGAACTTTTTTAACTAAGATTTTTTGTAAAACTTTTAAACACAACACTACTAAAAAGTCGGAGTCTAAATAGGCTCAATGTCAAACAACTCAATTAAAACACTTCTCAATGTCAAAAACTCTATTAATCCCACCTACACTAGAAACTAACTAAAGCATAGGGATAAAATGAGTATTTAAGATACTCATCAGTAGTATTTGTTGGAGTAAAATCGAATATATGGGCTGATATATTAAATAAATGTGAGTTATAGGCTATCAAATAAAGTTAGGCTAATTAAAGTGATTAATTTAAGTTTTGGGGCCTTAATTAATATATTATAAAGTGTGGGCATGAATGTGTAGAGACAACAGTAATTTCTATTTTTATGATGGGTTAAAATAGAGACGAACAGTATGACTATTCATATCTGAGACACAAATAGTTATAAATAGGGGTCATGGTCCCCAGATCACAACAGGTTTTTCTTTCTTCTGATTCCCATTGTCAGGGAGAAATATTAGACAGAAAACTAATGTAGATCTGGAAGATCATAAGGCCTCAGATTCAAATTTAGATCTGGAAGATCATAAAGCCTTAGACTCAGATCTGGAAGATTATAAAGTTTCAGACTCAGATTCAGATATCTCAATATTTTGTTATGGATTCGAGTGCGCTTAGCGTCGTATTTTGATTGATGATTCAATATGAATGTTCCTATTTGTGTAATGGTTTTCACATAATTTTTTTTTTTTAAATCTCTCAGTATTGCCCAGTCTCCCCTTACTAGCCTCACTTCACTTGAATCAATTTCCCTTTCATATAACCACTTCATGATCCCGTTCTCATTTCCCTTGTTTTTTAACCATTCAAGGCTTGAGGTCATTTAATTGATAACAACATGAACCTCGAAAATGGATCTCAATCATGGAATCCAAGATCTCATCGAAGGTTTTTAGTTCCTCAAATTGTGCATTGAAAGACTACCCTATTTCCTATATCATCAAAATGACTTGAGGGTTGTAGATCTCTCCCACAAGAAGTTGTCGGGGAGGTTCCCGTCCTGGTTGTTAGAGAAAAATAGGAGATTGGAAGTACTTAACCTGCGAGAAAACTCTTTCACGGGATCTTTGCAAATGCCTTCTTTCCGAGTCCCCATCTTTCATACCTTGATGTCTCTAACAATTACGTAAGTGGTCAAATTCCAATAAATTTAAATGTGATCTTTCCAAGCTTAGAAAGCTTAAAGATGTCCAATAATCTGTTTGATGGCCATATTCCTTCTTTTGGTGTATTAGATCTTTATTAGTCTTAGACTTATCAAACAATCACTTGTCAGGAGGAATATCAGGAGATCTTGCCATGGGTCTCTCCCCTTAAAGGTCCTCAAACGATCAAATAATTCCTTGCATGGTCGAATATTTGCCAATATTTTCAACCTGACCAGTTTGGTTTTGTGCCCGGACAAACAACTACTCTTGGAAAGATATCAGACTGCTTGTCTAATGCCTCATTTTGGAGGTGGATATTAGAAACAACCATTTGTCAGGCGTACTTCCACAATGGATAGGGAATAAGTCATACTTAGAGGAAATAAATTTGGCCAAAAATCAGCATGAAGGTCCCATTCCAATTCAGGTGTGTAAACTTGACAGTCTTCGATTTCTAGATCTCTCTGAAAATAACTTGTCAGGCTCTGTGCCAGCTTGTACAACCAGTAGCCATTGCTTGTGTCATTTGAATGAAAACAGATTGGTGAGGTCCATTGACTCCATGGCAACTCATTTTTTTGTGACATTAGACTTGGATACTAACAACCTAACTGGTAAAATTCCTGAGTGGATAGGCAGCCTCTCAGCATTGAGCGTTATTATCTTGAAAGGTAACATATTTGAGGGCAGCATTCCCACTCAGGTATGCCACCTAAAATGGAATGAGCCTGATCGATATCTCTTAGAATGAGTCTTTCAGGTTCTATTCTTCGTTGCCCAACTCATAGACTTTTGAGTCAAACTATGCCAAATCTGTTACAGGTTCAGAATAGATTATTCCTAGGAATAAGTCAATTCCCGTTGTATTCATCTTATTTTTAATCAATAAGATTGTCGAGAGATCAAAGAAAAGGTGGAGTTCCCGACAAGGGAGGTCCTATTCCTATGAGGCAACGTCCACATTTATGTCAGGATTGATTTCTCCTGCAACCAATTAACAGGTAGAATGCCATCGAAATGGGGGAACTTAAGTGAGCTCCATTCCATTGAATGTGTCTCATAATAATCTCACTGGATCAATACCAACAGCATTCTCCAACTTAAGGCATATTGAGAGCTTAGATCTTTCCTATAACAACCTGAATGGGAGTATCCCCTCTGAACTGACTGAGTTGAACTCTTTGGTGGTCTTCAGTGTAGCACACAACAACTTAACAGGTAAAACTCCATATTTCAAAGCTCAATTTGCTACCTTCAATGCGAGTAGCTACAAGGGAAATCCTCATCTTTGTGGACCTCCATCACATAGAAACTGTACTAATGCTGGAGCACCATCATCAAAGCAAAGGTTTCAGAGGATGAATTAAAATAATGTTGGGTCCATTGACATGGATGTTTTTCATGTAAGCTTTTTGTGTGTCATATATCGTAGTGTTTAACGATCTCCCCCCTTGGAATTAGTTGGATGCATATACCAGAACATAATTATTTTTTCACAGCTCGAGTGAGATGAGGAATCTTGTCTTCCTGAGCCTTAAGGCCATCTTTTCCTTCAAATAGAAAATACCGTGGCGTTTTATCATATTGATCTTAATTGGAATCTCGAACTGATAATTTCTCTGGAGGGGATTGAGGGAAATATTCCATTCAGCCGGAGAATGATGGTTGCGGTGGATATTTGTTCAAGATAGTTGTTTACTCATTTAATATGGAAAAATCAGTTAAAGGATTTGCCAACATTGTAATTCCAAAAAAAAAAAAAAAACTATGGATCAATTCCACTTTATAAATCAGTGAGACATAAACAAGAATGGGAACGAAGAATTGTATGTGACACATTAACAACGAGATGTATTATTAGTAACAAAAATGTTGAACCTTAAGGGGCGTTTGGGAATCTTTCATTTCTGGTCAACTCTAGAACTTGCTCATTCTGCTATATATTCACAAAAGGACTGCAATGAGTTGCAAAGCTTTGCTTTCAAATCAGACGCGATCAAATCCTGGAAAATTTGATTTACCAAACGTATGCCAGCTTAGAACTTAGTGAACTTTCGGCGTTAGTCATGAGGCATGCTAGGCATACTGTTAGAGTAGCCCTGCACTAAATTATAAAAACATGTTCTTAATTTTGTTTTTGGTAAAATTGTTATGGGCTCCTAACAAGGATTAAAATTTTGGTCGAAACGTTTTCTTTTCCGAGGAGATCGAAATGAATTAGTGATTGAATCGAAATATCAATGTTTCGAGGTATTTTAGAATGTCTCGATGTATTTCGGAATGTTTCAAAATATTTCAGCTTTTGAAATGTTTTAAAAATAAACTCCCAAATTTTTCTTCATTTCCATTATGTTTCCGAAATATTTTCAAAATGTTTTCGTTTTTTAGGTGACCAAAATAATGCACCGAAACGATATTTTGATCTTTGGCTCCTAATCCTTTTTTTCTTTTATATGCTTCTCTTCTTTTTGATAAAGATATGGTTAGATTATACTTTCCATTGGGTTCTACTTTGCTAGTATGTTAGTCTATAATATTGTAATTGTCTTTAAAATTAACATAATATAAATAGGTGATAGGGTGTACGAATGCACATACTACACACAAGATTTTCTAGGCCAATTTTAAAGCTGGTTTAGTATTGATCCCAGTTTAGTAACAATTCAGTATTTTTCAACCAATTGGTGATGGGTTTCATTCCTAGCTTGAGTGTCCGTCGGTCTTTTCAGTTTTGTTTAGTGTTGATTCAGTAGTTTGCGCGCCGCTAGTTTGGTGTTAGTTTAATGGTTTTCAGACCAGTTTAGTGCCAATATACTCATTTTCAACCTAGTTTAGTGCCAATTTTGGAGTTTTTAGCCAGATTCAGTATTGTTTTTGTCATTTTCAGCACCGATTCAGTCCTTGTATTGATTGAGCTTCGATTCTACTTGGTTTATACTATTTTCAATCACGTGGTTGAATTGTTGTTGCTTATGGCTCATTGTAGCGTTGTTTGTTGTGTTTGTTTTTGCCAATATTGTTGTCATTCAACCATTTCTTAGAGCTCACATGGAGCAAACTAATTTAGACATTATTGAGAGGAGCACATGTGGTAATGAAATAATAAAAAAATTCCAAATAAATGAAACAGTTTAGTTTTATTATACTTATTGTTTACGTGGAGATATTGCAACTCCTTTTGTAAAGCCAAGTATAAATATTATTCTTACCAAATCATTATCATTGTCCACCTCATAGTAGTCTTTGGTTCAAGCTAGACATTTTTTATTTCTATGTTCTAGCTTGAGGGGAGTGTTGAAATGTTATTATTGTATTATGTTGCTTATGTTCTAATGTAATTGTATTGAATAGCAACCTAATGTAAGTAGGTGATAGGGTTTAGGCAATACACATGTTACACACAATATTGTTTAATGATCTTTTTCTTTCTATTTTCTTCTTCCTATTTCTTTATTTTCTAAACTTAATGATAATTGATTTGAGTTTTAACTGTTGTTTCCATCCAGAAATTTCATGTAGTTTGTTTGGAAGTTTGAGGAGCACTATAGACAATCAAATCAGGATAAGGGAGCTGTGAGAAGTGAGGCCAAGGCAGAGCTAGAAATGAGCTTAAGGGTGGAGATTTTAACTAAGGCCACAACATAAAGTAATTAATTAATGCATTTTAGGCTTTCACAAAGATGACTTTAATTTTATGTATATTAATAAAATGGTATATCACAAATCTAAACTCAATTAAATCCAATCATGTAAAAATATTTTCATAAAGCGAAAGCATTAAAGAAATTCAAAGTAAAATGAAAAAGATTCAACTATCAAAATAATATTTCTTACTAAATGATCATGACAATCAGTTGTCATTACACTCTAATCATACACATATAGGATTATAACAGATAAATTATATTTGAAATTGACAATGGATTGGAACAATAGATTTATCTCTAGCTTTTTCTTATTGATCTTAGAAAATTGACTTTTGAATGTTTTTATATTTTGTGTCAAAATAAAAATTAATAAATAAATTCAAAAAAGTAGCGTAATAATAAATCTAGAATTCATTTGAAACAAGTCAATCATCAATTTTAGAAAATTAGAATAAATTATGAATTTATGTGAATTACAAAAGAATTGTTTTGAATTCTGAATTTAGAGCAAAACAATCCTATTATATACAAATGTCAAGGCCAAATTTAAGTTTAGACTAACATTATATCTAAAATAAGCTAATTTATATATATATATATATGTTCAGGAAAAAAATTAGGCCTGTTACATGCCAGGAGGAGGGAAGCCTCAATGTTGAAGTCAGTCAAGGATCAAAATTTTGTTTTGGTGTATTGTTTGGTCACCTAGGAAATCGGAAGCGTTTGGCGTATTTTGGAAATATTTGATGTGTTTGACGTTTCGATGTGTTGGAAGCGTTTTGATTTAAAGCATTAGTCTAAATATACCAAAATATTTTGAAGGCGCCACGCGAAACATTTAAATAGTGACGCTAAATACCATTGAAAATACGGCAGCGTTTCCGATATTGCGGAACGCAAGTAAATTTTGATTCCATCTTTGAATTCGTTTCGATCTCGTTCCGAGCAAGCGTTTGGACTGACCGTTTTAAAACGATATTTTGATTATGAGTCGGATCGATTGAATTGTTGGCTTAGTGCCGGCAGGTGCCGCTGGGTTAGAATTTGCCATGTGAATGTTATACTTACGTGAATAAGAATAGGAAGAAAAAAAAGGGTTTTCAAATAAAAAATACAGCCATATATTGGAGACGTCACAACAAACTAAAATTGTTTCTTTGTTAGAAAAGGCTTTAAATTATTGAAATGGCAGACATGATTTGCTGATTTGCACTCTTGGTACTTTAGCTAGTAGTTGTGATGTCTTCTTGTTTAGTTTTGTATTATTGTTGTTGGCCTAAGTGCTAGTTATTTTTTGGTAAGGATGATTATGGAAAAGTTGATGCAGAAGGTTCAAGCTTTTATGGAGAGATGTTAGCAATCATCATGGTTGAAGAGATTTTTGACCATTGAGTCAATAGATGGAATATTTTGTGTAATATTTCTTTGTGTGGGTACTGGATATTCTTTTGCTCCTCCTTGATTAAAGGTACGAGAGATAAAGGTTTTTTATTGAAGATTGGCAGTTCTTGCATTTCGATATCTACTTTTGTTAGATTGATTACTTGTATTGGTTCAGGAAGATCCTTGGATTTACTTGTGTTGAAATATGTTATTATATAATTTGTATATCTTAGAATTATTTATATTATTTGGATTTAGTGTGAAATATGATGTGAGAGAAATTTACTCTCTTTCTGCTACATTGTCCAAAATCATTTTCACTTTTCTTTCTATCCTTTCTTCCTTCTAATTATTTCTTTGTATTATCCTTTAATTTACAGTGTTCAGAAGCTGTCTACCAAATTAGTCATCATTATGCTGAAGAACAAGAAGAATTAGGCTTTTAATATAGTATACAAATCGACTAAACCTCATCAAGAAATCGATAAAATCCGGTATTCCATCATCATTTTATTAACCTCTTAAATTCTATCTGTAAAGATATATGATCTTTGATGCCTACAAAAATGAGGAATCTTCATTCATAATACATTGATTATTATACCAATATGGTATTACAAAAGCACATGTAGTGCAGAATTAACAGAAAATATCATTGAACAATTGGTTCATATTTATAAACAAACTAAAGTACAATCTAAAAACTTAAGGAATACCCTAAGGGTACAAGTCTTGGCCCCGAAATCAAATTTCTAGAAACTTGATATAAAGGTCCACTCGAGTGTCAAAACATAATACATTATCGGGACTAGTACTTGATGGATTTTATGTGGTAACCTTGTTTCTAGATGACGTTACGCTCACTTCCCACTATAGCTTCATAATTCCATATACCCCTGTAGATATTAAAATATATGGATTATGGGCTGAGACACCATGCTGTCAAGTTATGTCAAACCTGAGATTGAATTAACTTTATTTTCAAAGCCATTTCTTAAATTTAAAGGTCTTTACTCGATGTCTCTTAACATGGAAAACACTTGGATTCTTTCTTGATTCACCTTGGAGTGGTACCTTGATTTTCCCTTCTTATTAACTTAACCTTTATTTGATTCCTTCCTGGATTCAGTATTTATACTCAGTGACTCAGCATATTTGGCCTCCTTCCTCTTGAACACACATGATCAATAGTTCATTAATCTACAATTTATCCTTATATGTGTGTTTGGCATGAAGTTTTGAAGGTCCGTATTAACGCCGGTTTGGTGTTCAAAATATAGTTTTACTAGGAAGGTTTCAAGCATATCAACCTCAGTGCTTTCGGGTTGGTGCCATGTCTCTCATCCCCATGATGTGCTCATGCACACCTTTCACATTAATGAGCCTTGGTGATGAAAACTTCGCAGTTAAGGTGTAACTTTGGCAAGTGCTTTATCTAGAGTGGTGAATTGCTGCTAATAACCTTAAGCAATGCCGAAACATTGGTATCGTGTGACACGATGCAGGTGAGTGCCGTGCTTTATGAACATAGCGGGCGATTTGATCACTCTCCTTTGTTCATTGGAGTTCCTTTTCTTATTTAGTCTTTAGTTTAGTAACTTTGGTTCATCCTTCCATACGGCACTAGTCCTTTGTCCATCCATTCCCAAATGAAGGATTCCTCCTTCCATGTTTTATAATTGCTATCACTTTCCCGATTCAAAGAATATTACACTTTAACATGTCAGTGGTTTAGTAGGTTGCATAAATGCACAGAATAAATATACATGTATAGGTTGCTTAAATTTGAGAACAGACTAATGGATCATAATTCGTGTGCAGATTATCTTAGCTAATAAAATCGATGACATAGACTTACTTGTGGGCCAAAATCATAGTTAAATGAATTTATTTAAATATGGAAAAACTATCAAATTATGTTCAATATCGTGGGTAAGTCAAAAATATAATGATATTATGCCTTGATCAATCATACTAAATATAACTTAAATTCATGTGGGATAAAATTTGTATATAAGTATAATTTATATAATAAATATCCTTATGCATATGTGATCCAAAAACAAATTAATGTATGATTTTCACTGTAGTAGGAGATATTTGCCTTCAACATATATTGAGTTAAAATCCTTAGCAGATCCTCAAGACATTTAAATAACAATGATATTCATAAACAATAAAAATATGAATAATATCCTAATTATGCACACATCATGTGTAGGCTCAAATAAAACATCAAAATTAAATCCTTAAGTGCCTTTTTCCAAAAATTCGATTTAAAAATTTACATCAATTAGAAAATGATATATGCTGAAATACATTGAACCCGTATCCAAAATCATGATATTAAAAATTGGGATTTTAAAATCATTATCATAATATAATGAAATATATACAAAATAATAATTTCAGTACATGGAAATTAATAATCATAGAAAAACATAATTGAGCATGAGTGTGGGTTCATTGTGGCTTTACACTTCAAATAAGATGATATAATGGAGAAGAAGCTTTCGAGAATCCTTGAATTGGATATATATTTTACCTTTATTTATTTATTTGTTTGTTGGGGTTGTTGAAAGATATATTTGGGTATTTTACATTTGGTTATATTCGAAAGAAAAAAAAAGGATGGGAGTGGACATGAGAAGAGATGAGATGTTCGGAAGTGGAAACAATGGTCCAAAAGTCACTTAAGAGAATTGCCTCCACTCCATATCTTACCAATTTTTTTAATTAATATATATTATTTTTTTTCATAAAAGATTTGAGGACAGAGGCAAGGAAATCAGATCGGGGCAACATTCATGGGCGTATATGGGTGGTGCGATATGGTTTGTAATTCTGAGCATATCATCATCATCATCACATCCAAGGAGGAGGGACCACAGTTACAAGATACTTTCCAAGTCTATCATATTCTTTCAAGGCCCGGGGTGGGAAGCTGCACCTCAATCAGACCATTCGGCTGGCGCTCTGGTTCTGGCCTTTTCTCGCTAGCTCTCAGTGCGTCCATTTTCCACAATATTCATTTCTTCTATTTCTCTCTCTCTAGCATTTGTTTTGGTTGGTTATATATATATATATCTTGAAACAGGAATTATGAATGGATGGGAATGGATGGATGAATCAGGTGGATTTGGTTGGAGGTAAGTACAGTGCAGATGACATCAAGTTTGGACTGCCCATGGCGTTCACCACCATGCTTGCTCAAAAATGTGTCCTAATTGATATACCTAATTCTATTCCCAGCGTTGAATCCGGTTGTCCGGCCATTATCGTGATATTCCCTGGTCATTTCCACGAGGGAGTGGTCTAATTTTATTGACAGCCAGGCTATTCTCCACAGCAAATTAAGGAAATTGTAGGGTTGTGTTGTTTGATTAAGTGATTGATTGGTTGAATGTTTTTAGAAAATAGAAGACAAATCTTTGGTATTCTTGAGATTCCACTCACTTGACAAATAAGTCCCTCTTGTTGCAGCTCATCTAGGAACCATTGATCGTGAATCTTTGATGGAAGATTTATCTTTAAGCGCTCTTTTGAAAAGAAGGATGTTGCATAATGTTGATCATGACATTAACACGAACCTTTAGTTTGCATTGTAATCAGCTGCGTGTACCAAAGTGATCTCGTTCACGTTGTCCAGATATGCCAGCTGGTTTCATAATTCTGTTTTCAAGTGAATAACATCACCCAATCCATTGGCTTCGAAAGAATTGAGGATTAGTACTTTGATCGGGGTGAGTTTCCACCATGAGGTCAGGCATTATAGGGTTTAGAAATCCATGGAACTTATAAGAACGGTTATAATTGAAGTGATGTTAATCATAAAAACAATACTTGAAAATCGAGTCGGTTACAAAATCTAGGAATGTGAAATGTGAAATACTATAATGGAAAACAAACCAAGCCCATTTCTGTGAAAGATTACAAGTGCCAGATGGTAAAAACACCAAAATGGAAGAATCTTCAATGGATATCTGAATTCAGCACAAACCATGGAAAACTCCCTGTTCTGAAAACCTAACCCTAGAAATTCGAAAAGCCTCCTCCTCTTTTCTATTTTTATACTCCTTTCCCATCATCACGTGCTGCTCGAGGATGATTGACAAGTATACTGGTGGGATCACGTTTGCTCCATTCCCGCACTTTTCATACATGTGTGCGGTACACTTTAATGGGTGTGCCGTACACTTCTCTTGCCATTTCTTGATCCAGGTCAATAAAATTGCACATTTTGGGTGTGCGATTGCGCCTGCCCTGCCCTTCTTGACCGGTAATAAGTGCACGCATAAATGATGTCTTGGTACACTTGGTCCACAGATGCTTTAAACGTGCGCGTTCAGGACTTCATCAATTATTCGCCCACATCCTCGATTTACTTCATATTGACTTCGGGACATAAATCCTTGTACACTTATGTTTTAGACCTGAAAAACCTGCACAAGTCTAAAAACACACAAGAAATTAAAAGTACCTATCCTTATGCGAATGTGGGTAAATTAGCGATTTGGATGTGCTAGAGATTCTACTATAAGTTATTGCTGATGTATGTTATGAGGCGTATTAGAGTTCTTTGGTCGAAAGAAGATGATGATGATGATGCATGAGGAGGAAAGGCTGATGGTGCACGAAGCAGTCATTGGGCTCATGGGATTACTCTCAGAGAGAGCCCTCTGCTCACCACAGCTCTCTATGTTAGGTCACTAATTGATTGGAATAGTTCTCTCTATGGAACTGAGCTCAGTTATATTTATTAAAACTTTTAAAAAGAATTGGCGGAGTAGGTGACCTGTGTGACTTCTAAGTCTTTGGGTAGGCCCCGGAGGATCTGGAGATGGAGATAAACATGGAGGCTACAGCTTAACGTGTGCGAGGTCACACTCATCGGATCTGATTCGGATGTTCTTTGCTTGAAAGCAGTACAGCTCTTGCTTTAGCTCCTTCTTCTTAGAGATCTGTGGATCTGTCACTTCCTCCAACATCTACCTTATTGAGAAGGCTTTTCATTTGCCAGGTTATAGGGCCCGAATAAGTGATTCTCACTTCTTCCACTCCATTTTGTCCTTTATCAACAGCTTTACTCTGTTACCTTGTAGCTATCTTCTCTCAATTCTCTCATTCATTCTCCCCCGTTCGTTCTCTCACACTTGTACTTACACTTGACCCCTTTCTTTTCTAGGATGAACTCTGTTAAGACAGCATGACTCACTTCAAAGTTATCCTACCTCAACACTTCTCATCCAGTACATTTGAAGACGATTATGGCATTGAGTTAGGATAACAAGCTTCAGGAACTAGGTTCTCTTATAAGTTATATATATCATCTTCATTCTTTCTTTCTTTTTCCACTAATTTGAGTACAACCACACTTTTCCATTTCAGTTTCTCAACTAATCGATCAACTTGTGCTTTGGCGGACCAGGTATAGTAGTCTTTGTATATATTTATAGCAATTGGTCAAGGGATATAACTAGTGTATTGTATATGAAGTGGTGATGTTCGTATCTTTAAAACGACTGATATCTGGCTCATGGCGTGATTGTTAACAAATCAGAATGTTGATCGACCCAGTGAAATAGCGTCGTGTCCTTAAGGCGAACTGGCCCTCAATCGGTCTGGGGATAGTGGACAATCGTCTTCCAGGATAGAACGGACCTCGTTCCTCTGAAGCGGTATGTAGTCGGAGGGACTCACGACAAATTTGGAAGCAGGGTATATATGCACGAGTGTCTCCAGCAACGGACATATTTTGTTTGCCAGAATAGAAGGGTGGACGGAACCAGCCGGCAAAGCGGGCGGCGGTGAGATGAACTGGCGGGCGCGCGTGAAACCTAACCGCGTGGTCTCTTTCACAAAAGTGGGGTGCCCGCCCCGGGGCCAATTGTTGAGAACATTGTTTGACCATCTCATCTTGTTCTATTCGGTGGCGGACACGCATATTCGATTATGGGTTTGTGGTTCAAAGTCCAGCAATGCACGAATGAAAAGTTCTGATCTCAAACTCATCTCAGTATATTCAAAAGAAGCGAGATGCAGTGTGAATTATTCCATGAAGCGTTGCATCGGATAGTGTCATAACTTTGGAACTTCGCCGGTAAAACCTGTTGGGGCTTACTGGTCAAATCAGTGAACGATGTCTTTGAGTGGGCGCTACCATGCAAAGGCCTAGACGATAGAAATCCACCTGTTTTCTCGAACAGTGGTTCTATTCGTTGTAATTCATTTCAACCATGAACATCGCACGGTCTTATGAGTGTTGTTTTAGAAATTCGGCCTTTAGTTCTACTCACGAGGCGCCTCATACATTCACATAGGTGATTTTTTGAACATATAGTTTTCACATAATCATTAAAAGCTTTTGCTTAACCTTCACATAATAATCTGATCTTTGCTCCAGAATGGGTAAAACAAATTTGTGATACTCTTGTCTTCATAACTTAGTTGTCCGCTGGACCTGATCTGGGATCTCGAGTCAACTAGGTAGATGTCATTCTGATGTAACAAGGCCTTAAGCCCATTCCACATGATGTTTTTGCAACCATCTCTCTGGATTAGGCCTTTTTGTCGATGGATCCACAATATTATCTTTTGACTTCACGCAGTCAATGGTGATAATTCATTAGAAAGAAGTTGTCTTCTTTGTGTGTATGTACAGCGTATGTGTGAGACTTACCGTTATACATGGCATTCCTTGCCTTCCTGTTAAAGCAGGCTATCACAATGTTTTATACAACGAGCCTTTGGTTTAAGCCAGTAGAATATCTTAGAGAGAATTTGAGAAGTACTCAGAAACCAACTGCGACTTTATCAAAGCAAAAAATTCTAATTATGGTGGATCTGTAATGCAAGTTTGTTTGGATGATTTCCAAGACCTTTTGCCGCTGAGTGTGAATATCACTTGTTTGATTTTGTGTCTTTAGTGTCGATTTATCCAATTTGCATCACGGTATCAACAAGTAATCTTGGGATAATGCAGCGTAATGCAACATAATCTTAATTATGCCTTAAGTAGCCCAATAAACGTTTCATAGCTTTCCAATGATTTCGTTTTGGATTCTTATAAATGAGCTTAGCTTGCTAGCGCACAAGCTATGTCGGCCTAATCTGAGTTCATGACATACCTAAAGCGCCTAGTATGCTAGCATACTCATTTTGAGCTTTGTTTTTCACTAGTATTCTTAAAAAGTAAATTAACATCACGAGTCTTTCTTTGGTACAATATCTGATTCTTGCACTTTCAAGAATCGTTTCAATATGTGGGATTGTGATAGAGGTAATCCTCCAGGCGTCCAGTTTTGGCTCCTGAATAACATCGGCCCACGACTCCGTATCTTTCATATCAAGATTGCGCAAGCGAAGCATTTGATTTTCTTAATAGTCTTACCATCACTACATTTATAAGCATATAGTCTACATATAGACATAAAATGGAAAACAATTACGGGGTTGCCCAACATATACACATTGTCGCACTTTCATTAATCTTGAAACCATTAAATGACATGACTTAGTTGAATTTAGCATGCCTGTTTTGGTGCTTGTTTCAATCCATAGAGTAAACTTAAGTAAAGCGACATACCCACTACGGTCTTGTCAGGAATATGTATCGGGTTGTTCCAATTATATTTCTTCTTCAAATCTCTAGTTTAGAAATTTGTTTTCCACACATCCGTTGATGGATTTAGAAACGCCTGCAGATTGCTATAGCAATTAGCATCCTTATAGGTGTTCTGGTAACATGTGAATAAGTATCAAAATAATCAAGACCTTCTCGTTGCTTGTATCCTTTTTTCTAAGCCTAGCTGCCTCTATTTATCAGCGCTTTTATCCGCTTTCATTTCATAAATCCACTTACATTCTTGTGGTTCTTCTGAAAGAGAGGTAAACCAATTTCCATGTAGTTTGACAAGATGGATTCAACTTCACTATTGATAGCTTCTTTCGAATGGAGGCTTACGGCGAAGTCACGACTTCTTTGAATGTCAGAGGCTCATTCTTGGCGTTACATTAAGATCGAGGTCGAAAAGGCGTGGAAGTCCTTTGTCTTTTTACTCGTCTAGGTTCATCCTCCATTGGATCACTTCTAGATATAGTATCTTGAGACCTCTTATTATTATCGAATTAGCTCATATACTATGTTATCGGAAATATATTTTCCAAAAGTGGCGTCGCCAGTTCAATGATCGTATTCACATGTATACTCAGGACCTCGGCATGACGAAAATAAATGTTACAGGCATATTGTGAAACACAGTCACTTGTCTTTGGTCCCTACAATGTAGCCTTTTTGAAGCTTAGGAACATGACATGTAAACACCCCACACTTTGAGATAATTCAAGTTAGGCATTCTGCCTTTCATTCTCATAGGGAGTTTATTCTGTCATCTTTTCTGTTGGGTATATTGAAAATAAAATTCAGCCCAGTCAGAAACAACTTCCCCCACAGATTACGTGATAGCTGGAATCATTCAACATTGCATTCATTGATTCCTTTAAAGACAGGTTTTCCTTTCAGCCCTCATTGATTGTAGTGTATAAAGAGTAGTCATTGATAAGCGATACAGGCATTTCAATTTCTCAAACGGAAATTCATATTCACCTATATGGCTCCCTTATGATTTTATTTTCTTGTTCAACTAAGGTTCCAACCGACCTTATAAATTGTAAAGCATTCTGACCTCATCACTGCTGACAAATAAATAACAATACATGACGATCATCTATAAAAGTAATAAAATACTTTATTACACCTCTTGGCCAATTATTGATTTCATATCGCGTATATCTGTGTGTATTAAATTTAAAGGTTCGCAGAGCTCTGTTATCTGAGAGAGGGAAAGGGGCTTAGAAAATTCCCATTCAACACACACTTGGCATTCTCCTTGGACCAGTCAAAATTTGGCAACAGTCATTAATTATTTCTTTATTGACTTATAGTTAACGTGTCCTAGTGGCATACGATATTAGAAGACTCGAAGCACACATAAGAAGCAACTGTGAATCATCCTTAGTTACAACGATTACATTTAAACCCGAACAAACCATCACTCAAGATAACCCTTTCCTACATACATCTCATTTTTTGAGAGTACAAACTTGTCGAGTACAAAAACCTGACTTGAAGCCATTCTTAACACAGGGAGAGATCACGACACTAAGATTACAGTGACATCTGGCACATGCAAAGCATTAAATTGACCCTTCACCGATCTTTTACCGGATAATATCTTTAAAAGCCGATCTCTTTGGACTACCTTCAACCTTAGAGAGTTGTTACCATATAAAGTTTTCATCTGCCCGGACGTATTAGGATGGCAGCCGATTTGTTTGCGATGTGGCAGAGTTGCTCGGTATCAATCCACCGCTCCTTGGGGTTTTACCATATTACACTCGGATATCGCAGCGAGTCCTTGTGTAGTAACACCATTGAAGATCTTTCACCATTGTACCGTTTTTACACGTCTTTTCTTAGCTCTACGGTCTTTGGCTCGATGTCGGACTTGCCACGGGTTGAAGCACCTGCTTGAACTTCTTCGGGCCTTGGTTGAATACACCTCCTCACAGACTTACTAGGCATTTTCCTCTTCTTGTTGGGTTTCGATCCTTCTTCAACAACATTGGCCATGGCAAACTTCTAGATTCTTCCTAACTTTCTTCTCAGGTGACCTATTGTCTTCCTCGATCCTGTTAGAACAATCAAGTCTTGCTAGTAGCCAACTCCTTTCTCTTGTATTTGGGATAATTTTTGAAATCCCTCCGGGATGGTGGTAGTTTCAATGAATCGGCCAGCGAAATATCTCTTTCTGATCATTCTTAAAGCGTAAGTCATCATTGCAACCAGCGGCTCTTACCGCTTGACTTAAGGCGATCTTTGAATCAACCATCTTGGAAGTCCGAGAAATTCACGAATAATTTCTTCGGTGACATCTTTGGTTTACTTCTTGTCGGATATCCCGTAACTCCTTAGCCGTTTCAACGGACTATAGACATTATAAAGTACCAGACCATTGAGGACATAATTGCAACATAGGAAGTCAGAATGATTCCATGCATCCATAAAGCTGACTTTTCTTTATCATCTCAACGTCCAATTTTAAGATACCATCTCATTTAGGAATCTTGCAGGTTAAGGTTGTGAGATGAAACGACATCTTTTGTTGCCATCTCTTGAAATCGGTACCATTGAACTTTTACGGCTTTTCTCATGATTCGAATAAGGGTTATAGGAGTTGAAGCGAAAGGCCGACTGAAGGATAAAAGCGGGAGAACATATTCCTGCAGAAAAAGAATGGTGGCGGTGCCATGTCTGAAGCCAAGCTGAAACTTATGTCTGAGTCGGTAAGCGAGCGTTTGTTCAAAATTTGAATACGAACATAAACGAAAAAAACTGTAACAGATATTTGTATCTGAAACAAACGAAGCGAAAAAAAACAAATTCGATATTAGTTGTAGTGGTGTATTAACCTGCTAAAGCAGAAGCCAAAGTATCGAGAAACAAACCCGGCGTGATGCGAGCAAACAATCGAATGTTTTATCTGAGCCCAACGAAATAACGTCATGTCCTTAAGACGAATTTGGCCCCTCATTCAGTCGCGGGGATGAGTGGACGTGATCTCGAGATCAAGCGGACCTCGTTCCTCGGCGTCGCTTGGTCTGTAATAAAAAGCGAAGACGAAACTTGTAATACAATCGGTAAACCGGCGTTCGTTCAAATTGAGATCTGACGGCTTGAAAAAGTGTAACAAATGTTTGTAATCTGAGAAAGCGAAAAAAAAAAAATGCGTCTTAAGATTGCAGTGGTGATATTCGTACCCCAGAAATAGAAGCTAAAATGTCAGAGCAGCCACAGACGAGTAGTACAAGCAAACGATCGAATGTGAAGTCTGAGCCCATGGAAAATAACGTCGTGTCATAAGGCCAGATTGGCCCCTCAGTTGTGCTGGGGATGATGGACAATCTCTCCCGGATAGACGGACCTCGTTCACTCAGAAGCGGTACATAATTGTGGAGGGAGACTGAACTCAATTGGTATGTGAAAGATATTCAATGATATGTGTTGAAGTGAAAATTTTGATTAAAAAAATTTGGGAAAAGAGGGAGTATATATATGCCATGAAGTGCCTCCACGAATAGACATGTTTGTTCGAAAAAAAAATGAGCTAAACAACGTGTCTATTCGAAAAATAGAATAGTGGGTGGACCCGGAACCGGGCAAACCAAACCCAGTGTAGACGTCGGACGGACTGAGTGTAGTGGCGTGATGGGGGAATCGACCTAGCTTGGCTTGGAGTCCTCTCCCTTCTCACAAAAGTGCGGCGAGGTGGGCCAAACCCATTTTGAGGCTGTGGCCCAAACCATCTCCATCTTGTTTCTATTCGATGTAGGGACCCATGCTCTTTGGTAGTTTGGCCTTGTCGCGAAAAGACGACAATAGAAGACCTCCCGAGAAGGCGATCATAGTTACCTTGTCATCGGTTTCTTGTTTGAATGGCCTTTTCATTCAAGCGAGTGAGGTAGCTCACTCGGGCTCTCGTCTTTATCTCTGTTTTATGTTGAAGCGGTGAGTGGCGAGCTTTGGTGGCGTGCCTCAATAAAGTGCAACCTGAAGGACGCTTTCGGCTTTCGGCTAAAGCGATGGGGCCCAGGTGAAGCAGTAAGCCATTGCCGACGGACCGGCTGGTGGTTGGGTGCTACGCGCACATGATTTTAAATCACAGGGCGTTGTCTGCGGTGCATCAAGGTCTTGTATAAGTTTCAGATGGTCTAGTGGATATTTCGTACCGTTAAAAAATCTCAGCGGAAGACATCTTGAATTTCTGGAAGTGGATAGTTCGTCACGTTAGGTTTGAAAGGAGGTGGGTCGGTTCGCCTTGAGGTAGTCCTTATCTTGAGTCCTGTGCCTTCGCGCGAAGAAGACATCTGTTGTTTGATTCTACACCTCGCCGTTTTTCGTCCACATTGATTAGAAACTTGTAAGAATTACCAGCGGAAATGACTCTCATGCTCAATGCTTTAGTTTCACCTCATCCTCTTGGAAATAGGGTCTACCATAAGCAAGAGATGGAGGAGGAGGTGGAGTCCCTCATGGTGGCACCTTGTGAGCGCCCCAGGGCATGCAAAGGGGCGCCTAGACCTGCATGGAGGCTCCCCAGATATAGAGCACCAGATTGTGGTGATCCTTAACCCGGTGTCCATGGCGTGAATTGCTCACGAAAATCGAAAGCAAAACATGGCAGCAAGCACATTTCAATGGATATTTTCCAGTAGCGGATAAATAAGCCAAATCAAACTCCAACTTTGGCAGCGTATTTTTGGTTGGTATTTTCCCCGGTCATGAAATATAATAATGTATTTAAAATTCTTGATAAAGGATATATTATAAACAATCATCATTAATAATATCCCTTCTGTCAAGGAATAGCAAAAGCTTTGAAGAGCTAATCAAATTTCACCTTAATAAAATATATCTCAAATAATAGAAGAAACTAATAATCATTATATTTGTTTTAACCTAATTTGATATTGCTATGATGTATTTTGTTTTTTAAATCCATAATAATAAAGTTGTGGTTTAAAATGTTTTTATAAAATTTTGGCTGATTATAGGTTATTCTATCAACCATGGGTTTTTTGTTTTACTCAAATATATTGACAATTGTTCCAAATGATAACTATTTGAATTAGATAATTTCTTTTTTTTAATTTCCATATATTCTTTGGATCTTTTCAATATTTATTTGTTTTATACTTAATCTGGACTAAATCTTTTTTAGGAAGAATAATATTAAAATAATATTTTACAAATTACATTAATATACAATACTCATATAACTTTTTGCACGACAATTATCATACTTGTGACAAGTATTATTAATGATCTTATTTCCTGTCAGTTTTATAAATAATTATTAAATCAAACCTTCTCTACAAATCCTTAATAAAATATTTACTTGCCAAAATATATATATCTTTAAATCTTATCAAATATGTATGTTATACAAATTAGAGCCTTTTCAAATTATCTTTGTTGTTTATATTATTTTTCTTTCAAAAATTAATATTATTAACAACAGAACTTATAAAGTAATTGGTGACACTATAATCATATTTGTTTTATTTAAAGAACGAAAGTGTAATCTAAATCAAACTGTGGAGTTCAGTCTGTGAAAGAAAATTAAAAATCTAATCAAAAGAAATGCAAGAAAAATAAAATAGGAATATCTTGCTTAAGAGAAATTTGTTTCTTGGAAGGCCCACTAATTAAGAAGGTGTCATGTAGTTCTCTGGAGTCGAGAAAGAAATTGAAAGATGAATAGAAAGGATTTTAATTTTCTTATTCAGACAATTTATACCGCAGGTATCAGTAGGAAAATTACATTTTATTATATTGTCAGATTAATTAATTAATTACTAATTAGTTATATTGTGTTTCATGTGTTAACTGTAAGATTCTCATATTATTATTTTTTTCCTGAATTTATCATAGCGCAGTTGTATTATTATTGTTTCTGCAACCATATATCTGAGTCGCAGGGTTGTTATGTTAAACTTGAGAGAGGAAGAGACTAGCCTTGATGGGGAGAAGGGATGACTAGCCGCACGAGGAGAGAAGGCTGTCAGTATGTATTCCCAGCATGATTTTGGGGCGTGGGGAAGAGACCCGTCTGAGAGAGAGAAGAGACTGATTTTGGAGAATTTGCAGGTAGCAGTTGCTCTAGGTTAGGCTAGGTTGGGTTAGTTGGGTTGGTAATTTTGGAGGGGAAAATGGTTATTTTTATTTTTACTGACACACATGTTAGCCCACTAATGGCTCCATCCTTGACCACAAAACCTCATGCTATTCTGGTTCCGTGGCCAGCACAAGGCCATGTGCGACAAGAGACTTGCCGATCTGCATTCAGAAACCATATCTTACATTCTGGCGTTAATTAGCCCCAATTAGATCATTGTTTGATTCTGTAAAGGAAAGAGGTACTACTGGATTCAGGTTGAGACTGTACCTGATGGAACGCCACCATCAAATCCAGATTTGCCTCCTGGCTTTACGTGCATAATTGCTGAGTGGGTCAACTTCGCTAATAGAGCTGCTTCTGGAGCTTTAGGCATTCCTGGGGTTGCATATTTACTTCTTCTGCTTTCTCCTTCATTGGATAATTGCATTACCCCGAACTCATCAAAACATTAAAAGTAAATAACTACCACTGTATTGCAGCTCTATGCATTACCGCAGTGTCTAGGTCTGGGATAATAAGTAAATCAAACTAAAATTTCGAGATGAATCCATTTGAGACTTGGGAATACTTTCTTTTCTTTTTCTTTTTTTCATGATAAATTGGGATGTTAGAGTATCTAGTTTCAGATCCGAAAACGTTCATCTCTAACATCTGTTGCAGAACTAGATACAAAAAATTCATACGATTTGTAGATTATATCATAACTATATTTAGAGATTATTCAAACAAAAAACTTGGGGCCTTGTTTGGTTTGTATCAAAAATAGTATCTGAAAATTATTTTGAAGGTTTTGAAAATTATTTTTTAGTGAACTTTTAATTATCACAGAACTTGTTTGAAGTTTATGTGATGGTATTGAAATGTGATGTTGGATTGTATTGGTGGGTGTGGTGGTGGTTGTAGTGGTCGATGTTGTGGTGTTGGTGTTGGTGGAGGGTGTGAGGTGTTGGGGTGATCAGATATGTTGTTGAAGGTGGTGATACAGGAATGTTGTGGTGGTGGTGGTGTGTTGGTGGAGGAATTGGTAGTGATGGAATTGTGGTGGTGGTATGTGGTGGTAGTGGTGTTTTCTTAATTTTGAAAGTTGTTTAAAAACACAAATCAGTTTGCAGATGACGACTATCTCACTGATGGAACTCTAGATACCCCTATTGATTGGGTCATTGGAATGGGCAATATAAGCTGAAGGACCTTCCAGCTTTTCAGACAACCAATCCAGGACATCATGTTCATTTTATTGATAGAAATGAGGATTGTCTAATCGTGCCTTAATTTTCAACAACTTTGAGGAACTTGAGCACGAAGCCTTACAAGCTGTCGTATCTAAATTCAATTTTCCAAACATTTATTCAAGCATGTCCCTAAAAGCCTATCACTACAACAAAAAAAAGATTTACCGGCGTTTGTTAAAGCCTATCTCTTTGAAATGATCCTCTTTAATGTAATTCTATCATTAATCAAGAAAAGTGCGATATGAAACAAGCTAGTGAAAAAATGACGGGTATAAAAGAAAGGGCAAAAACCCGAAAGAATTATGAAGAAATTCAAACATAAATACAAAAATTAAACACAAAATGCGGTATTAGCCATGTCTTTAAATATCTTTGTTCAGTGAAACATGAAGATGACCAAACAAACAGTCAACTTTCCAAGAAATGAAGGACCAAAGAAACCGGATGAATCACTATTACTGATGAAATTTGAGGCGCGTGAAAGAGAGAGGATGGTGTTTGTATGGAAGAGGATGGAGAACATCACGCCCCGAAACCCACCTTAAGGGCATGACTGTCAATTCACACCCTCAAGCCTTCAGCTTGAAGGTTTGAAGTGTGTGACACTAACCTTACTTGTAATTGGGTTTTTGTCAGTGCAAACACCTATTTTAAAGTAAATGCAACAAAGTTAATCAATTCTCCAATTAAAATTTCATGTAGACAAAAAATTATTTAATATCCAAATCTCAATTATGAATATGTATAGCATTCAAGATAAGCAATATTGGAATCTCCCAAATCCATTTGTGTACTAATTTAAAAAGAATGCTATTATCAAGTGACTTTCTCAATTAACTTTCAAAATCAGCATTTATAATAAAGACTTACCTGTTCAACA
This sequence comes from Tetrastigma voinierianum, assembly GCA_016808115.1. Lineage (NCBI taxonomy): Eukaryota > Viridiplantae > Streptophyta > Magnoliopsida > Vitales > Vitaceae > Tetrastigma > Tetrastigma voinierianum. The sequence goes on from JAEQBH010002696.1 coordinate 120,663, forward strand.
TGATCAAAAATAGGGTTAATCAAATCCTAATGATAATATCCCCAAAACTAGCACCATCATATTCAAAAACTAAAAGTACACGAAAATATGTCGAATGGGAGTGAGCTTAAAAACCAATAAAATACTAATACATTTCATATGGATTAAAAAAAGATTTCAATCCTTATAACAGACGGAGATGTTATCAAACTTTAGATTAAAAAATAAGTTGGGAACATTAACAGAATTGCTTCCAAAACACTCTGCATCAATTCAGATGGTTTCCATATCAAATGTGATCCAAACAATTTAATATCAAGTTTAGATTCCAAACACTTTCATATCAGATTCAAATCAGTACATTTAAATATATTTTCTTTGGTCATGTCAAATATCAAATGGTGCTGATATGTGACTCCAAATGGGTGGCTGGCACTTGAGTGTTCTTTTAAGGTGAGATGAGATGACACCACTAGTACTATTCAACCTCTAACTTGAAACCCCTAAGGCTCTGAGGTTCAATCAAAGATACATTTGCCGCAAGAATGTAAAGATTAATATATTCAGTTGATAGGTAAGACTAACAAAGTCAAATATTTCATTCAAAAGTTCAAATTACAAAACATCATATCTCCACATTTTCTTTCGTAAACAAAATGATCTCAAAAGTACAATCCTTACCAAAACTACTTTTTGATCCATGGATAATCAAATAAATAAAAAAGTAAAACTTTTCGCAAGCCCAGATTATATATGAATTAAGATAAACAATTTCCATCTCATTGGTAAAAACTGATAATTTTCTTTTTAAAGATGCATTAATATCTCTTACCTCAAGAATATAAGCTTTGAAGAGCTAATAGAAGAATTTTACCTCGATGATATTCTCAGAAATTTGTTCTTGAACCCTAGATTCGAAGTGATCGTCCTAAGATTCTACCGGTAAAAAGAAATTAAAGATGAATAGAAAGGATTTTCTTTTCTTATTCCAATTTATACCTAAGAGTATCTATTAAGGAAAATTACGTTTTACCTAACCATTAAATTAATTAATTAATTATTAAGTGGAATTATCATTATTGACACCTAACATGCCTATAAAGAAATTCCTGTCATTTATTATTTTCTAAGTTTATTTATATAAATTCTTGTCATTATTATTTTCCCTAACTTATACCTATACAAATTCCTGTCATTATTATTTTCCCTAACTTATACCTATACAAATTCCTGGGTGTTACATTCTCCCCTCCTTTATAAAAGTTTAGTCCTCTAAATTTGACATACCTAAGTCTTGAAATAATTGAGGATGCTTTTCTCTCATCTCTTCTTCTAACTCCCAAGTGGCCTCTCGGATACTATGATTGCTCCATAGGACTTTTACTGACTTAATGACATAGTAGAACCTTATCCATCGCATCCCACGATTTGAGCGGGCACCTTTTCATAGGTGAGTCCTCGAAATCAAATGGTTCCAGCTCCACAGCATACAGAAGCATCGAAAACATATTTCTTAGGGTCAGAAACATAAACATTATGAATCTTACGGGCTGAGGCGAGAGGCTACTTTATATGCTAAGGTACCTACTCTCTAATCTTTCAAACGGGCTCATTGAAGAGTGATTTCACTTTTCTCATGATTTTCAACTTCCAATTATCTCAATGTTTAACTCAATAGAAAACTTTAAGATAACATAATCACCAAATTCAAATACGAATATTGCTTGGGATTATCGACATAACACTTGTGTACCTTGATTTTCTTCAAATTCTCTTCAATCGAAGGTTATCTTCATTAGTCAATTACACAAGTTCATGTGTTAATTTTTTTTTTCTCAATATGATCATAACACATATGGGATCATAAAAACTTCTACCATAAACCTTTGAATTGTAAATCATATGCTAAGCTGACTATTCTCTGAAAAATTTAACCAGCGTAAGAACTCAAGTCTGATTACTTTTCAGTTTAAAATAATATAATATAACAAATATTTAACTTGTGATTACTTTGCTCCCAATTAGTCATTAATTTAAGTACAGCTAGTATCAAAACAAACTTAGTACTTAGATTTTTTTTTTTTTTTTAAGTCAAATCAAAACAAAATAAGAATTCTTATTACATACCAGGTCGATATTTGTACAATTATCAAAATCTCCTTAATATCGAGAAGCTAGTCGATAAGAAAATTGCTAGACTTTATCCACCAAAATACGGCCATCATAATGAAACATTGTCATCAACTAGAGTTCTTGGTAACCTATCACAAAATCCATAGTAATAAGTTTCCTCATTTAGAGAAATATAAAGTAATTTTAAAAATTTTCGTAGGTCTTTGATGTAAACCTCCATATCGATCACTAAACTGAAGTCACAAATAATAATACACGCTGTATATGACCAATAAAGTCACATCTTAAATCTGTTATACTTTTGCATCCTTTAGGGTGAGATAGTAAAACTAAAGTAATAAACCTCTTTAAAGTTATATTTATATCCATTATTTAAGACAATTAGTGCAATCCCAAATTTCAAGGATCCTTGTTATCTTATTAAACACAGTAAATTGTTTCAGGGTTCATTAGTTTCCAAGTATTCATATAGATCTTGTTTATAAACAGTTTGATTATCTCGCCTCAACATAAGATAAATCAAATGGTATAACATGGGACTTGTAAACATCTCAAATCATACAATAATCATTTGAGCAGCCCTTAAATGATTTTTAGGAAAATCAATTTTTTCTATTTAAGGCATAAATCCCAAAGATTCTCATTGTTTTATTGAAATATGAATAGTAATATTATAGCTCAACAAGTAATTGTATCAATATCTTCATTTCTTGTAAAAATCATTTAAGAAGACAAGACTTCAAACTCTCTCATAAGCTTCTGATGAATCATAATAAAAAAATGTATTTATATCTTAGAGATTACAAAATCATTTACACCTATTTAAAGATCATAACAAAGAATTGGTTTTCAGCACATCTTAATTTCAGTAATACTATAAGTATATGTCAATTTTCCATATTTTAAGGAACTTCAACATAAATCTAATGAAAGGCATCATTAGTACCCAAAACCGTCTTTGGAACCAATGAAATAATCAAATAAGAGTTGCTACCAATTTGCTGTTAAACTCTATTGAGCTATCATCATGGATTATGAGACCCATCGAGGCTTAACTGCTTTCTATGTTAGCACGAAAATATAAGATAATCTTGAGATCAACTTAATAATTTATTTGTAATTTTTCAATGAATCCCAAAAGCTAAAGCTTTTAATAACATTATTAAGATCATTTCTGATTTCAGTTGTTTCTTTAAACTCATCACATTGACAAAAGACTTAACAACATTTCTAAACCGTCCTTCTGTACATAGAGGAACTAACTATCATTATTTGATTTATCCACATGGATTCGCTAAATAGCTCAAGAAATAAACTAAGAATCTTGAGGCCAATAACACAAACCCAGTAAACAAACCAGAGATGGTGAAACATTGGATTCGTCATGAGTCAAATAGATATAATGTTTTAAGAATTGTTGAGATCAGTTCAATGTTTATTTTGTTATTCTTAAAGTAACTAATTATATGGCTAATCTATGTGACATATCAGTGACAATTCAGTCATATTCATGATGATAAAAGTATGTATTCACTAAGCTAAAGAAACAATAAGGAATGAAAGTGCTTGTGGACTTTGGCACTAGTGCCGAAGTCAGAGTTATCTATTGTTTGTAAGATGCTAAGAATACACAAGCGAGATATTAACTATCCCAGCTAATAACCGTCACTCAACTATCCTCATAGACAAACGTAAGTTCCATTAAGATCATAAACATAACAAGATACACTCTGTAATGAAACCCTCACAGACACAGATTGTCAATCCACCTCAAACCTTCAGCTGAAGGTTTTGAGTCTGAAACCTCTTATATAGCTGATTTTGTCAATTATGACACTGTTCTAAAGTAAATGCTAACTTTTCCAATGGGTGTTGTATAAAGTCCGATGTTTGTTTTTGTCAGGCCTTAGGTTTGATGACGTGTTTATTCTGATCGTTTTGTTTATGGATTAAGTCCCACCGTGGCATACCGTTAAGTTGTTTCGTTCTTTAAAGTGTTTGTTTTATTCATTGGGGATGAAAATTGTTTCTTGAATTGTATAAAATCTTGATTTATGAAGGTTGCTTTTTTCTTTGTTGATTATCATGATTCAAAAGTAGTTTTATATAGTTATGCTGAGTTTTGTATCTGAAAATATCAGGAGATATGATGTTTTTATAATTTGTTTGGAAAGAAATCTTGACTGATTCGTTTGGCCATGTGGCAGAATAATAGTTGAAGCACTGTTGGCCACCATCCATAGAGATAATAGTTGTGCTTTACATTCCTTGGTGTGTCTGTAGTGGTTTGACCCAGCCTGGGGGGTTGGGTTAGAGGTTACTAGTACTAGTAGTGTTGTTGTTAAGTCACGCAAGGTGAAACCCGAAAAATGGTAGGAAACAGGTGAGTTAGATTCAAAATGGGTTTTTTTTTTTCATAGATCTCGGGATGAAAGCAGACTTCAGTTAGATGCATGCCTCACGAATCCCAAGCTCTGTTCGATTTAGGTGAGATTAAAGATGGCGTAGGAATTCAGTTCTTGGAAGCACGGTGATCGTGACATGTGGAGTGTTGGGATGCAAACCACATTGGGGCACATCATAGTTGCCAGGCAAGTCGAACAATGAGCTCAAGTATGGGGCTATAGGTGACATGGGCATCATATGGTGGAGGGGAAATCCAGGTAGATGGATAAGGATAAGGGAAATCCACAAGGCGATGAGAAGTGGACATGTGGCATTGAAAAGGACAAGCTCTTAGCCCATCTTGGACCAAGCAGTGGGATGGAGAACGGAAAGGGTAAAAAGAAGGAAGAAAAGAGAGTTTTGGGAGGGCTCGCCTCCTCCACAGAATTTCAGCAGATGGACCAGAAGGCGGTTCGGGCGAGACAAGGAAAGAGTTCGACCTCACGGCGGGCTTGCACTAGAGGCCCAGGAGTTGGGAGTTTGACAAAAACTCCAAGAGGTAGGGGTTTTCTCCTGTGGGTTTTAAATCCTTGTTTTGGGTCAGTTTCAAATGGCATGGGTTGTGTGAGGCGGGTGAGTGGCCAGATGTGGATATCACAGACTTTGGGACAGTTATCTTGAGATTCAGTTATTTTGGGCAGTCAGAGATTGGTCTTAATGAATAAGTAATTGTCCTTGTGTCTGATTTTATGTGTTAAGTTAAACCGAATGAAGGTGTAGGGTTGTCTTGCCTAAGAGAATGGTTAGTTGTGTTTTGAACCATGGGAGGCGCCGCGTGATGACATTGGCGGACTTTAGAACTGTGGTTTTTGGGTAGGAAATAAAGGAATTTGGTAGTGAGTCCTTCAGTGAGTTGTAGCCATGGGTGAACTTGATGTGCTTTTGAATTTTTCATCGACCTCTGTAGCCCATGTTATGTAATTAAGTTTATGCATCTAGTTGAAAAGGCTGTTAATTTGGGTTCGCCAAGGCTGAATCTGGGTTTCACCGGGATCGTTGCAGAATCAGTTCACGGTGGTTCCTGTCCGGCTAGGATCCTTCATGACATCAACCGAGGCCGCGCATAGAGACCGGAGTTGGGGAGTTGTCACTCAAGGTAGGGGTTTTCTCCTGCGCCAGTTTAAATCTACCTTGTTTAAGGGTCGTTCAAAATGGAATGGGTTGTGTGAGGCCGTGGTGGCCGTGTGAACCATCTGAACTTTTGGTGATGTCTTTGGAGATTTTGGATGTTTGGGTGTTAAGGGACTGATTGTGGGACTAAGCCAATTGTGTCCTTGTGTGTCATTTTTATGTGTTAGAGTTCTAAAATGAATGAAGGTGTGGTTGTATCTTTTCAGAATGTTTGGTTAATGTTTTGACCATAGGAAGCTGCCCTTATTGTGATATTTACATTAACGGTTTTTAAATTTGTTTCAGTAGAAATAAGAATTTGTTGTGGTCTTGGAGCCAGTTTATGGCCACCTTCAGTGACAGTTATTAAACACCAGAATTTCTCAAATGGACTCATGGCCATATTTATGGTTCGGTTTACCATAGCGTCTAGTTGAAGAGTACATTATTCTGTTAGCCGGCTAAGATGGGTTCACCCCGAATGGGGTTACCCAGAATGGGTTCACACCGGATAGAGTCACCTGATGGGTTACTTGAATGGGTTCAGTTCATTTGGGATATTTTGACCTCCAACTTCGGAAGGTCACTTAACTTCTACCCCCAAATCGAACTCAGGTCCAGTGTTCTTAGACTCTAAATCCCATTGAGTCAATGTTCATCCATGTCCTGTACGGGACATTGGGCAAATCGGGCCCGGACCATCCGGTTAGTGCTGTAGTTAGGCGAAGCTAATGGAATGCAGAACAGATTCATGTCTGACCTTCGGAAGGTCCTGCTTCTTGTTGAACTTTGATTGAGGTGTTCTTGCGGATCTCTAGCAGGTGTTGAGTCAAGACTCTAGCCAGAAAATTCCTTTGGAGGGCAGTGGGTTCAGGCGGCCAGAAAGGGACATTCAGGTGGGTAAAGGCCATTATGGAGTAAAAAATTTTGCCCTGATGTCATCAATGGAAGCCTCCAACCCGAAGGTCATGCTTCTTAAGAGAATTCCAGACCGAGATTGTTCTTAGACTCTATGGAAAGCCCATTGAGTCGAATTTCATCCATGTCCCTGCGGAGATGTTCCCGATCGAGCAGGTTAGTACCAGCCAGTGGTGCTGGATTGGAGTAGAGCTGGCGGGTGAAATTTGCCTATTCATATGCGACCTCCAGCGGAAGGTATGCCATTGGAACTCGGTTTTGGGTATTTTCTTAGACTCATAAATCCCATTAGGTCACGATTCCATCCATATGCCTATGGAGGGCATTTAGATCTTGGAGCTGGCACGAGAGGAATACATTCAGAAATGGGTAATTTGTCCTTATAGGATTACAACTAATGTGACCTCTGACTTGAGTCCTGCTTCTTCGTCGAACTGTTTTGGGTGTTCTTGGACTCTATGGAAAGCCCATTGAGTCAAGATTATATATGTATGCCTATGGAGGGTATTAGGTACTGAATCTGGCGGAGAGGGGCTCTGAACAAGTAAAGTAATTTGTCCATGGTAGGCGCCTGGTAATCAGCTGACCTCGACTTGAGTCATAACTTCTTCTTAGGAACTCGTTGGGTGTTCTTGGACTCATGGAAAGCCAGTGAGTCAGATTGTATCTATATGGAGGCATTGGGTGATAAGGCCCCATTTGGAGGGAATCCAGGGAGAAGGCCAGAGTAGGGTGCATTGTCAAGATGGGGCCCACCCTAGTCAATGTGGCAGGCCTCGACTTAGGAAGGTCATAACTTCTTCTAGTCAGACTCTATTTGGTGTTCTTTGGACTCATAAATCCCATTGGTCGAGATTGCATCTTTTCTGTGGGGACATTGGCCAATCGAGGCGGAGTTATTGGCCGGTTAGGGTTTGTAATGTTATGGCTTGTGCCCAATAACATGCGGTGTAGATATGACATTGTGTATGTTATGATGTATTAACTTTGGTTGGCACATGGAAGAAAGTATATGTATCAATTATAATTCTCCATGAGTATGATGTGCGTTAATATCATATATATATATACAACGATATATTGATTATTATGAAAATGCATGTCATTTCCATGCTGCCAGGGGTAACCCTAGAAAATTAGGTATGAGTGCATGGCATGAAGAAATGAAAAATGGAAAATGATTGTGAAGAACGAGGGAAGATGCGAGAAGGTTGCCTTGGAGAGTGAGTCCAATAGTACATGCAGAAGTGACCCGCGGTTGTTAGAAAAAATGATCCGTGATTCTCGGAGGGTAGTCGATATATTTCTGTTTCGGTAGTTTGTTTCAAGAACATAAAGCTTTTGTTTTTAAAGCGATGTTTGCTGCGCTTGTTTTGGCTTAGGCATGTGTGAAGTCGGTGAAGGACGGCTCGTGCATGGGATTGGGCATGCCAGACATTCAGAGTAGGATCATGTATTTTCTTGAATGTGTTTTATGTTGAATCATTGCATGTGCACTTAGGTGGGAGTAACCCATGTGGGGATGAATTCCACTCTTTGGGCGTTTACTTTCATACAATCGAGGATGACCCAGAGTGAGAGAGAATATTCGGGAAGCCTTGTGAGCTCATTAGAGACCGCTTTTGAGAAGAAAGCCAGATTTTGGCTTTGATGTAAAATCATGTATTAGAACTGAATTTTAATACCATATTTGTATTAAGAGTGATGTAATCCCAGCTCTTGAACTATTGTAATATAGTTGGTTAGAAATGTTTAATGAACCTTGATCTTAGGCCCAGTGGCCATTTCACTCGTGTATGAGTCTCATGATATGAGAGATAGGTATTCTGCGGGTTGAAACGGGTTGCTTCAGCCTTGGGACCCTCGAGGATCGGTGGGGCGTCACAGCGCCGATATCGAGCTAAGGTATCACACCTGTAAGCGTGTTGGGCATGAGCTTAGGATATGGAGTTGCGATTATGGTAGTTATGATTCACGCGTTTGATATCGATATAGCTTGCCAGCATGTTATCAACGGGTACTGAAGGGCTGGGTGTGGTATCCACAAAGTATGGTCTTAGGTTGGGCTAAGGTGTCTGAAGTTGCACCGGGACTGGTGTTGATCTGACGTCACAACCGTGTCAAACGGTTTGGAAGCCAGTTTGTGATTACCTGGTGCTCGTCCATCGTTATGAGCATCTGCTCGATCATTAGTTGATGTGTTGATTACAAGGCTGGCATTCTGCGAGGATAGAATTAGAACAACACATTGTGTTTTATATGTGTAGATTACCATAACGCGTCCCGACATAAACCGTATGAATTTATCGTTGTGTGTTCCCGATTGCGAGGATAGTATACATAGTAGATTATTGAACAGGCTGGTTGAGAAATATAGCCGGGTTGAAGAGATAAACATAAGGCACATACGCGGACTGGTATCTTCCGGAAGTAGTATCTTCTAGTTAAAGCCGAATGGTTTTGTTGTTGGCAAAACGGTTGCGATTGGCACCACTAAAGAAAGGGATGACGGACGGTTCGTTATCTTCATTGGTTGGCGTATTGCCTCAGATTCGACTAAAGTTAGGTGAAATTCTTGTTGGTTGGATTGTGGTCAGATCTGAGGTTTATATGGGTGGGCTTGGATGGTGAGGGCGTTGTCAGTCTGGATGTGCGTTCGACGCTGGATGTTCAGACCGCTGGTTGTCGTAGTCTTAAGAAGGGTTACCGCCACCGACGGTAAGTCAAGTTATGAGATTACATATATAGTTTGATGTGTGACGATTAGAATAAAAGTTGCGGAGGGTGAATGTGAAACCACGGAAAATCCAGAATTTTCGAAAAATGGTGACGGTAAATTCGATTGAAAATCGGATTTTTTTCTCTTTCGGATGAAGAAATAGACTTCATAGTTGGAATTGTCTTTCATGAAATCTATTTGCGTGAGTTTGAAGTGGAGATTGAGAGACAGGTCAATTTCAGTTCTTGAGCCTGAGAGTGGCTTGACATGTGGCGGAGTGTTGGTAGCATTGAGGCACATGTGAAGCTGCCGAACAGAAGTCGACAATGACCAGTATGAACTCATGGGTGACATGTGACATCATGTCATTGGAGGGAAATCCGGTGGGTGGATATTAAAAGGCGAAAATCCTAAGAGCCCGATGAGAAATTGAGTTATGATGAAAGGACAAGCACTTAGCCCGTCTTGGACCAATAGTGAGATGGGAGAAAAGGAAAAGAAGCGAGAAAGAAAGTGGAAAGAGAGTTTTAGAGAGGGCTCACAGCCTGCAAGAATTTCTGTGATGGGACCAGCGGTTCGGCGGAAGCAGAGGAAAAGTTCAACCTCACGGCAAGGGGCCGCATGAGGCAGGAGTTAGGGAGTTTTGACAAAAATCAAGAGGTAGGGTTTTCTCCTACTTGGTTTAATCCTTGTTTAAGGGTCATTCAAATAGCATGAAAAATAGTTGTGTGGTGTGGTGTGGCGTGTGAATAAATCTAAGACTTTGAGACGGTATCTATTTTTGGGATTTGGAGTTTGTTTGGACGATCAGGGTGATTGTGGTACTAAATGGTGTCTTGTGCGCACATTTTTATGTGTTAGAGTTAAAATCAGTTGAAGGTGTGGTTGTGTCACTGGGGAATGTTTGGTTGTGTTTTTGAACCATGGGGAAGCTGCCATATTGGTAGTACGTCATAGTCTTTGATGATTTGGAAATAAGTGATTGTGTCATAGATCAGCATGATCCATTGGGTAGCTTGATATTAGCTTTGTTCTGGTATTGATTCTGTGGCGTAGTGATGATTGATCTAGTTAAAGGAGGCTGTTAATTTTGGATTAAGCCGGACCTAGATAGGTTCACCTCGGATGGGATGCGCCGGGGATGGAGTTCACCGGAGTTGAGGTCACCCAGGATGTGTTAGTCAGGCTAAAATGCGTGCATGACCTCCAACTGGATGGTCACCGCTTCCCTCGATCGAACTCCGATTTGGGTGTTCTTGGACTCTGTGGAAAGCATTGGGCCAAGATTTTAGCCATGTCTGTGGGACATTGGGTAATCGGTCAGTTAGACTGTGGTTGGGTAGGCTGGCGGAAAGGCTGGAGATTCATGTGTGACCTCGACTTTGAAAGGTCATAACTTCTTAGTCCGAACTTTGGTTGGGTGTTCTTAGGCTCGCTGGAAAGCATTTAGTTAAGTTTCTAGTCGGATTCACGACAGTGGTGGGTGGAGCTGCTGGAAGGCATTCAGTTAGATAAGAATGGCGGGTAAAGAACATCTTGTCATGTGTGACCTCCGACTTCTTAAGATTCTGCTAGCCGTCTAAATTTTGATTTGGTGTTCTTGGACTCACGCGAGCGGTGCAGGTCAATATTTCATCCATGTCCTGTGGGGACATTGGGCCGTCAGGCCGGTGAAATGCCAGGCCCGGTTAGTCCTCAGTTTGGTAAGGCTAGCCGGTGAAATTTGCATATTCGTATGTGACCTCTATTCCAGGAGGTCTCTTGCTTCTTCGTCCAGAACTCCGTTTGGTGTTCTTGATAAGACCATTGAGTCAAGATTCCATCCATATTCCTGGAGAGCATTGGGTGCTGGATCTTGGAGGAGGGGGCTCTCGGTCACGTGCAGGTGTTTGTCTGGGTGGGGCCTCGCCTGATCATTTGTGGGCCTCGACTTTGGAAGGTCATAACTTCTTCGTCCGAACTCCGTTTCAGTTGTTCTTGAACTCTATGGAAAGCCCATTGAGTCAAGATTCCATCCGTATGCCTATGGAGGGCATTGGGTACTGGATCTGGCCGGAGAGGTGCTCCCAGGCAAGTAAGGTAGGCGCAATAGGGTGGGACTTCCTAGTCATGTGTGACCTCAACTTGAAAGGTTATAACTTCTTAGTCAGAGACTCCGTTTGAGGTGTTGTGGACTCTATGGAAGCGCATTAGGTTAAAGTTCAAAATAAATACTACCTATATGAATGGCATTATTGATATTTCTGGAGGGGCTCCTAGGAAAGTAAAAGTGGTTATGTGGAAGCTGATTCTTTGATCTGTCTGACCTCGGCTTGGGAAGGTCATAACTTCTTCGATCCGAACTGTTTGGGTGTTCTTGGACTCTATCAAATCCCATTGAGTCAATATTGCATGTTCACATGGAGGACATTTTCCAATCAAGCGGAGTTGAGTGTAGCCAATTAGGTTGTGTGTTATGACGTAGTGAATAACATGCGATTGTGAATATGACATGTTAATGTATCTTTGTATGATGAATTAACAGGTTATTATGGAGGAGAATTATATCATTCATAAATTCTCCATGGTATGTTGATGTTGCGTTAATATATATATGCATATATATATATTGCATGTGATATCTTTTAGATTGTGTGAAAATAGCATAATGCATTTCATATGCATAGGCCTTCAGAAAATTAATAATGTGAGTGCATGGAATGAAAAGGAAATGAAAAATGGAAAATGATTGTGAAAGGAATTTCAAAGGGAAGATTTTGAAAATTGCATGGTGATCCCAGCCAATTACATATGGTGACCCATCTTGTTAGGAAAAATGATCTATGATTAGCATGGGAGGTGAATCGATATGTTTATCGAAACTCGGTAGTGTGTTTTCAAGAACATAAAGCTTTGTTTTGAAAACAAATGTTGCACTCGCGTGGGCGACATGTATCGGTGAGTGAGGACTCGAGACATGGATTGGGCGTATAGACATTCAAGTGCAGGATCATGTGTTTGCAGCCAGATGTTTGTATTGAATCATTGCATGTGCGCACTTAGATTGGGGCCAGCTTGTGCGGGATCAAATTCCACTCACGGGCATTCTCTTTGTCGAAGGATCATTATTTAGTCTGGGGTATTAGGGCGAAACCTGTTGAGGCAGGGAAAGAAAGTCGGTTAATGGTTTGAATGTAAAACATGTAATTGAGCTCAAAATTTTAATATATGTTGTATTAAAGGTGATGTAATCTACTCTTGAACTATTATAGTATAGTTGGTTTAGAAATGTTTGATAATTATGATGTGTAGGCCCAAGTGGCCATTTCACTCGTGTGTAGGTCTCAGTGCTTGGAACCACAGTGTCGCTGAGTTGACGGGTTGTTGTGTGGGACCCTCGGGGATCGAGGTGTCCTGAAAGGAACAATTTGTGGCTAGCCACCCATTTGAAAGTCCACATGGGCAGAACATTTGATATTTGATGACGAAAAATATATTTTAAATATATTTGATTTGGATTTGATATGAAATTGTTTAGATTACATTTGATATGGCGATTTGAAATGGATAATAAGAATGTTTTAGTATAATTTTGTTAATGTTCAACTTATTTTTGAATCAAAAGTTTGATGAGAAACATCTCTCTGTTGTTATATGATTTTTTATCCATGAAAATGTATTAGTATGTCTGATTTGAGCTTTCTTTAAGTCACCCTTATTCTCGTTGGACATATTTTCAAGTACTTTAGTTTCGCATAGAGGATGGCTAGTTAGATATGTCATCATTAGATTTGATTAGAACTTTTTATGTTGGATCATGTTGAACTAATAAGTTCATGTTTATGTGAAATGTTGGGTTTTGAAAGTTAATTGAGAAAGTCACTTGGATAATAGCATTCTTTTTATATTAGTACATAGTTGGATTTGGGAGATTCCAAATATTGTTATATTCTGAACAACTTTATATGATATTCATAATTGAGATTTGATATTTAGAAGTAATTTTGTCTAAGATGAAATTTTGAATTTGGAGAATTACTTTAATTGTGAAAGTTGCGTATTTTCTTTTGAATTATGTGTTTAGTACTGACAAAAATCCAAGCATAAGGAAGGTTAGTGTTCTAAATATTTTATGAAATTTGTGATTTATAAAGTTTATTCTATCACTACATTTTTGTTTTGTTCACCTCAAATATATTGGACAATCGGTTCAAATGATAACTATTTAATTATGTAGTTTTTTTTTTAAATTTTTATAAAACTAACATTCCTTTTCGAATCTTATTTAATAATTTATTTATTTTTATGCTCTTAAAAAATTAAAAATAATATCATTGTTAAGAATATCAAATTAGGAAAGTTTTAAGAATAAATAAGTAATGATAATAGTTTCTTCCTTATTATTGTGATGCCCTAAATCCCGGGGTGTCTCGTTGACAACCCGTCAACCCGTGGAATACCTTCGTCTCATATCAAGAGACCCATACATGAGTAAAAATGGCCACATTGGCCTACACATTATACTCATCAAAATACATCCAACTATATTGCAATAGTTCAAGAGTTGATACATCACTCTTAATACAAACATATATTAAGATTTAAAATTTTAATACATGTTATACAAAAACATCAAAGCCACAATCCGCTACTCAAAAATCGGCCTCTAATGAGCGCCGTCTTCCCAAACAATCCTTGTACCTGAAATAATGATCCCTCGACAAGGTGAGTAATGCCCAGTAGTGATAATCTCCTACATGGGTTACTCCCCACCTAAGTGCACATACAATGATTCAACATAAACACATTCAAGCAAATACATGATTCTACTTGAATGTCTACATACCCAATCCCGTGTCTCAAGTCCTCACCGACTCCCTCATGCATGCCTAAGCGAATGCGAGAAAAACCTCCTTTTCATTTCTTTCATGCCATGCACTTCACACTCGATGAAAGTTGTTCTCGGGTGGGGCATATGAAATGCATTATGCCATTTCCAAACCACACATGCCAATATACTGCTTCTACAATATTATATACTCCAAAATTTGCATACATGCCATGTTATTTAATTCAACATTAACATCAAAATTAGCTCACTTGAGCTAATTACAATTCATTTCCAATGGCTTACACACAATTATATTTTTATATAATTCCACATCATGTTAACACATTTAGTTACATGCATTAACATATTATTTCTCACACAATTCCAAGCCGTTCAATTCAAGCAATATTTTACTTACAACACACATGAACCATTTCGCCCAAACTAAGCAAACCCAGACTGTTTTTAATGGTCCTTAAACGAAGGCTGGGCCGTCCGGCAGGGCCCACTCAGTTGACGGTTCCACTTTGTGGAACCAAAATCCATGGCCATTTCCAGCCTAAAAACACCAAAACCATAATTTATTGCATAAATTATCACACAACCACCCAAAACAGCCCCTAAATTGTCCAAAACGGGTTCCATATATTCCAACAATTCGGTCCCAAGTTTTGGAACCGATCAAACGGCCACTCACGGCCTCAAACCAACCAAACCATTAACACGACTCTTAAAACCGAAAATAACCGAGTAGGATAAGACCCCTACCTCTTGGAGTTGTTGAAACTCCCCAAAACCGGTGCCCACGCGTATTCCCTCGCCACGAACTGGCTTCTTCGTCTCTATAGATCTGACGGTCCTAAAGCTTCATGGAAATCTATAGAGAAGTTGCCCTTTCTCTTTCTAAAAACCCTCCTTTTTTGAAAACTTGCTCACTTCTCTCACCTACTGCACGTTTCAGCAAAATGGAGAAGAAATGTCTCCTTTTAATTCTCGGTTAATTACTGCCACCATCAAGGTTCATTGATTTCTTATATCCACTTATCCACCAACTATTGATTTCCCTCCAATGGCATCATGCCATGTGTCCACATGGGCCCACACACTTGTGCTCAAAGTTGATCGGGAATCCACCTAACACGTGGCAATAATCGTGAGCCACCAAAATGTGTCAAGTGTCCCGCACCACGCCGTTGCTCCTCAAAAATGTGCAAATCTCGACCGGCCTCGGAATTCGACGAATTCGACATGGTAGCTAGATTCAGGAGACGATTCCAACAAGCAGTCCGTCATCATCCAGAGACTAGGAAAAAATTTCAAATTTTTACTGAAATTTACCATTTTTGTCTCTTTTTCGTAAAAAATTAGATTTCCTTTCGGGGAGCCACAATATTTTAGAGAAATATTTCATTGAGGTGAAATTCTTCTGATTAGCTCTTTCAAAGCTTTTGAGTACTCCTTTGAGGTAAGGGATATTAATGCAGATCTTTAAAAAGAAAATTTTTTGTTTTTACTTCATTTCGAGATGAAAATTGTTTTAACCTAATTATATATAAATCTTGGTTTCTATGAAAAGTTTTATTCTTTTATTTATTTGATTATCCATGGATCAAAAAAGTAGTTTTGTATTATTGTACTTTTGAGATTTGTTTTGTTTACGAAAGAAAATGTGGAAATATGATGTTTTGTAAGTTGAACTTTTGAATGAAAATTTTGACTTTGGTTAGTTCAAATTTTTGTCAACGGTCATGAAGGACATTATTCGGCCCTCAGGTGATGCCCCCAATTTCGTGTCTGACAACCGTCAACCCGGGCGAAATACTTTTGTCTCATATCAAGAGACCCATACATGAGTAAAACACACATTGGCCTACACATCAGAGTACTCATCAAAAATAGCAACGAACTATATTGTAATAGTTTCAAGAGTTATTACATTACTCTTAATCAAAACATATATCAAAATTAAGGGTTCTAATACATGTTTTACAAAAAAAATCTACCAAAGCCATAACCCGGCTTTCTTCTAAAATGCGGCCTCTAGTGAGCGGTCGCCTCCCGAACACCCCTGCACCTCGAAATAATGATCCCGATAGGTGAGCGATGCCCGCAGTGGAATTATCCTACATGGGTTACTCTCCACCTAAGTGCACATGCAATGATTCAACATAAACACATTCAAGAAAAACATATATGATCCTACTAGAATGTCTACATGATATGGATGAGAATGCGACTCACCCTTTCCCACTTCTCGAGCCCTCACTGACTCCCTCATGCATGCCTAAGCCAAATGTGAGAAAAACATCGTTTTCGAAACAAAAGATTTTTGTTCTCGAAAGCATCATACCGAGTTTCGATAAATATATCGACTACCCTCCGAGGCGAATTACTGGATCATTTTTCCGAAACAGCCATGGGTCAGCTCAAGATGAACCGGTTGGACAACTCTGCCAAGTACCGAAAATCTCCTTGAAATTCCTTTCACAACCATTTTCCTTTTTCTTTCATGTCATGCACTCACACCTATTACTCTAGGTTCCCCGGTGCATATGAAATGCAATATGCCATTTCACAACCATTCATGTTAATATATTAATCATGCATATACTAACCAAATTTATCCACACCATCATACATGTTATATCACATGTATAAATATATTAACAAGCAACAACAACATACCATGGATAATTATAATTGATACATACAATTCTCCTCCATGCACAACCCATGTTAATACATCATACGCGATACATTAACATGTCATATTCACACCGCATGTTATTCACAATAGCCATAACACACAACCTAATTGGCCAAGACTACTTGCCCTGACACAATGTCCTTCACGTAAGAATGGCTGAAATCTTGACTCAATGGGCTTTCCATGAGTCCAAGAATCCGACGTAATCTCGACGAAGAAGTTAAGACCTTCAAGTTTGATATCACACATGATCGTATACTCTTTACACTTAGCCTACCTTACCTACCCGAACGCCCCTTTCCGGCCAGCTCTAGCAGCCACTGCCCTCCAAAGCATCCAGCTGGAATATTGACTCAATGGGATTTCCATGGAGTCCAAGAACACCGACCTAATTCTGACCGAAGAAGTTATGACTTTCCCAAGTCGAGGCTCACACTATGACCAGGCGTACCACCCGACTAGCCTTACCTACCTACCCGGGAACGCCCTTTCTCCGCCGGTGTCTAGCACCCACTCGCTCCAAAGCATCCAGTTGGAATATTGACTCAATGGGCTTTCCATAGAGTCCAAGAACACCCGAATCGAACTCTGGGACGGTTAGTTATGGACCTTCCGGTCGGAGGTCACATGACCAGGGCAAACACCCGCCTAGCCTACCTTACCTATCTGAAAGCCCCTTTATGGCCAGATTTGGCACCCACTGCCCTCCAAAGGCATCCAAATGGAAGCTTGACTCAATGGTCTTTCCATAGAGTTCAAGAACACTCGAATCGGAGTTCAGACGAGAAAGTTATGACCTTCCGAAGTTGGAGGTCATCCATGATCCTAGCCGAACGGAACCCATCCGGGGTGAACCCATCCGGGCTTCCGCGAAACCCATCCTGGGAACTCCATCCGGCGGACCCATCCAGTGAACCCATCCGAGGCCAGCTGGGTGCCAGCCTGACAGCCCTTCTACTAGATCAAGTTTCGTAAACGGACCATAACTTGGGCTACATAGGTCCGATTTGAGAAATTCAAAAGCTTAACATCAATTTCACTTATGTGGCCACAATTTACCTGAGGGACTCACTACCAAAATCCCTTTATTTCCTACCCAAAAACCAGTTCTAAAGTCTGGTTAATGTGTACTACCACAACAAGGTAGCTTCCCATGGTTCAAAACACAACCAAACATTCCCCTTAGGGCATGACAACCACACCTTTCATTCATTTTAACTCTAACACATAAAATGGCACGCGCGACACACATTTACTCCCAAATGGACACCCACCTGGACTGTCCGAAAACAGTCCCGAAATCTCCAGCACACTGTCCCAAGTCTTGGGACGGTTTACACGGCCACTCACGGCCTCACACAACCCATGCCATTTGAATGGCCCTTAAACAAGGATTAAACCAAGTAGGAGAAAACCCCTACCTCTTGGAGTTTTTTGTCAAAACTCCCCAACTCCGGTCTCTATGCGAAGCCCTTGCTGTGAGGTTGAACTCTTCCTTTTACTCCGCCTAAAACCGTCGGTCCGATCGTCTGGAAATTTAGAGATAAGGTGGAGTCTATCTCTCTAAAACTCTCTCTTTTCTTCCTCTTTCTTTTTTTCTCTTTTCTTTTCTCCCATCCCACTGTTTAGTCCAAGATGGGCCAAAAGCTTGTCCTCTAGCTTGTCACATGTCCATTTTTTATTGGCTCCTAGGATTTCCCTTATCCTCTTATCCATCTACCATGGATTTTCCTCCAATGACATGGTGCCACATGTCACCTATAGCCCATACTGGAAATTTCATTGTTTGATTCTGTTCACACACACGTGTCTCATCTTGAGCCACTCAGATGTGCCAAGTGTCCCGCACTACTCTCCGTGCCTTGAAAAACGTGAAATTTCGACTGTCTCGGAATTCGATGAAATTCAACGTGGTAGTTAGATTTCATGAGACAATTCCAATAGTGAAGTCCATTCACATCCAAGATCTAAAAAAACCCATTTTCACCTAATTTTACCATTCTAATCTCTTCCCTCGTAAATCTGATTTTTCTCGGGGTTTCACATTCTCCCACCTTAAAGAATTTCTCGTCCCAAATCGACACATACGCATCAAACCACATGCATATGTAACCCCACACAATCCCTAATGACTTTGTGTGTGTTTGATGACCTTCCAAGGTCACCATCATTGACAACCCGATGGGCCGTCAACCTATTCCATGTCACGAATGACATCAAAACCCGATATGACTACCACCCGAAGGTCCACCATGGGCAGAATCTTTGAGATCACTGACTCACAATTTCAACCTACCTCGTCAACTCTCACCCTAGGTCTTAGGGGAGAATTTTCCAAGCATTGGCTCATCTAGAGGCCTCAACCTCAAAGCCTAAACCTACCACATCATATGCAATAATGAACAAGATGCATCAAACAACAAATGCCCCGTCCTTGACGTGCCATCTACACATGTCAAATGGAAATAGTGTTATTAAAGTTTCTATCCCAATCTAACTAGTAGTGCACATGCCAACTACTAATAGACTTACTCATTTTGAACTAACCCGTTCATCCCTAAGGTTATGTTTTCCAACCCTAGTGTTCCTTGTTTTCCATACATACTCAATCACGCATAAATGTACACAACATGCAACACACAATCCAATCACACATCACATTTAATTCATCAAATGCACAAAGGATGCATGATCTAACCCGTTTCCCATCAAGTCCTAGGTAAATCGCATACCTAACTTATGGATACTATGCTATAACTCTAGTATCCAACATCGAGCTATACTAAGCTGTGATGCTTGTACCGAACACTGAGTTCTCGGAAACTCGCCTACCTTAGCCTTGAAACCTAAGACCATACTTGTGGATACCCACACCCGAGCTCCCTAGGTAATCGTTTACCTAAGCTCTGATACCAAGTCAGCCGGTATCGCTTATCAAGCACCGTGTAATCCTAAACTCGTGAACTACACTACAATTGCATATCCTAGGCCCATGCCCAGCACGCTACAGGTAATCGTATACCTTAGCTTTGATAACAAGTTGTGAAGCTGGTATCACAACTAAACTTATGGATACACCCACCGATCTCCCAAGGTAATTGTTTACCTTAGCTCTGATACCAAGCTGTGACGCTCCAATTCTCGGGGTGTCCCGTTGACAACCCGTCAACCCGCGGAATACCTTTGTCTCATATCAAGAGACCCATACATGAGTAAAAATGGCCACATTGGCCTACACATCATACTCATCAAAATACATCAAACTATATTGCAATAGTTTCAAGAGTTATTACATTACTCTTAATCAAAACATATATCAAAATTAAGGGTTCTAATACATGTTTTACAAAAAAAATCTACCAAAGCCACAACCCGGCTTTCTTCTAAAATGCAGCCTCTAGTGAGCGCCGTCTTCCCGAACACTCCCTGTACTTGAAATAATGATCCCTCGATAGGGTGAGCAATGCCCAGTAGTGGAATTATCCTACATGGGTTACTCCCCACCTAAGTGCACATGCAATGATTCAACATAAACACATTCAAGCAAAACATATATGATCCACTGAATGCCCACATGATATGGATGAGAATGCGATCACCCTTTCCACTTCGAGCCCCCACCGACTCTCATGCATGCCTAAGCCAATGTGAGAAAAACATCAAGTTTAAACAAAGATTTTACTCTCGAAGCAGATCAGTACCAGTTTCGATAAATATATCGACCACACCCGAGGCGAATTGTCGATCATTTTTCCGAACAATATGGGTCGCCTCCGAGATGAACTGTTGGACAACTCTCCAAGGCAATTCTTCGGAAAATCTTCCTCGAAATTCCTTTCACAACCATTTTCCTTTTCTTTCATGCTCATGCACTCACACTCTATTACTCTATGTCTCCCTAGTGTATATGGAAATGCAATATGCTTATTTCTTGACAACCATTCATGTTAATATATTAATCATGCATATACTAACCAAATTTATCCATTAATCATCATACATGTTACATTATGTCAGTTTCCCCGCATAAATATATATTAACAAGCACCATCAACATACCATGGATAATTATAATTGATACATATAATTTTCCATGCACAACCCATGTTAATACATCATACAACATACATTAACATGTCATATTCACACTGCATGTTATTCACATAAGCCATAACACACAACCTAACTGGCCAGCACTAACCTACCCGATTGGCTAATGTCCTCTATAGGAGCATGGATGCAATCTTGACTCAATGGGATTTCCATAGAGTCCAAGAACACCCGAAACGGAGTTTGGACGAAGAAGTTATGACCTTCCGGTCATATCACACATGACTAGGGCAAATTCTTACCCGCTAGCCTACCTTACCTACCTAAACGCCCCTTTTCGACCAGCTCTAGCACCCATTGCCCTCCAAAAGCATCCAACTAGAAGCTTGACTCAATGGGCATTCCATATAGTCCAAGACAACCCAAATCGGAATTCGGACGAAGAAGTTATGACCATCCGAAGTTGGAGGTCACACATGACTAGGCTAGCCTACCTTACCTAACCAAACGCCCCTTTCCGGCCAGCTCTGGCACCCACTACCCTCCAAAGCATTCGGATGGAATCTTGACTCAATGGGATTTCCATAGAGTCCAAGAACACCCGAATCGAAATTCGAACGAAGAAGTTATGACCTTCCGAAGTTGAAGGTCACACATGATTAGGTAGCCTTACCCGGCTAGCCTACCTTACCTACCCGAATGCCCCTTTCTGGCCAGCTTTGGAACCCACTGCCCTCCAAAGCATCCGTCTGGAATCTTTACACATTGGGCTTTCCATAGAGTCTAAGAACACCCAAATTGGAATTCGGAAGAAGAAGTTATGATCTTCCGAAGTTGGAGGTCACATGACTAGACGTTCTTTAACCGCTAGCCAAATCTACATACCGAACGTCCCTCGGCCAGCCCGGCACCCACGTCTCCAAGAATCTGGTTAGAATCTTGACTCAATGGGATTTTACGTAGCCCAAGAACACCCAAACGGGGCCTGGACGAAGCAAGCTATGACCTTCCAAAGTCGGAGGTCACACATGACTAGGCAGCCTTACCCGGCTAGCCTACCTTACCTAACCGAACGCCCCTTTCATGCCAGCTCTAGCACCCACTGCCCTCCAAAGAATCCGGCTGGAATATTGACTCAATGGGCTTTCCATAGAGTCCAAGAACACCCGAATCCAAATTCGGACGAAGAAGTTATGACCTTCCGAAGTTGGAGGTCACACATGACTAGGTAGCCTTACCCGACTAGCCTACCTTACCTACTCGAACGCCCCTTTCCGGCCAGATTTGGGACCCACTTCCCTCCAAAGGCATTCAGATGGAATCTTGATTCAATGGGATTTCCATAGAGTCCAAGAACACCCAAATCGGAATTTGGATCTAGCAAGGCGACCTTCCCAAGTCGAGGCTCACACATGACTAGGCGTACTTTACTCCTGGCTTAGCCTACCTTACCTAACTGAACGCCCCTTTCCGGCCAGATCTGGCACTCACTGCCCTCCAAAGGAATATGGATGGAAACTTGACTCAATGGGCTTTTCATAGAGTCCAAGAACACCTGAATCGGAGTTCAGACGAGAAGGTTATGACCTTTCCAAGTAAGAGGTCATGCATGATCCTAGCCGGACGGAACCCATCCAGGGCTGGCTGAACCCATCCAGGGGGAACCCATCCGGGTGACCTCTATCCAGGGCGGAACCTATCCGGGCACCCATCCAGGTGAACCCATCCGGGCCTAAGCAACCCAAATACGTACTCTTCAACTAGATCGTTTCTTGTAAACGCACTATAACTTACAAGGAGGTCCCATTTGAGAAATTCAAAATCTTAACATCAAGTTCACTGATGTGGCTACAATTTACCTGAAGGACTCACTACCAAAATCCCTTTATTTCCTACCCAAAAACAAGTTATAAAGTCTGATTAATGTGTACTACCACAACAAGGCAGCTTCCCATGGTTCAAAACACAACCAAACATTCCCCTTAAGGCAAGACAACCACACCTTTATTCATTTTAACTCTAACACATAAAAATGACACACAAGGAAAATTACTTACTCCCAAAAATCAGTCCCCGGACTGTCCGAAAACAGTCCCAAAATCTCTAGCACACTGTCCCAAGTCTTGGGATGGTTCACACGGCCACTCACGGCCTCACACAACCCATGCCATTTGAATGACCCTTAAACAAGGATTAAACCAAGTGGGAGAAATCCCCTACCTCTTGGAGTTTTTTGTCAAAACTCCCCAACTTCGGTCTCTATGCGAAGCCCTTTCTGTGAGGTTGAACTCTTCCTCTTGCTCCGCCTGAAACCGTCGATCCGATCGTCGGGAAATTTAGTGAGAAGGTGGAGTCTATATCTCTAAAACTCTCTCTTTTCTCCCATCCCACTGTTTGGTCCAAGATGGGCCAAGAGCTTGTCCTCTCACTTGTCACATGTCCAATTTTCATTGGCTCATAGGATTTCCCTTATCCTCTTATCCATCTACCATGGATTTTCCTCAAATGACATGGTTCCACATGTCACCTATAGCCCATACTTGAGCTCATTGTTTGACTTGCTCACATCTTGACACGTGTCTCATCTTGAGCCACTCAAATGTTCCAAGTGTCCCGCACTACTTTCTGTGCCTTGAAAAATGTGAAATTCCGACTGTCTAGGAATTCGACAAAATCCGACGGTAGTTAGATTTCGTGAGACAATTCCAACGGTTAAGTCCGTTTTGTCATCCAAGATATAAAAAAAAAAATTCCGTATTTTGACCGAATTTTACCATTCTATCCTTCCTCATAAATCTGGATTTTCCGGGGTTTCACACCTTGTCAACGGGAATAATAGTTGACCTTTACATTTCCCTGGTGGTGAATGTAATTGATTTGAACCCCCAAATTTCTGCTTCTTTGCAAAGGTTACTTAGTACTAGTAAGGTTTGGTTCACTCACCTTAAAAGGAATAATTTATGCAAGGCCACCCATTTGAAAGTCCCACATGGTCGGGCACCATTTGATATTTGATGACCGTAGAAAAAATATATTTGAAATGTATTTGATTTGGATTGATATGTTTTTTGAATCGAAATTTATACATGAAATTGCTGGATCATTATTTGATATGAAATCGAGCTTAATGGATGTGAGAATGTTTTAAGTAAGCTCTTAGCAATCCAACTTATTTGAATCAAAGTTATGATGAAAACATCTCTCCTATTTGTTATATGATTGAAAACTTTTGATTCATGAAAATGATATATTTTCTTATTGAGCTTTAAGTCATTCTCTTTGCTGATCATATTGTGCAGTTTCCGCGATGAGTGATGGCTAGAGTTAGGGACCATCATCATTAGATTTGATTAGAACTTTATGTTGGATCATGTTGAACTAATAAGTTCATGTTTATGTGAAATGTTGGGTTTTGAAAGGTAATTGAGAAAATCACTTGGATGATAACATTCATTTTTATATTAGTACAAAATTGGATTTGAGATATCCCAAATATTGTTATATTTTGAACAGCTTTATATGACATGCATAAGTGAGATTTGGATATTTACAAGGGAGGTTTCAATTCCACACACCTCAAGCTCTTCAAATTCGAAGGTTTAGCAAGTGTGAAACGACACCAACCTTCTTTAACTGGGATTTTTGTCCAATTACCAACACATGTTCCTCAAAGTAAATGCGTACTTTCTAAATTCATAAAGTCTCCAAATCTAGTACTCATGTCACCAAAATTACTTCTAAATATTCAAATCTCAATTATGCATGTCATATAAAATGTTCGAATATAACAATATATGGGACTTCCAAATCCAACTTTTTTGTACTTAATATAAAAATGAATGTTATCATCCAAGTGACTTTCACTAACTTTTCAAAACCCAACATTTCACATAAATATGAACTATTAGTTCAACATGATCCAACATAAAAGTTCGAATCAAATCCTAATGATGACGAATCCCCCAACCTAGCCATCACTCCCGAAACTAAAAGCCTGAAAATATGTCAACGAATGGGAGTGAGCTTAAAGCTCAATAAGAAATACTAATACATTTTCATGGATCAAAAAGTTTTCAATCATATAACAAATATGAGATGTTTTTCATCAAACTTTAGATTAAAAAATAAGTTGGAACATTAACAAAATTTACTTCAAAACATTCTCACATCTATTTCAAATGTTTTAGATCTTCCATTTTCTCCGGGGTCCGTTGACTACCACAACCCGTTGAATACAGTGGATGCCTCCGGGTTACCCGACGCCACTTCAGAAATTCGGGCAGAGTCTCCTTTGTACGGGGAGCTCTACCCAATTACAAAACCTGCATATCCTGTCCCAAACAATCCAATATATGCAATAACCACCACATGAGTACACGCCACTGGGCCCATAAACAATACTCAATATACATAACAACTATGAATCCAACTATATACCCAATAGTTACAAGAGTTAAATAGCAGCTTTATACTTCTGATAATACATTTACATTAAACTTAAAAGTTCTAATACATGTATACATCAAAAGCCACAACCCGGCTTTCTTTCTACTAAAACCCAAGGATCCCGTCTCACACGCTCCCGTACCGTAAAAGGGGTCCCACGACTGCGAGCTAAAGTCGCAGGAGCAGGACGCCTATGGCTATCACCACCATGCGCAATGTTCCAGCAAACACACATTCAAGCAAATGGCTGACCCTACTTGAATGTCTTACATGACCAACTCGCATCCCATCTCATCTACCCTCACACCCCGCCAAGCCTTGTATGAGAATTATTGTTTTATTAGTGACAAATCCTTCTACGTGTATATATATCAATCGTCGTCTCAATGACGATATATTAATGGTTTGCAGATCACCTCCCATAATGACATCAATCGGTCGTCCCAGCTATTTGATTTCTTATTTAGGATCATCCATACTAATGATTTTGAATTTACTCCAACCATTTTCTAGACTCATCTCATGCACTAACTCCTATAGTCCTAGGATGTTCCAAAGGCATAGAAATGTGGGTGGTGGTACATCTCAACATACTAATCACATGCAAATATATAAACACGAATATATTCACATAAAAATTAAATCACACAAACATGTTATGTAAATATCATTTAAAATAATCAAATCTAGCTCTGTTTCCTAGCTAATATTCTGCATGCTAGTTCAATTCGAATTACTTAACCAAACACATATTTTCACAAAAATACATTTTCGTGTCACTATTCCTAAGAACAGTAAAACCCTAGGGGTTTTACAAGTTCCAACACTCAACAGTCATTATTCACTTTGAGAACTCACCAGCCAACGCCACTCCCAGCTCTTCCAAAACCAATACATGATTAACACATGAAGGCACAACTGTAATCCTGAGATTCACACTTCATAATCTCGAATCTATCGTCAACTCTCGCCCCATATCCGTGGGTGTTAACATCTACACTGCCTCTCTAAAGGCCTTAACCTCTAAGCCCTAAACCAACAGCTCAGGTCGGTATGACAACCCAGCCAGTCTCACTATCGACAACCCGATGGTCATTAACTCATCCATGTCAAGCCTGAAATCAACAACCATTAAAGTCTACTCACCCCCAGGTCCACCACGCCCACGCTTCATAGATTCTGATTTACTCCCACTTCACCCCACCCGCCCGGCTCATTCAGGTTGATGGGAGTGCTCTCAGATAGCACCCCGAAACCGAACCGATTCCTCCGACCCGCACGTTGTGCCGAGGAAACAACCATATACTCTCCGGCCCTAAGGCTGGTGGGATCAGATTGCCCCAAAGTCTCGGGATCCCTATCTCGCGGCAACTCACACTATGCTCAATCCCGGCCCTGTCCCAAAACTAGCAGGCAGTGCCCTCCGCCTCTTCCTCGAACTTAAAGAAAATCGATCCCCTCTCGCTACCAACACCCAGATCCCGAGTGCTCCTCATCATCTCTATCTCACGCTGGTCAGGTCACCCAACCATGGAGTCCAACCCTCAGTGAACCCATGGAACCCCAGCCCCAGCTGATGTAATCTCTCAATGATCACTGATCTCCTCGTGATACTCCCGTCAATCCCAAGAAACCACGACTCCTCTAAGATTTGATTATCTGTCTCTCCCCACTCATCACGCCTTCTCAAACTTTCTTAGCTCACGACACTCAGTCGACATCTAATGCGTCCCAAAAATCTCACCTCAATAAGTCAAAACTCTCACTACTTTGATCCTGGCTGGCAGCTGGATATCTCAACACCAACCAGGTCACAATCCTCAAATGATACCATGTTCTTACTTTGACCGGAGTAGATCAAAATGTCATCCACGAAGACACGACAACTCCGATTTCCAGATGTGGTCGAACACCCTATGCATGAGATCCATGAATACGCTAGCGCATTCACAATCCAGCGGGCATCACCAGAACCTCGTGTGCTCACAATCGCCCAACCGCTTCTTGTGGATATCTGCCTCCCTAACCTTCACCGATGATAACCAAGGCGGCGGTCTATCTGAAGTAGACTCGCGCTCCTCTCAACTGGTCAAACAAATCATCAATCCTCGGTAATAGGTACCGATTCTGGATCATAACCCTGTTCAACTGCCTGTAGTTAATGCACAGTCGAAGGGTCTTGCCCTTCTTCTTCGCAAATAGAACCGGAGCACCCCATGGTGAAGTGCTCGGTTTCATAAACCCCTTGTCCAATAGCTCTTATAACTAGACTCTGAGTTCCTGTAACTCAACCGGTGTCATCCTATGCGGAGTCATAGAGATGGGTGAAATACCAGGGTGTAACTCAATACCGAAGTCTACATCCCTATGTGGAGTACTATGTGGAGGTAGTCCCGGGTGGTTCATCTGGAAGAAACGTCACATATTAGCAGGCATGGGGTAGATCTAAATTTTGGTCTCACCTCGTCACTCTAGAGTAAGACTCAGCTAACCAACCATGTGTCTCGACACTTGGACTCAAATATCTTGTGCAGGCGATGTCATGCTTGTCCACTGATATCTGATCTGATCTGTCTGTGGAGCTAACTCTCCTAGCTCATGATAGATAATGATCCGTGAATTTGTGAAGCCAGTCATCCGAGGATGACATCAGAGCTGCGTGTCCGTAATCCTCAGGTCCATTATGAGTAGAGTCCCAGGATCTCAGCTTCATAGCCTACGACATATCATCCCTCTTCTGCCCTAATCCACACAGGGAAGACTCACATATCAAGGCTCCTCTCTAAGGTCTCATTCTCTAGCTAGAGCGCTGGCCTAGTCTATTCAGGGTCAGCGTCGGTAAATCTTCATAGCCTCTAACACTTTCTGGTACAGCCCTTGGACCAATGGTCTTGTCTGCATCGGGTCTCCTCCCCTGTGAATGTGGGAGGATGATCGTCCTAAACCTCTGCAGGGTTGCTGGGATCTCCTTGACTGCCGCTATGGCACGAATGATGGCGACCACAGCAACACTCGAGGCCTCTGCAGGCACCCTTCTAATCGAGCTGGTGGTGGTGTTGTTGTTCTGGTGCCCGACCGGTGCCAGTGGACGTTCTCTCGTCCTCGTCATCTACTAACCATTACACAGGTAGCATGGCAGCCGGAATCATTGTTTCACTTGGTCTAACTAGTAATCTGGATCTTTGATTTACTAATAGACTTGACCATGAAGCCAGCCGTTCATTTTCCTAAGTCGGCTAAATTCCCGACCACTCAATTCCATTTATTTGATAAAATTCAGCTTTCTTGTTCCTTCATTATCAATCCCTAAGGTCATAGGTCTAACCTTAGCATTCACCCTTTTCATATCGCATTACACCATGCATATAATTTCCCTACGCAACCTCTGCGAAATCACGATTCAAGTGGTAGTTAAATCAATCTGGTGTCTCACAAGGCATAAACACGTACGAGACACTAATCATACACATAACTTTCGTGTATACGCAACAATTTTGCATTTAAAATATTGTTTCAACAATTTATTTTCAAAAATTTTATTTTTGAAAATTTTATTCGAAAAATTTTATCAAATTTTATTTTATTTATTATTTTAATTAGAATTTAAAATATTTTTTCCAAAATTTATTTTACAATGAGCAGTGTTCATTTGGTGACTGAGGAAAAATCACGAGAGTCGAGCGGGCCAAAAGCGGTGAGTGCACGGAGTGCACGATGAGCCGACCAGCGGCCACGCCCGGACGCGCGGCGCGAGGCGCGCGCGCGCTACGGCGCCACCGCCGCGGCGCCGCGCGCCGAGCGCCCGCCGCGCCGAGCCGCGCTCCTAGCGCACCGCCGCTTGCTGCGCCGATGTGCACTGCGCTCCCGATTTTGCCCTGTAGCGCCCTTTTCTTATCGGCGCGCCTGCACCATGCCTTGCATTGCGCCTTGGCGATGCCAGTCCCATGACAATACAAAATTTTGTATTGTGACACGACCTCCTGGCAAATACCTATGATACAACCCGGGGAACTACATCAAGCGCCATTGCGACAGTTTTCTGTCTGATCCCTCTGCTGTCTGGACCGGTGTATTTGCAATACACTTCTGGCACCTACGACCTACAGAAGTCCTGGCTGCATTTTGTATTGCAATATAACTCCCGACCACTTAAACTCCGGCTTTCTTTGTTATGTCACGTCTGAAAAGCCTTGCAATATAATTTGGGCGTAGCCTTTAATTTACGCACAATTTTTTTTTCTTTTCATTATAATTATTACTATTATTTTCCATTATTTCAATGATTGAAAAAATCGCAAAATCAATAAAATCATTTTTCATTTTTCCATTATAACTAACACTAAAAATAAATTTATAAAAATTTATTTTGTCCCATTCTTCAATTTCACACCATATAAGGCATAGAAAATTATTTTCTCACATCATAACCAAATAAATTTATAAATTTATTTTTCTTTTTCTAGTTTTCAAGAAAATTTTCTCCTCAAATAAATTTATAAAGGAAATTTATTTTCTTCCATTTTCTTCAATTTTACTACTTGTAAAATCTAGAAAAGTATTTTCTCCTCCTTATAACCAAATAAATTTAAAAAAATTTATTTCCTTTGCTAAAATTTCTTTCCATTTTCTAACAACCCAAATAAATTTAGTAAAATTTATTTTATTTAATTTTCTTCAGTTTTACACTGTAAAACCTTAAAAATTAAATTTCTTCATCTCTAAACCAAATAAATTTATTCCAATTTATTTTATTTCTTCTTTGGTTCAGTTTATTACCTTTGTACACTCGATATTTTCTAAAATATTTCCTAGCAAATCCATGTGCTAATCACCAAGCACACATAGCGATCTCATCACACAACATGGTAAGCATACCATTCACTAATAATTCATCAAATCACACAAAACACACCAAAACAGTGCATGTAATTGTCTAGTCGTAACTTGTGATTTCTAAAATCTCATACTGTGAACAGCCGAACCACACCCTAGTGGTGATGCTTCACCGACTATGGCTAAGCCCGATCCTCAGTCTCTAGGCTTCCATATACCTATACTCCATCAAACCACCTAGTGGTGATGGATACCAAACAGGAGCTCACACAGGTATTCCTTATGCACCTGTCTCACGATGCAGTGTGGCCTTCTTAATTTTAAGTCCGTTGACTCTGTCGACCCGCGGAATACAAGTGGATGTCCCGAGGTTGCCGGCGCCACTTCGAAGTCGGGACGAGTCTCAGCATGCGGGGAGCTCTACCCAATTACAGCTTGCATATCTGTCCCGAGCAATCCAGTAATAATAATCGGTCCATGAGTATACGGCCACTTGGGCGTAAACAATGCTGATGTATTGACTAGATCGACTATATACCCAATAGTTACAAAGTTAATATGTTTTTACTCTTGAATACATACATTAAACTTAAAAGTTCTAATACATGTATGCATCAAGCCTGACCGGCTTTCTTCATCTGACCTCGGACGAACCGTCTTCTCATACTCCTATTACTGTAAAGGGGTCCCACGGCAGGGTGAGCTAAAAGCTCAGTAGGAGAATCGCCTAAGTGGGCTACTCACCACCTAAGTGCGGTACCCAATGTTCCAAAGTAAACACACATTCAAGCAATGTATGATCCTGTGAATGTACACACTGACCAGAGCTTCGGATCCAGTGCGACTCTCTCACACTCGCCTAAGGCGCATGAAATTATTGTTTTTATTAGTGGACAACCACTCCGATGTATATATATCAATTGGGTCGCTCCGACGATTGATATATTAATTGTTTTGTGGACTACCCTCCGATGAATATCAATTGGGCGCTCAAACGGTGATATTTTTAGTTTAATGGACTACCCTCAAGTAAAGAATTAATATTTTAGACTACTTACTCAGAACCATTTTTCTCTAGACTCATCTCATGCTGCTCCTATAGTCTAGGATGTTCCAGTGCATATGGAATGCATGTGTACCAATTCAATCTGATCTAATCACATGCAAATATAACACGAATATATTCACATAAATTAAATCCACACAAGCATGTTATGTAATTGGCATTTCAAACACCAAAATTAGCTCACTTGGGCTAATATTCAACCACAAGCTTAATTGATTCGAATTGTAACCAAACATATTTTTCTAAAATACATTTTTCGTATCCTTTATTCTAAAGAACAATAAAACCACCAGGGTTTACGGTTCAAACCTTAATGATCATGGTTCACTGTGAACATATCCTACAGCCATTCGACGCTTAAACCAATACATAGTTAACACATGAAGGCACACCCAAATCAACCCAAACGGTGGTGGAGCGATCCACGGGCTGCTCGCACCTCTTCAAAGATTTTATAATTCGGTCTAAGTTTTTTGGGACCAGTCAATAACCCCTCACGTACTCATTCAAGCGAAACATTAGTAAAAACATTTTAAGGCCAGAGTGAAACTCAAGTAGGGAGAAAATACTACCTCTTGGAGTTTGTCAAAACTCACAAACCGAGTCAGTATGCACACTCCTTTGTGAAACGATTTTATGGCTGAGCGCGTGGGTGGTTGGATCTTGGTCTAGTGAGAAGTCAGAACTCTCTCTAAACCACTGGCCACTCGTTTCCTCCTAAGCTACCATCCTCTCCCTTTCATCTCACGTTTTCTCCCCTTTTGAATTTGAGAAGACAAGTCACTATTCCCATTTTTGTCTTTTTGTGACATAAACAAACCTCTAAATGACCATTATGTCCTTCCATTACTACGGTTGATAAGCCGGCATATCTCGCCGTCCATTTCATCATTTCTCTCCTTCCAATTATGGTACATTAATAGTATCATATATATTGACTTTGTCGCGAAAAGAAATCCCATTTTACGGCACCCCATTTAATGCTCAGCGTGCCGACTCAGACTATGCGGAATTAGATGAAATTTTACGTGCTAAATTTAGATTTACGTGACGATTTATGGTGCAATCCCGTTTCGTCATCGAGATCCTGAATGAAATTAGTCGGTTGCAACGAAATCACAATTTTTAATCGAAATTACGATTTTGCCCTTATTCGAAATTGGAATTTCTCGGGTCTTACAGTTCATATGTAAGATGTGATCTGAACAATTTCATATCAATTTGATTCAAAACACTTTCATATCATCCAAAATCAAATATATTTCAAATATATTTTTCTGATCATGAAATATCAGATGGTGCTGACCAGCTAGGGACTTTCAAATGGCTAGCCATAAATTATTCATTTAAGGTGGACAGGGAACCAAACACTACTAGTACTAATGTATAAGCAAAAACCCACTAGAGGAGTTTGAGGTTGAGATAAGTACATTATACCAAGGAATGTAAAGGTCAACTATTATTCCCGTTGATAAGGGCCGAATAGTGTCAACTATTATTCCCGTTGATAGGGCCAAACTAACCAAAGTCAAATATTTCATTCAAAAGTTCAAATTACAAAACATCATATTTCACGTTTTATTTATTAAACAAAACAAATCTCAAAAAGTACAATAATACAAAACCTTTTTTAGTCCATGGATAAATCAAATAAATAAAAAAATAAAACTCTTCATAAACCAAGATTATATATAATTCAGTTAAAACAATTTTCATCCTCAAATGAAGTAAAAACAAACAATTTTGTTTTTAAAGATCTGCATTAATATCCCTTACCTCAAAGGAGTACTCCAAAGCTTTGAAAAAGCTAATCCGAAGAATTTCACCTCGATAAATATTTCTCTAAAATAAAAAGGAAAACTATATTCATTGCTTATTTATTCTTAAAACTTTCCTAATTTGATATTCTGCTAATGATATTTTAATTTTTTAATCCATAATAATAAAAGTTAATGGGTTTCAATATTTTATAAAAATTTGTGATTTATAAAGTTTATTCTATCAACATGATTTTTGTTTTTGTTCACCTCAAATATATTGACAACTGTTCAGTATTGCTATTTGAATTAGGTAGTTTTTTCAAATTTTAAAAACTCACATTCACTACGTCTTATTTTAATAATTTATTTATTTTTATGCTCTTAATTTGAACTAAATCTTTTTACTAGAAATAAATAATATTAATAATATTTTACAAAATTTATATTGTACACAATACTCATCTAGCTTTTTTACCTAACAATTATCATACTTAACAGCAAGTATTATTAGATCTTATTTCGTATAATTGCTAAATAATTGTTGTTCTAATCATTCATATAAATTCTAAATCCTTAATAAATATTTATTTACCAAGAAATACATATATCTTTAAATACTTATCAAATACATATATTTATACAGAATTGAAGCCTTTTCAAATTTATCTTATTTGTTTATTATTATTTTCTTTTTCAAAAACTATCCCTTGGCCACTTTTCACTCTCATACTCAAAGTAATTCGGTATGACACCATCGATCCTTATTTTTATTTTATTTTTAAGAAACGAAAGTGTAATCTAAATGCAGCTTCTTGAAGTTGATTTAAAGCGAAAAGAAAATTAAAGAATCTACATTAAAAGAATCTAGAAAAATAAAATAAGGAAGTCTTCACCAGAAATTTGTTCTTTAATACTGAAATCAGAAAGTCGTCGATCCCTCACAGAATTCTACGAGAAAGAAATTCAAAGATGAATAGAAATTATTTTCTTTTCTTATTCCAATTTATACCTAGGGTATCTATTAGGAAAATTACTTTTTTACCCCTCTTCCATTAAATTAACTAATTGAATTATCATTATTATTTTCTTAATTTATACCTATAAAAATTCCTGTCGTTATTATTTTCCCTAATTTATACCTATACAAATTCCTGTCATTATTATTTTCCACTGGCACATACATACAAATTCTGGGTGTTACATTCTCCCCTCCTTTATAAAAGTTTCGTCCTCTAAACTTGACATACCTGAGTCTTGAAATAATTGAGGATGCTTTTCTCTCATCTCTTCTTCTAACTCCCAAGTGGCCTCTCGGATACTATTGATGAGTCCAAAAACTCATTAGATTTTTAATCCATTTTTCTGAGTATATTACGAGATAAATGTTGATTTGTTTACAGAAATGTGGATATTTTACTCAAATTTCATTTTGCATGAAAATATAGCAGAAGCTCAAATCTTAGCAAAAATCAAAAGAAACCGACTACATGCGAAGTGAGGTCTGGCGAAAATTTAAGTCGCGAAAGGAAGCTCAGTTGCCAGCCATTCCAAGTCACGACATCAACAAATTCGGCTTTGAAGAAGAAATAGAAAACTTGAACAAGTGAAGTCATGACTTGAAGAAGGAGGTTGCGACAAAGAAAACGTGGTCGAGACTAAAGGAAATAATCAAAGGAAGAAATTCATGTCGCGACATCACTTTGATGTCGCGACATGATGAATGATGTCGCGACACCGCTTTGTGGTCGCGACAGGATCGTCTATGAAGCCACAAGAGAGGTCTTTGCAAAAAGTGGATTTGCAACTAGTTTTTAAATACACGAGGCTCCATTTGCATGCCATCTGGAAATACCCTTTATGATGTCGCAACATAAAAATAGGAAGATTCAAAGTGCAACGAATAGAGTTTGAAGGAGGTGTGACACCTTGGCCAAATAGAAGCACTAGAGCGAACTTGCGACCTTTTTTTCGAATCAAGGATCAGAAATGAAGTCGCGACCACTCATTAAGGTCACGACCTGAAGAAGAGCTGAGCAGAAGAAATTAAGGTTGCGACATCACCTTAGGGTCGCGACCTAGAAAATAGGTGGGAAGAATTTTTGTTTATAGCAGTAAAGCGATGTCGCCAGCTGAGAAGCTGGAAGAATGAAAGATAATGATGTCGCGACTTGTAAGCTGGTCGCGACCGCATCAGCAACTGAGAGGAACACTAAGCAAATGGTCGGCGACCACAAATGATGTCGCGACCAGCGATCAAGCGGGTTGCGGAATGGCCAGTTGCAACTTAAAAGAAAAGAAGTCAGCGGCCGATCAAGAGAAGTCTATGTCGCGACATCAACTTGAGGTCGCGACATAGGACAGTGAGCTAGGCTTTTTCTTTGAAATTCCACCTTGAGCATTTTAGTGATTCGGCCCAAATTCTTTTTACAGTATAAATAGATAGCTTTAGAAGAGTAAAGTAGTTTTCCGTCTTCACTACCCAGAAAAGGGAAAAGAAGAGGAACTCAGTGTATATTTTAGAGTAGATTTTTATTTTTTTATTTTTTTATTTTTATTTTTAGTTTCATTTTATGGTTTGAATCTCTGTTTGTCTTGACAGTAAGAAATTTTGGATTTTTAGTTCTATTATTTTTCTTAAGTATTACTGCCTGAAAATTTATGAAATCTAGACAAATTTATGGAATTCATCTCTTTTCAGTTTTATTGCAATTACAGTGGTTGTGCGTGATCGGTGCTCCATTTCTTAATTCGCAATCGTGTCGAGGCGCGGCTCTAGCTGGATTTGGGTTACATTTGATTGAGTCTTTCTGCACAATTATGAGGAATTAATTTGGGTTCGGTTTTTACTTAATTGGTGTCGTTTTGAATGGATAAGTTCCCAATAGTAGTACCTAATACCAGTTGAGGGAATGTATCTTACTGCGATAGCAGGGATGCCGCCTGGCGTGACACGAGAGACGGAGATTCTTTGAGGCGAGAGCATTCTTTTAAGGTATGTTCGATACCATTATTGACTGTTGAGCTGAGAGTTCATTTTGATAAATCCCCCTTAGCTCATAATTGAAGTTGGATGGGTAGATTTAACAATATAAATAATGAGAGAGTTCCACCTTAATCTAAAGGTAATTTCAGTCAGTGTAGCTTAGATATAACGAGGAAGGATAAACCCATAGATGCGGAGGTTGAGCCGCAATTAAAGCGGTAGAAACTTTGCGAAAATCACGAGAAGGAAAAGCAAAGTTACTGTATCCCACGGAAAATGGGTGTGAAGTATTGAGAAAGAAAAATACCCAAATCTTGCAAGAGAATTTGGAATACAGGTAGCTGGTTTGATCTTGTCTTCGAGAGAAGCAAGGATATCTAATCGGTGAATATGGAGAAATCCAATTCCAATAATGAGGAAATCTTGGACAATGACCAGATCCATATATAGAACAGAGCAATGTATTTAACTGCTGGAATTGACTGTTTCATTGTATTTCATTGATAGTTTTCGTTTCTCACAGGGAACTGATTTAATCCATTTTTATATATGCAATTTATTTTTTTATTCGATTTACGTTTGTTTTAAGCTTAGTTTGACATTATTCAATATTATAGGATTTTTAATTTTTGTTGTTTAGATAAAACCTTCACTATGAGTTTTGAGTCCAAATAGTATGGAATTTTAGTAGTTGGGGTAGTTGATCTGTAATTCGCTATCAATCTCCATGGGAATGATACCTGGACTTACATTCAGATTTACTACTTGTATGGCACGTGCACTTGCGGTGTCATAGGCGGAACCCTTATTTTTAAATCCTGAACATTAAGAAAATTATTTTATCAAGCGAAAATTATCGAAATAACATAGATACAAGAGAAGTGTAAGGCGCTCTTGTAATTGTGTTAATTTGAGGGTTTTAGTCTATATCGAGAAAAAGACAAACAAGTTTTTTATGGTGCCGTTGTCGAGGATTGAAAGAATTAGTGAATCGTATTCGACAAAGAAGGAAATGCTAATTTGGACATTTTATAAGCGAAAAGAACAAAAAATTAGTTTTCAAGCGGTGGCTGCATCGGCCACTAATCTTAAGAACAACCATGTTGAAAATATTTATTTAGTTTTGACTAATCCTATTAATTTGAGTGTGTTTTGATTTCGGAAAACATTTAATGCATAGGAAACGATTCGACGCAGTTCGGCGGACAAGTGGAGAGAACACTTTCGGGGCTTAAGAAGACAAAAGAGCGAAAGCGCCCAGCTATGGAAGATGAGATACATGACGGATAGCGAACAGGAGGGTGACAACTAGAGGCCTGTGCGTCTGATGGAGGATTTACGGGGCTGTGTCGGAAGAGTGATGCTGATCAGGGCCCGACCTCACGTGGATCTGAATAATTCCGAACTAAAGCTAGCCTTGATTACAATGGTTCAACAACATCAGTTTACTAGTCATCCCACCGAAGACCCAAGCGAGCACTGGGAGAGATTTCGGGATGGCGAATCTGATTGAAGGCTGAATGGTGTGTGAGGTGATAAAGTTGCATCTCTTCCCATTTTTCTTTGAGAATATAGCGGCCACATGGTATGAATCATTACCATATGGTTTGGTTGATACTTGGGAAGAGTTGGTAGAAGCCTACTTAGACGGTCTTTCCCAATCACTTCAAAGAAGAAGATAATAGTATTCTACTTGAGGAAGATGAGAGCTATGTATCTTGGGAAAAGATTGAGGTTGTTGAGAAGAGGTGCCCGATGCATGGAATAGATTTGAAGACCCGGATGGACATAGTGTATCATGCTTTTAATGGTACATCCCAGAACCTTATCGATGCTTCATCTTGTGGAGCATTCAAAAGAAGAAAAGTCTTTGAAGAGGCGAGAGATCGATAGGAGCTTGATGCAGTATGGCTCCGTCGAGGTTTTCCAAGGGAAACAACCGAGGGGGAAAGGGTCATGGAGCTGAGCAAGATATGCTGACCTTGGAGAGCAAGAAGTTGGATGCCATAGCCATAGGATGGACAAACGAGAAAAGATGCACCTTTGCTCATGAAGCCAAGGAGCAGTGGAAGAACTTTATGAGGAAAGTGCGATGTGCCAACAGAAGAAGATTCTTATGGTGCCGTGGAGGTTAAGTAAGTGAGCGAGCCAAGAAATTACCATTTCAAGCCAAATCCTAACCTGCCCACACACTACAATCCAGCACTGAGGAACCATGAGAATTTCTCATATGGTGGAGGGGCATTCTGAGGCCCGAGGCGCTGGGCCGACATCCTCGAGCAAGGGACAGCCAGCGGCCACCCGAGGTTCCGGCGCGGCTATCAAGGAGGTGAAAGCGAAATGAATATCGAGGGGTCGGGGAAGGAGGACTCAACCATTTGAAGAACAAATCTTTGCGGTTCATGAGGGGACAACAAGAGGCTATTACAATTCCAAACGAAAGCTGTCGACTTAGAAGCTTTCAAGTCTGATACTCAAATGTTTAAGAAGAATGCTAGTGCCTCGTTGAAAAATTTGGAGACACAAGTAGGGCAACTGGCCCTAAATATGCCAAATCAGAGCAAGGGTACATTCCCTAGTGACACTCAGAAGAACCCAAAAGATTGCATGGCAATTCAATTAAGAAGTGGGAAGGATTTGACGACGACAAAGGACGAGAAAGGAAAGAAGGGCGGCGAGAGAAAAAGAAGGCTAAAGGAAGGAGAGAAGAGCACTTGATTGAGCAGTGAAGAGAATGTAGCCGAAAAGAAGGAAGGAGTCACTAGCTTCTACACCATAAGTACCATTTCCGAGACTTGAGTCGAGAAAGGAAAACAGGTTCTAAATTCTTGGACACATTTTTCGAAAATAAAATAATATCCCAGCTGAAGTGTCGGCCAAATGCCTCTTTTATGCAAAATTTCGAAGGGAGATCTTGACGAGAAAAGGAAGATAGTTGAGGGGGAATAGTAAGTTTGTTCAACTACCTGCGTGCCATTATCAATAGCTCGACAAAGATGAAAGGACCACATGGTTTCTTGTTCTGCTCCATGGAAATATGAATTCAAGAAAGCTTTATGTGATTACGGCTAGTATAAATTTGATGCCTCTATCGGTTGTGAGACATTTGGGGAACTTGCAAGCGACAAGTACATTGCCGGATGGGCGATAGATGATAGCCTGACCGGAAGGCATTCTTGAAGATGTACTTGTCAAGGTTGGAGAAATTCATCTTTTGATGGATTTGTTATCATGCGAGATGGAGGAAGATACCCAAGTTCCTTTGTTCTTGGGAAGACCTTTCTTAAGCATTGAAGTGCCTTGATAGATGTCTGAGAAAAGTGAAGCCGACACTTTCGCGGTTGGAAATGAAACGTGCATTTTAATAAGTAATAGAGTACGGAACATCCGAAGTGTAGGTGCAGTGATTATATGGCACATGTGTAGGAAACAATAGCCTTCTCAATGTTGAATTGAATTCTGATTGTATCCTTCAACACTCTATCAATGAAATTGAGATGAATTTTGAGTATCTTGAGGAATGTACAGTTGTGAAGTTCGCTTGTAAATTTGTTTAACAAAGAAGCAGTCCTCGAGTATAAATGAAAAGCAGTCAAGATGAAGTATGCGACCCGAAACGACAAACTCATGAAGCGGGAAACTAGTGCGAGAAAGGGTTAACATTGAAAGAAATTGCCCGTCATTTAAAATATGAGTTTTAGAACGAAGAAAAGAGAAAACCGGTTATCATATCGAATTTGCATTGACTAGTAGAAGAGCAGTTCTTAGTAATTACGAGAAGAAAATATAAAGAAGCAATTGCTTGGTCAATTGAGGATGCGAAGAGGTATCAGCCCTTCCATTTGCATGCACAAAAATATTGGCTGGATGATGTCTGAAAACTTATTGAGCATCGAAAGGAGGTTGAACCAGGTGATGAAAGAGTTGTCGAAAAGAAGTTCTTAAATGGTTAAATCACCGGGTTTATATATGCTATCGGATAGTTCTTGGGTAAGCCCGGTGCACGTGGTTCCCAAAAGGTGGATTCAGCTATGTCGGAAATGAAAAAGAATGAGCCCGATTCCTCTGAGCGCCAACAAGATGTAGAATTTGTGTGTTGACTACGAGAGAAAATTGAATCTTTGCAACCACAAAGGATCATTTTCCGCGCTCGTGGAGTGAGATCTTTGGGGTTGAGGCGGGACACCCTCATTTTGTTTTCTTGATGGATATACGGGATATAACCAAATTGCTATTACTTTTTGAAGAGATCGGAGAAAGAACTTACATGCCCATTTGGTACTTTTGCTTTTAGGAGAATGCCATTTGGTTTGTGTAATCTCTGGTACCTTCCAAGATGCATGATGTCTATATTTTCTGATCTGCTTGAGAAGAGGTTATGGAGATATTCATGGATGATTTTATAGTGTATGGATCCGGTTTGAATAGTGCTGTAACACAGGGACAGTACTTCAAAGGTGCAAAGCAGAACCTAGCTGCGAATTGGGAAAAATGCCATTTATGGTTCTGGAAGCGTCTTGAGTGCATGATTTACGTAGCGAGGGCTTGAGGTAGACGGGAAAAAGTTTCAATTATAAAATCTAATGCCACCCTGCACATTCAAAGAATTAGAAGTTTCTTAGGACGTGCTGGATTTTATAGAAAGATTTATCGAGAGAGATTTCTCAAAATTGCTGAACCACTATGCGGTGTTTGGAAAAGATACTAAAGTTTATTTTGATTAATCACGCCATAATGCATTTAAGAAATCAAATCAGGAACTAGTTGAAGCTCCCTCATGGCAAAACCATATTGGAGCAGAGAATTTGAATTGTGTGATGCCGGTGATTTTGCAATGGGGCTGTATTTTGATAGAAGATGAGAAAAGTGTTCAAGGCCATCTACTATACTAGCAAAACCTTTAATGAAGCTCAGAAAAAATTATACACTCTTGAAAAGGAGATGCTAGCAATAGTATTTGCGTATGAAAAATTTAGGCCATATATTTTAAGTCCCATGTTGTTATACACCTTGCTTGATCATGCGGCAATTAAGTATCTAATGGCAAAGAAAAGAAGCCAAAGCCTAGATGATCAGGTGGATACTATTATTGTAAGATTTGATTTAGAAATAAAAGACAAGAAAGGGTTGTGACAATGTGATAGGCGATCACTTGTCAGAGTAGAAACCGCTATACAAGAGGAAGGAAGAGAAATAGCAGAAAATTTTCCAAATGATTTGTTATTCCAGTTGTCACTCCAGTCACCCTGGTATGCTGATATTGTGAACTTCTTATCTTGGCAGATTATGCCACGAGTCGACTACCAACGAGAGAAAAAGCCTGGGGCCCGACGGCTGGGTACTAAATGCAGGATGACCCGTTATTGTTTAAAAGAGGGGCGATACGATTATAAGGGAGATGTCTTTTGAAGGTGAGTAAAGCAAGATTTTACAAGAATGTCATGCATCACCATATGGAGACATTTTGCGGAGATAAAACAACCCGTAAAATTCTTGTCGGGATTTTGCGGCTACTTATTTAAGAGCTGTTTTGAATGGGTGGTGTATGTGATCAATGCCAAGAATGAAATATCAACGAGGCATGAGATGCCTTTGCAAGGTATCCTGTTAAGTACAATGTTTGATGTATGGGGAATGGATTTTTATGGAAATTTTCGATTTCGTTTGGAAATATATACATACTCTAGTATGGATTATGTATCCAAAATGAGGTTGAGCGATGCTTGTCAAAAGAATGATGCCAATACGAGGTTGTGGGATTTTTACAAAGAAATATTCTCGGCCGGATTTGGGACACAAGAACTATAATTAGTGATGGAGGGAGCCATTTGCAAATAAGGTGTTTGAAATGAGCTCATGAAGCCGGATATGGTGTCAGAGCATATTATGAGCTTGGCTTATCATCTCGAAGTAGACTTAGTTGTTTCCAACAAGGAGATAAAGAGAATTATGGAAAAGACTGTGAGTTCCAGCATAAGAGATTGGTCGTTGAAGCTTGATGATGCACTATGGGCATACAGGACTGCTTTTAAAACTCCCATTGGAATGTCCCCATACAGGCTTGTCTTTGGAAAAGCATGCTATCTTGAGCTAGAATATAAAGCTATGTGGGCCATCAAAGAAGCTTAATTTTGATTTCAAAACTGCGCTAGGAAGAATGACTACTTAGGTTAAATGAATTGGAAAGTTGAGAAGCGAAGCCTATGATAGTGCCGGAATCTACAGGATAAAACAAAAAAATGGCATGATCGGCGAATTTTTGAGAAGGGAATTCAAGGCGGAGATCGGGTCTTGTTATTCAACTCAGACTAAGACTCTTTCCGGAAAGTGAAATCCAAATGGAGGGACCATTTACAAAGGGTATCAAGCAATACGCTTGGGGCAAAGGACACGTAGAACCAGCTAATCATGAGGAGTTCAAAGTTAATGGTCAGATTAGCACCACCTGAGAAAGAAATTGGAAGAGTAACCTTTAGTTTTGAACAAGGGAATGAAGAAATGTAATAATGGCAAGCAGAAGTCCAAATTTAAAGACTAAAATTGAGCACTTTGTGGAAGGCAATCCACAATCATTGTTTTTAATTTTTCAAGTAGTTTAAAAGTCTCGTGTTTAAATTTAATAGCATATCAGATTTTATTCATTATTGATCAAGAGTAGTAAATATTTTTTTAGTTTTACAGACAAATGAAGATTGTGCAAAAAGGAGAGCATCCGCACCAAACTTCAATCGCATAAGAGACCAAAAAAGGGGCAAGATATATTCTTCTTGATTTGATTTTTAAAAAATTTGTCTTGATATAGCATGATCGAAAGTTCGGGGGAATTTTTATCTTGTTTTGGTGCTTAAATTTTGAATGTGATGCATAGTGGAAGTTGTTGAATTTTTACGATGAAGATGAATTGAGTTGTGGTTGTTTTGATTGGAATTGAATAAATTGAACACAGGAATTCAGTGTCTATGTTTTGGTCGCAACATTAATCCAAAAGTTGCAACCAAAAATGCTGGATGTGAAAAAAAAAAAGTGAAAAAAAAAAAAGTCAAAGTAATGAAACTGAGGTCACAACTGAATTAAAGAAGGGAAAGAACATTTTTATGTTGCAACATCAAATTCCCTGTCGTGACCACATTTCAAGTCACAACCAAAATTTTGAAGTTTCGACCAAAATAGTCCAAAAGTCAATAAAAGTGGATTTTACAACCTCTCATTTTCATGACCCCAACGCTTAAAAATTAGATTCATTGAAAATCATTAATTTAGGAGGCTCAATACTTAATGTCGTGGACTTATTATCATTGCCATGACATTTAACCCATTGCCTATTCCACTTTCAAATTCCATTAGGCTACAATTCACCTAAACTTTCTGGCTTCGTATCATTCATTCGTAATCTTGGAAGTCAAATAGTTATTAATGTAAACAAATCAATGTCTTGATTGAACGAATTGGTTTAGTATGCTCAATTTCAAGGAGAATAATCAGAGGGAATTTAATAACTTCAAGAAAAACGATCAATATTCTCAACCAAATTCCCAAAACCTCTGTTGGAAATATCAAGAGAGTAAGAATTCGAGAAACCTCATTCAATTCATTCATCAAAAATTTAAAGAAAGAATAAATGGCCTTGTAGTTCCCAAGAGACTCAAATCACTATAAAAGGATGGGATAACAAAGAAAAAACAAACAAAGAGAATGAAGAGAAGGAGAATGAGAGAAAAGAAGAGCCTGTCGTGGAGTTACTGCAGTTTATGGTCGAATGGAGTCGGAAAACAAACCAATTCCATTCCATATTCCATAAACGCCGTGTATCAAGAGAGTGGTTTGATGGAAGGGAATTGGAAGAAGGTTAATTAGGACCCATCAACCAGAGAAGCTCTAAAGAAAAAGGGAGAAGGGGCTCCAATTTTTTTTGCACAACCTGTTAACAGCCGACCACTTCGAGCAAGCCTGTCCAAGTAACCAAATGGCAGAGTCAGAACCTTCAGAGGGAAGAGATAGGATTTTAGATCAAGAAATAGAGAGTTTTTCTCTAATTTGGTTATAGTCTTATTTTTAAGGAAAGCATATTGTACAATATCGAAATGTTTTGATATTTGAATAAAATTCTTGTTGATCTCGACCAAGGAACATGATATAAGAAATTTTGTTTTTGTGTCATTTCGTTTAGCATAATAAATAAATGCCTTTTCTGTAAGAATCAAATAAATAAACTGCTCTTCCCAAGAACAAATTTCAGGAAGAATCGTGGCGTGAATGATTAAACCGAAATTAGGAGTATTGCATACATTGTTTAATTCTCAAGATAGATTGCAAAAATTAAATTTGGTTATTGGCCGATAGAACAAAATACTGGTTGAAATAATGTAAGTAGACAGTAAATAAATACAAGTCTTGAAGAAATAATACACTTAGGTTAACAAAACTTATGAAACTTTGAGAGGAATTAGGAACATCTTCTGGGAAATTCAAAACTAAGACTCCATAGTCCTAGAACTTGTTAGATTATTGATTGAGGCGAAATCCTAGGTGAAAACAGCCAACAAGAAATGATAGAGGCAATCCTTGGCAGATTGAGCTTTTCTAAGCTCACCTCAATATATGCTTACATATTCTCTAGTTCCTGATTTGGAGCCAAATGTTCTTATTTCTTCAATAAACAAAGAATCAAAACCTAAATTCTCCTAATAAACTCCGCAAAGAAAGAGCCCAAATTAATCCATTCGCTCTAAAGAGTTTACTATAAAGAAAGAAACAAGTTTGGGGAAAAATATCAAATTTTTACTATGAAGGAAGTGAAGAAGTAAAGAAGCAGAAGTTAAAAATAAGGAATAAGTTTTGTTCAAGGGCTCATTTCCCGAACACCATATTCAGGGTGTTTTAACACCTAGTACCCTAATACCAACCGGTATGGGAGTGCTAGCCCAAAGTTCTCAAGAGTAATAGAAAGCCT
Organism: Tetrastigma voinierianum; assembly: GCA_016808115.1. Classification (NCBI taxonomy): domain Eukaryota; kingdom Viridiplantae; phylum Streptophyta; class Magnoliopsida; order Vitales; family Vitaceae; genus Tetrastigma; species Tetrastigma voinierianum. The sequence goes on from JAEQBH010002696.1 coordinate 165,572, forward strand.
AAGAAGACAAAACATTGCACTATTCCCCAATTCTAGAAACAAAAGTAAAGAGTTCAAGAAACAAAGGAACTGGTCTAATAGGTACATGGAAATTGAAATTTAACTAACATGAAGATGAATCATGCCAAGATTGAAGAGAATCAGAAGAATAAAGAAGAAAAGGGTGAAAGTTGGCTATAACAAGTATAGAGAAAAGGTGGAACCGGGTGATTTACAACTTAAATTTTTCCATTATCTACCCAATTACCTAAGCCCAACATTACAAGCCTCGAAAGACCTCATTGATTTTAAGGTTGAATTACCTACATTAAGGAGATCGATATGAAAACAAGCCTATGGGACTTGACAACAAATACCCAAGAAACTCCCAAGATTAACTACATTCAACATGAAGATGAAAAGGATTGAAGACCTGCACACACACACAGAACAAGACTTGTTGAATAAGATGTTTAAATACATTAGTTCATCAAGAAATTTGTGATAGAAGTATACCATGTCTTATTCTTAAATCCAAACTAAAATTTAAAATGATGTTGGCATCTCTTAATTCCAGATCATAAGGTGGAATGAGAAAGACTGTGGTATGAATCATAAAAATGTCCTTAAAAATTTTCTAAGCTTATTTGTTTGAGGACAAACAATTCTTTCTTCTCTTTGCTTGGGAACAAGCAAAATTTTAAGTTTGGGGGAATTTGATGAGTCCAAAAACTCATTAGATTTTTAATCCATTTTTCCGAGTATATTACAAGATAAATGTTGATTTGTTTACAGAAATGTGGATATTTTACTCAAATTCATTTTTGCATGAAAATACAGAAGAAGCTCAAATCTTAGCAAAAATCAAAAGAAAACCAAAATTTCGCAGTTAATCGAGGTCACAATCGAAAATTCTAAGTCAAAGGAAGCTCGCCATTCCAAGTCACTACATCAACAAAATCGGGCTTTGAAGAAGAAATAGAAAACTGAACAAGTGAAGTCATGACTAAGAAGGAGGTTGCGACAAAGAAAAACATCGAGACTAAAGGAAATAATCAAAGGAAGAATTCATGTCGCAACATCACTTTGATGTCGCGACGCCAAAAGAAGATGAATGATGTCGCGACACCACTTTGTGGTCGCGACAAGGATCCGTCTATGAAGCCACAAGAGAGGTCTTTGCAAAAAGAAAGTGGTTGCAACTAGTTTTTAAATGCAAGGCTCCATTTCATGTCGCGACACCACTATGATGTCGCGACATAAAAACAGGAAGATTCAAAGTGCAACCAAAAATAGAGTTTGAAGCGAGGTCTAAACTGCAGTAAATAAGCACTTGCCAAGAACTGAACTTGCGATTTTTTTTTTCAAATCAAGGATCATAAATGATGTCGAGACCACTCATTAAGGTCGCGACCTGAAGAAGAGATAAGCGGAAGAAATTAAGGTTGCGACATCACCTTGGGGTCGCGACCTGGAAAATAGGTGGGAAGGAGGAAATTTGTTGCAATGTAAAACTGATGTCGCAACTCAGAAGCTGGAAGAATAGAAAGATAATGATGTCGCGACATGTAACTGAAGTCGCGACATCAACACTAAAGAAACATCAGCAACAGGTCGCTACCACAAACGATGTCGCGACCACTCGATCAAAGCAAATAAGTAGACAAACCGGTCAGTAACTTAAAGAAAGTTAAGTCATACCGATCACGAGCAATCAAGAGAGTCTATGTCGCGACATCAACTTCTGAGGTCAGCGAATACAGGACAGTTGAGCTAGGGCTTTTTCTTTGAAATTCCACCTTGAGCATTTTAGCATCTCGGCCCAAATTCTTTTACAAGATAAATAGATACTTTTTAGAAGAGAAGTAGTTTCTTCCGTCTCACTACCTTAAAAAGGGAAAAGAAGAGGAACTCAAGGTATATTTTAGAGTAGATTTATTTTTTTATTTTTTATTTTATTTTTCGTTTCATTTTCTCGGTTTGAATCTACGAACTCGTGCAAGTAGACGAGTAGAGCCGATTTTTAGTTCTATTATTTTTCTTATGACACGTCAAAATTCTATGAAATCTAGACAAATTTATGGAATTCATCTCTTTCGCTTTATTGCAATTACAAAGTATTGTGCGTGATCTGCTCCATTTCTTAATTCGCAATGCGAATCAGAGCGCAAATTACTGATTTGATTTACATTTAGTTACAAATCTTCCCGCATACCATGTAGGAATTAATTGGGGTTCGGTTCTTACTTAATTGGTGTCGTTTTGAATGGATAAGTTCCCAATAGTAGTACCTAATACCAATTGAGGGAATGTATCTTACTCTGATAACCAGGATGCCCTCACAAGGGACAATGCAGATTCGAGATTCCCGAGAGCCGAGAGCATTCTTTTCTCGGGTATGTTCGATCATCATCGACGAACCACCGAGCCTGAGAGTTCATTTTGATAAATCCCCCTTCGCTCATATTTGAAGTTGGATGGGTGAATTTAACAATATAAATAATCAGAGAGTTCTCCTTAATCTAAAGGTAATTTCCAATCCCCGTGTTAGCTTAGATCTAACCAAGGGAAAGGGATAAACCCATTATCTTGAGGTCAGAGCCACCAATTGCTGCAGAAACTTTTCATAAAATCCCGAGAAGGAAAAGCAAAAGTTCTCACATTCACGTGAAACAGGAAGTATTGAGAAAGAAAATACCCGCATCTTGCAAGAGAATTTTGAATACAGAATGGTTTGATCTTGTCTCGAGAGAAGGATATCTAATCTGAATATGGAGAAATCCAATTCCAATAATGAGGAAATCTTGGACAATGACCGATCCATATAGAACAGAGCAAATGTATTTGAATCGCCGGAATCAATCGTTTCATTGTATTCTCATCGATAGTTTCGCTTTCTCATGTGGAACCGATTAATCCATTTTTATATATATGCAATTTATTTTATTCAGCTACGTTGTTTTAAGCTTAGTTTGACATTATTCAATATTATAGGATTTTTAATTTTTGCTGTTTAGATAAAACTTTCACTAAGTGAGTTTGAGTCCAAATAGTATGGAATTTAGTAGTCAAGTAGTTGGATCTTAATTCGCTATCAATCTCGCGGGAATGATACCGACTTACATTCATTTTACTACTGTATGGCCTGTGCACTTGGCAAGAATGCTAGATCGAACCCTTATTTTTAAATCCTGAACATTAAGAGAAAATTATTTTATCAAGCAAAATTATCCAAAGTAACATGGATACAAGAGAAGGTAAGGTTCTTGTAATTATGTTAATTGAGGGTTTTAGTCTATAGAAAAAGGCAAACAACTATGATTGCTCCATATGACTTTAACAACTTGACAAATGTAAAGATGTCATAGAACCTTATCCATCGCATCCACAATTTGAACGGGCACCTTTTCATAGGTCAAGTCCTCAAAAATCTAAATAGGCTACAACTCCACAACATGAGAAGCATCGAAAACATATTTCCTCAAGGTCAAAACATAAAACACATTATGAATCTTAGACAGGCCTGGGGGAAAGGCTACTTTATATGCTAAGGTACCTACTCTCTCTAATATTTCAAACAGGCCCACAAATCGAGGACTGAGTTGTGACGCCCCAAATTTCGGGGGTTTTTTTTTTTTTTCATACAAGATTTTAATGTACAACTCTTTTACATACCAAAATACATGAAATTATATTGTTCTAATGTATTTTACAAAAATGTTTCCCAAGGCCACAACCCGGCCTTCTTCATACTCACAGCCTCGAAGGAGCGCCGCCTCTCGTGCACCCGAGCAACCATGAAGGTGAGCAGTTCCGCACGGTAACTCTACAAGGGTTATTCCCACCTAAGTGTTCATGCAACGTCGCACAACAAACGCTATATTCAAGTAAAATGTCTACATAAATGTCATATGTCATGCATGAAATGTCATCATGCCCATATCCCAAGTCATCACTGACTTCACATGCTAATGCTATGTGAAAACCAACCGCCATTTCATATTCCATTAATGACCATTTTTCAAAAAACAAAAGCTTTGTTTTAAGAAATTGTAACCTATTGGACAAAACCCCCCAATGTCTATTTGATTTGGATCAAATTTTGTGTGTTTATGCATTTGTAGGCCACGGATTTTCGGGATTACACCGCCGATGCCAGGCACCTTCCGACACTTTGACGGCTTTCACTGCTTCAGTGATCATGCCTAACCACAATAAATTCGGTCTTTCACCCTCGGGATTTACCCCATCTGCTACGCCTAACACGACGTATATATTTATTTTCATTTCTTTCGAAAACCATGCGACTCATTTTGATGTTGTCCCATGTTACCAGCCCACCATCGAACACCAAACATAGAGTCTAGATCAACTATGTACTCCACGACATACCATCAACACCTCAAACACAGCTGTTTCGCATCTCTACCATGCACTCACACCCATGTCATGTGATGTTCTAATACATATGCAATGCAATTATGCCACTGTAGTTCTCATGTTACATGTATGATGCACACTACATGAACCATTCATACAAGCAATAACACACAACCAGGTCACAATCTTGGACCCATCTAACAGGGTACCTCACGATCCCTTCACAATCATGAACCAGTTTGGTTCCAATCATCCATACAACATCCATTACAATAAGGTTATTATCACCCAAAACCCTCCCTATGAACATATCTGGTATCGTGACTCAATGGGCTTTCCATAGAGTCAAAGAACACCCGAATCGGAATTCGGACGAAGAAGTTATGACCCTTCCGGGTCGAGGTCACACACATGAATAGGCGTTTTCACCCTCGGCTTAGCCTACCTTTACCCGCCTCGAATGCCCCTTACTAGCAAGCCCCGCACTAACACCCTCCATAGTATACAATAACCTTGACTCAATGGTCTTTCCATAGAGTCCAAGAACACCCGAACTCTAATTCGAACGAAGAAGCAGGATTTTCCAAGTCGAGGTCACACATTAAATAGGCAGCCCACCCGCTAGGCCGCCTACCCAACTAAAGACTAACTGCCCGATTCCCAATGTCCTCCACAGACATTTAATTAAAATCTTGACTCAATGGGCTTTCCATAGAGTTCAAGAACACCCAAATCGGAGTTCGGACGAGAAATCCGAAGTTAGGGGTCATGCATGACCCTAGCCGGACGGACCCAAAGAAAGGTAACCCACCAGGAACCCACCGGCGTACCCAAAATTGCAGACTCACCAAGTGCACTCCAAATCGTAGGTGACCCAACAGACGTACCCCACTAGACTGATAAGAGTAAATGGACCATAACTTGAGCTACAGAGGTCCGATTTGAGAAATTCAAAAGCCTAACATCAAGTTCACTGATGTAGCCACAATTTACCTGAAGGACTCACTACCAAATTCCCTTTATTTCCTACCCAAAATCAAGAGTAAAGTCTCGGGTTAATGTACTACCACACATGGCAAATTTCCCATGGTTCAAAACACAACCAAACATTCCTTAGGCAAGATACAACCCACCTTCATTCATTTTAACTCTAACATATAAAAATGGCACATAAGACTACTTATTCCCACAAATCAGCCCCCTGGATCCCATAGACGGTCCCAAAACCTCCAGCACACTATCCCAAAATCTTAGAATGGTTCACACGGCCACTCTCTGCCTCACACAACCCAAGCCATTTGAATGGCCCTTGAACAAGGATTAAACCAAGTAGGAGAAAACCCCTACCTCTTGGAGTTTTTGTCAAAACTCCCCATCTCCGGTCTCTATGCGAAGCCCTTTCTGTGAGGTTGAACTTTTCCTCTTGCTCCGCCTGAAACCGCCTGTCCAATCGTCCGGAAATCGAGAGAAGTGATTCTCTCTAAAACTCTCTCTTTATCTCTTCTTTTCTCTCGTTTCCTTTTTTTCTCATCCCACTGTCCAAGACGGGCCAAGAGCGTCCTCCTACCACACATATCCAATTTTTCATTGGCTCTTAGATTTCTATCCTTGTCTGATCTACCATGATTTCTCCAATGACATGATGCCACATGTCACTTATAGCCCATACTGGTGCCTATTGTTTGACTTTCATCTGACACATGTTCATCTTGAGTTTCACTTAACGCGTAAGTGTCCCAAGACTACTCTCGTTTTTATATAAATTCGACTGCCTTGAATTGACGTGGTAGCTAGATTTCGTGGAGACGATTCCACCAAATGGGTCCGTTTCATCATCCGAGATCTAGAAAAATTTCGGTTTTTGACCAAAATTGCTTTACCCTTTTCTTAAAAATTAGAGTTTTCTGTTTTACATCTCTCCACCCCCTAAAAGGATTTCCTCCCTAAATTCCACGCAATCACACAATCACATGCGTATGCAACGCACTTCTCACATGATAAACTAGCTATTTAATTATTAAATGACTAAATTGCACTTCATCCCTAAACAAGAAGGGGTAGGTGGTTTGCATCATGTCCTCGCGCTCCCACGTTGCATCCTCCACTCCACCTGCTGCCACAAAGACTCACTCAGCCCCTCACCTGGGCTCAAGGCCGCAACCCGATCCCGCCATCCGCACGCACACTGGTCCCTCCTCGAATGTCCCATCCGTGTCAACCTCAATCTCTCCCTAATCCACTACATGAGCTGGATCTAGAGTGTACCTCCGGAGCATGGAGACGTGAAATACCTCGTGGAGACCTGACATGCTGGGCGATAAAGCCAACCTAAGAGGTTACGTTGCCTACCCTCTCGAAAGATCTCGGCGCCCAATGGATCTCAAGGAGAAGCCTCACACTTGCCGGTAAACTCCGACCACTCTTCAGGGCATCACCTTCAAGAAGACGTGATCTCCAACCTCGAACTCTAGGGCCTGACGTCGCACACAAGATAGCTCTTCGTCTGGCCTAAGCCGTGAGAAGTCACCGTATCAAGCCCACCTTCCTGAGTAGGCTCGACCGACTGACCAGCAATGAGCTCTCTCCCTACTTCGGGTCCATCAAATCGGTGATCTGCATGGCCTCCCACAATGCCTCATATGGTGCCATCCAGATACCTCGCTTGGATAACCGTTGTCGTAGCGAATTCCACTAAGGGCAAGTGCTCTTCCTAGCTACCCTTATGAGCCAAGACGCATGCTCGCAGCATGTCCTCAAACATCTATATGGTCCTCTCTGACTGACCGTCTGTCTGTGGGTGGAAGGTCGCATCTATACAACTGTCCCCATATCACTTTGGAAACTCTTTCCTAAAGGCCAGAAACCTCTGCCCCCGTCTCGATACTATAAGATATCGGCACTCCATGTAGCCTGGGACGATTTCTCTGATGTACAACCAGCAGAATACCTCCAGTGTGAAGGTCATCCGCACAGCTAGAAAATGTGCCGACTTCGTGAGTCGGTCTACTATCACCCATACTGTATCACATCTCTGCGGTGTCCATGGAAAATGGGTCACAAAGTCCATCGTGATGTGCTCCCACTTCCACTCAGCTACCTCCAATGGCTGGAGTAGCCTTGCTGGCTTTTGATGCTCAGCCTTAATCTGCTGACACGTGAGACATTGTCAACAGTATCCCCACGCGGTTTCTTCATCCCGCATCCAAGAGTACCGCGAAGAAGATCCGCACATCTTCGCGGCCCGGATGCACCCAAATCGAGAGCAAAGGAAACTCCCGAGAATCTCTCCCTCTCAAATTGGTCAATCGGGAAACCACTACTCCGTCCCTATAATCGAAGACTACCATCTACGTGATGTCCAGCCCCATTACCTATACCCCATCAGACCGTCCTCATGGACACGACCTCCGTCTTATCCCCGACCCGATCACTCTACTCTCAACAGAGACTCAAGTGTAGCTACTTAAACTCCTTAACGCACTCGAGCCGCCAGATCGTAGCCCAACCGTCCCACGCTCGAGCATCCGCCAATCCCGGGAAGCTATACTAGCCAATACTCCCCGTGACTTCCAACTGAGTGCATCAGCCACCACATTTGTCTTACCAAGATGGTAATGCAAAGTGAAGTCATAATCCTCTAGGAACTCCATCCATCTACGTTGCCTCATATTGAGGTCCCATTGCATGAAAATATACTTTAAAATTTTGTGGTCTGAGTACACCTTGAACTCCTCGCCATACAAGTAGTGGCGCCAAATCTTCAAGGCGAAGACTACGCCGCCAAACCCATGTCGCAGGCGGGGTACTCCCGCCATGATTCTTCAACTGACGGGAGCCATAAGCTACTACCCTCCCGGACTGCATCAAAACACATCCCAATCCGGCCCTCGAGGCATCACAATACACTGTGTACCCCTGTCCCCTGTCTAGGACTCTCAAGATAGGAGCAGTAGTAAGTCTTCTCTTAAACTCTCGGAATGCGCCTCCTCAAACGGCCATCCCAATCAAACTCGACCTCCTTCTCGGGGTTAATCTTGTCATAGGTGCCGCTTAATCGAGAATTTCAATGAATCTCCCAGAGTACCCAAATTCAATCCCATGAAACTACGATTCCTCGAAGACTCGACTTGGCCTCCCAACTCATCACTACTCGACCTTCTCGTGGTCAACCGACACACCCGATGCCGACACCACGTGTCCCGTAAACCTCACCTCGTAGCTAAAACTCGTACTTTCATCGAACTCGCGTACAACCGATGGTCTCTCAACAATCGTAAACAATCCTCAAGGGACGACAAGGAATACTCCTATGCATGAGGTCCATGAATGCTACTAGCGCATTCGTCCATCCAAAGGGCATCACCGTAAACTCAAAGTGCCCATAACGCATTCTAAACGCTGTCTTAGGGATATCTCGCCCCAACCTCAATCGATGGTAACCGCATAAGGTTCATCTTGGAGAACTCACTCACCCAGGACCAAATGCCATCACCATCGCAGCGACAACGGTCGTCTCAACTGTCGGTAATCAATGCACAGTCGAAGGGTCTTGTCTTTCTTATTCGCAAATAAAACTGGAGCGCCCCATGGTGAAGTGCTCGGTCTAATAAACCCTTTGTCCAACAAATCCTGTAGCTGGACTCTGAGTTCCTGCAACTCAACTGGTGCCATCATATGCGGAGTCATAGAGATGGGTGAAGTACCAGGGTGTAACTCGATACCGTTCATTAACTCCTCTACGAGGCAACCCAAGCAAATTATCCGGGAAAACATCATCATACTCCAGATACTCACTTGTGGTAGATCTAAGTCCTACCTCACCTCATCCTCCAGTTGCTGATTTGTTACCTAACCCGCCAACCGCCCCCGATAATCGGACTCGCATATTCAGTCTGGGAGTAAAATGTTATGCTTGTCCCCCTGAAATACAACACGAGTACCGTCCTGCGTGTAGGCGGTAACTCTCCTACGCTCACAATCGATGACAACTCTGTAAGCTGTCAGCCAATCCATCCTAAGGATGACGTCGAACTCTAACATGTCCATGACCCTCAGTCTAATCGCGAGCGTAATCCCGCAGATCTCTAACTCGCAACCATGACATATCAATCCTATCCTCTCCCTAATCCCTAAAGGAGAACTCACATACAGCGGCTCCTCCAAGGCTCCAACCTCTAAGCCCAACTCTATCAATCGATGCAAATGATGAATGAATGCGATGCACTCGAGTCAAATAATAATTTTTACCCATAGCGAGATAACGTAAAACATACCTTTGTATAGCCGATCGACCGGCTAGCCTGCAGAGGGGTGGTATGATGGCGTAGACACGTCCCTGAACTCCCCGGGATGCCCCACCAGGCCCCGTTTCGCCTCGACTCCATGCCCTAACCCCTCTGGTCCTGGTCTCAGGCGCAGAGGTGCTCGTGACAACACCCTAGATCGACATCGGTTCCTCTTACCCATATTGGGGGGTGGAGGAACAAACTGTGTCCGCGCCTGTCCCACTGATGAATGGGATTGCGCTATCCCGAAACCTTGGGATCTTTTCCTCTGGGGGCAATCTCGCTTCATATGTTTAGCCACAATAAGAAGAACCGCTCCGTCCCGCTTGATCGGGAGCCCTGGGCCGACTCGCCCCGATGGCCGTCGTTCGAAACTCAGAACGAGCTTTGGCTTCTTTCCCGAGCTAGAAGAAGACTGACTCTCCTTCTGCCTTGCTACCAAAGATCAGATTCCCGATGCTCCATGCCTTCTATCTCTCTACTTCAATGATCATACAGATCGACCATCGAGTCCATAAGTTCAGAGGTTATGTCCTATATTCCGCTCGATGGACAATTTCGTACCATCCTCAAACCCTCCCGACTTTGGCCGGGCCACGCTGGCCACATAATCATCCCAAACACCTGCGGAACTGCCACGATCGAGTACAATCATCATCCCTTGTCTCAGCTAAAGGAACTCTCAGGCCTTCGCATGTCTAGCAGAAGCCGGAAAATACTTCCCCATGAATAGTCTGCGAAAATCATCCCATGTCATAGTCTCCAAGTCCTTGGAAGTTGTGACCCACTCCCACCCGTATCCGGGATCACCGTTGGAATGAAGCCAGCAGAATCCGGTGAGTATCGTGAGGTGATCCCACGCAATCTCGAATCCTCTTAATCCGACGTGGAACCAATGGTCGGCTACTTCATCGTCCCTCCTCCTCAACGCCGGCGATGATGCCTTTGAACCTCCGGAGGTTACCGCACCTCCCCTCACCACCACATTAGCCCAGCGCTGGGCTATCGCAGCGATTCCATAGCATCTATGAAGGCCCCGATCAAAAAATGTGGTGCTTCGATCGGCACCTCTCGCGGGCGACCTCTACGCCCTCGAATTTCGACTCTGCCATCTACATGTCACTAAAAGAGTATTAATTTCATGTTCATTTTGTTTTCCGAACCCTAAGGTTCCCTGCTTTCCACATACATCCTATCAAGTATATAATTCACGCAATTTGTAACACACAATCACACACATACAATCAAAGCATACACACAAAAACACACAATGCATGCTGTGATCTAATCCTGTCGCGTGGACTCCTAGGTAACCTCCGACCTAAACCTTGATACCCAACTATGATCTGGACATCCAATTTCCAAGCACTAAGTAACTATAACTCAAGCTCAAACACCAAGCTATACCAAGTTGTGATGTTCCAACACATCAAAGATGTCCTGCACTCCATGCCCCATCGCCTTAGGCATTCGGTGATAAATCTAGGCTCGATACCAAGATGTGACGCTAAATTTCTGAGTCTTTTTCATACAAGAGTTTAATGTACAACTCTTTTACATACCAAAATACATGAAACTATATTGTTCTAATGTATTTTACAAAAATGTTTCCCAAGGCCACAACCTGGCCTTCTTCATACTCACGGCCTCGAAGGAGCGCCGTCTTCTCGTGTACCTGAAAGGGGGGTCCCACGACCCGGCAGCAAAGCCCAAGATGGTAATCTCCCAAGGGTTATTCCCCACCTAAGTGTTCATGCAATGGTCGCACAACAAACACACATTCAAGTAAAATGTCTACATGAATGTCACATGTCATGCATGAAATGTCATCATGCCCATATCCCAAGTAACTCACCGACTCCCTCACACATGCTAATGTGAAGTGTGAAAAACCAACCGTCATTTCGTTCCATCAATGACCATTTTTCAAAACAAAGTTTTTGTTTTAAGAAAACTTGTAACCCATTAGAAAAACACCCAATGTTCATTTGATTTGATCAAATTTTGTGTGTTTATGCATTTGTGGGCCACGGATTTTCGGGATTACACCGCCGGATGCCGCGCACCTTTCTGACACTTTTGACTGGCTTTCACCGCCGGTGATCATGTCTAACCACAATAAATTCCTGGGTCTTTCACCCCGGGGATTCTACCCCATCTTGCTACGCCCAACACACGTATATTTATTTTTTCATTTCTTTCAAAACCGCATGACTCATTTTGGATGTTTTCCCATGTTACCGAGCCCACCATCGAACACCAAACATAGCATCGATCAACCATGTACCTACGACATACCATCGAACACCAAACACAGTGTCAATCTCTACCATGCACTCACACCCATGTCATGTGATGTTCTAATACATATGCAATGCAATTATGCCACTGCAGTTCTCATGTTACATGTATGATGCAAACTACATGAACCATTCATACAAGCAAAAACACACAACCAGGTCACAATCTTGAACCCATCCAACAAAGGCACCTCACTTGATCTTTCACAATCATGAACCGCCTGTTCCAATCATCCATACAACATCCATTACAGCAAGGTTATGATCACCCACTGCCCTCCACAGGAATATATCTTGAATCTTGAATCAATGGGATTTCCATAGATTCCAAGAACACCCAAATCGGAATTCAGATAAAGAAGTTACGACTTTCCGAAGTTGGAGGTCACACATGAATAGGCAGCCTTACCCGGCTAGCCTACCTTACCTGCCTGAACGCCCCTTTCCGGCCAGTTCCAGTACCCAATGCCCTCCATAGACATACATCTGGATTATTGACTAATGGTCGAAGAGAACAAGAACACCCGACCGAATTCAAACTTAAAATTTATGACCTTCCGGGTCGAGACACACATGACTAGGCATTTCTTAACGGCCAACATTTACCTACCCAAACGCTCCTTTCCGGCCAGATCCAGAACCCATTGCCCTCCAAAGGTCCGATGGAAACTTGACTCATCGGGATTTGATAGAGTCCAAGAACACCAGAAACAGAGTTCGATCACAGCGTGGGATGACCTTCCTGCCAGAGGTCATACATGACTAGCGCCACCCAAATTTAGCCTACCTTACCTAACCGAACGCTCCTTTACGGCCGGCTCCAGAACCCACTGCCCTCCAAAGGCATCTTTCTGGAAGCTTGACTCAATGGTATTTCCATAGAGTCCAAGAACACTTGAATCGAATTTGACGAAGAAGTTATGACCTTCCGTTGAGGTCACATTACGACTAGGCAAAATTTCTTTACCCGACTTGCCTACCTTACCTACCGGAACGCTCCTTTCCGGATGACTCCCACACCCACTGCCCTCCAAAGGCATCTGGATGGAAACCTGACTCAATGGGCTTTCCATAGAGTCCAAGAACACCTGAAACAGAGTTCGGACAAAGACGTTATGACCTTCCGAAGTTGGAGGTCACACATGAATAGGCAGCCCTGCCCAGCTAGCCTACCCAACCAGCACTAACCGGCTGGCACTAACCATCCTGATTGCCCAATGTCCTCCACAAGGACATGGCTGTAATCTTGACTCAATGGGCTTTCCATAGAGTCTAAGAACACCTGAATCGAGTTCTGACGAAACAAGACCTCGAAATTGAGGTCATGCATGACCCCAGTCGGACGACCCAATGTCGGTCGCAAGTGACCCGCACCGGCGACCCAGACGGTAACCGGTCGGGTGGAATCAGACGGCAGACCCAGCCGGTGACCCAGCCGGCCGGCACCCACCGGGTGAACTCACTCGGCGAACCCGGCCAGCGAACTCCAACCTACAAATTTCCACTAGACTGATCAAAGTAAACTGACTATAACTTGAGCTACAGAGGTCCGATTTGAGAAATTCAAAAGCCTAACATCAAGTTCACTGATGTGGCTGAAATTTACCTGAAGGACTCACTACCAAATTTCCTTTATTTCCTACCCAAAAACCAGTTCTAAAGTCCGATTAATGTGTACTACCAAAATATGGCCATGGTTCAAAACACAACCAAACATTCCCCTTAGGGCATGACAACCACACCTTCATTCATTTTAACTCTAACACATAAAAATGGCACATAAGGACAATTACTTAGTCCCACAAATCAGTCCCCGGACTGTCTGTAAACAGTCCCAAAATCTCCAGCACACTGTCCCAAAATCTTGGAACGGTTCACACGACCACTCACGGCCTCACACAACCCAAGCCATTTGAATGGCCCTTAAACAAAGATTAAACCTGCGGAGAAACCTCACCCATTGAGTTTTGTCAAACCTCAACCCGGTCTCTATGCGGCTTCCTTGCCGAGTTGAACTTTTCCTCTTACTCCGCCAAACCGCGATCTGGACAAGCCGAGAAATCTAGAGAGAAGCGGATCTTCTCTAAAACTCTCTTTTATTCCTCTTTCTTTTCTGTTCTCTTTTTTTTTCTCCCATCTCACTGTTTGGTCCAAGATGGGCCAAGAGCTTGTCCTCTCACTTGTCACATGTCCAATATTTCTTTGGCTCTTAGGATTTCCCTTATCCTCTTATCCATCTACCATGGATTTCCCTCTAATGACATGATGCCACATGTCACCTATAGCCCATACTTGAGCTCATTGTTTGACTTGCTCACAGCTTGACACATGTCTCATCTTGAGCAACTCAAATGCGCCAAGTGTCCCGCACTACTCTCGGTGCCTTGAAATACGTGAAATTCAATTATCTCAATCTGATGAAATTCGACGTAGCTAGGATTTCGTGAGACGATTCCAACACTGAAGTCCGTTTCATCATCCGAGATCTAGAAAAATTCCGGGTTTTGACCGAAATTACCGTTTTACCATTTTTCAGAAAATTAGAGTTTTTTCAGGTTTTACAGAGTTTTCCTTTTCTCAACAGATTTCCAAACTTCCAAATATCTCAATTTAACTCAATAAGCAAACTTTAAGATAACATAATCACCAAATTCAAATACCAAATATTGCTTGGGATTATGACATAACACTTGTGTGTGCGATTTTCTTCCAAATTCTCTTCCATACGGATTATCCTTTCGATGGTCGATTACACAAGTTCGTGTGTTAATTTTTATCCAATATGATCATAACACGTAAGGGATATAGCTTCTACCATAAACCTTTTGAAGAAATAATCTCATTGCTAGCTTAAAACTATTTTACGAAAGAATTTAACCTAAGGTAGAGCTCATTACGATTGCTTTTCAAGTCTAAAACAATATATCTCCTTCAAATATTTCCAACTTGCTATTACTTTCTCAATTAGTGTTAGTCTATGTATGAAAGCTACTATCAAAACTAACTTAGTACTTCGATTTTTTTTTTTTTTTTTACGAAATCACAATCTAAAAGTAAAATAAGTATTCTTGTTACATACCATAGAATCAAATATTTCATACATTATCAAAATCTCCTAAATATCGAGAAGCTAGTTTGATAGAAAAATTATTAGACTTTATCCATAAACAAACCATCATAATGAAACATTGTCATCAACTAAGGTTCTTAGTAACCTTATCACAAAATACATGGTAATAAGTTTCCACACTCATTTAGAAATATAAAGTAGTTGCAAAGTACTATTAGGTCTTAATGGGACATGTCATTATGGACAATATGGTGGTTTGAAGTTATTTTATGAAAATTGGTAAGAATAATATTGAATTGACTTCATACTCCTTAAACATTAGGGTTTTTGTTTGATTTTGAGGATGAATTAAGGTGCTTACTACCTTTTATTTGTTGATTGTTTGGGGAAAATATTGTCTTTTCATATTCTTAGTTATCTTGAGTTTAGTTGAAGAGATCATGTGGATAAATTATTCTTGCATAAGCTAAAGTCTTGAGAGTAGTTATTTGCTTAGAAATGTTATTTAAATCTTTAAGTCGATGTGATGAGTGATGAAAACAATTTGAAATTTGAAATGATCTAATATTGTTATTAAAGTTTGAAGTTTCTTGGGATTTATTGAGTACAACAAATAAATTATTAAAAGATCTCTAAGATTATCTTATGTTTTCAGGCTGACATAGAAATAAGTTAAGTTTGATTGGTCTTATAACTATGATGATAGCTTCAGAGAGTTGAAGAACAAATTGTACAACTCTTATTTTCATTATTTCATTGGGTTCGCAAAGATTTGTTTTGCATAATGATGCCTTTCATTAGGATTTATGTTGTGTTCTTATGTGATAGGGTTTGAAAAATAGGCACGCAAGCCCACTTGTAAAGCAAGAAGAGTAAGCCCGATAAAACGCCGGGCCCATAGGCGCCGACCTAAAGCGAGTCGGCTGGTCGCCCCGAGGCCCATGGCATAGACAATCTGAAAAACCCATGTCCAGTAAATCAAACTAAATCTCATCAGTAAGGGAAGAAGGATAATTCCCAGTAACAGCTTATCCGGTAAATCAAAACGAATCTCACCAATGAGGGATGTAGGATAATTCTCAATAACTGCTTCCTCATTATCCCTTATTAATTCGATATCGATAAGGCGGAAAATTCCCGTCGATGAGAAGAATCCTTACTACCATCCAATTGGGAAAGACATATACTATAAATACCAGGCCACCCCATCGGTGAAAGGTATGCAAAAACATTCGCCCTCTAAGCAGTCTATCTTTTCTCTCAAGGAGGAACTGACTTAGGCATCGAAGCGGCCACAGGCGAAGCCCCCACCAACCCTCCTTCTTTCTTGTTTTTGCAAAGGAGTGCAACGCCAGTGCTAGAGGACCGGCCCGACGGCGAGTTCAATTAGGCTGCGATCCCAGCACGCTCGGCCAGTTCGGTTGAAAAAGCGACGCTCGAGTTGGCGGAATGCGTAGAGCAGCCCGGTTCCTTTACAAATAAAGCTAATCTCGATAGCCTGATGGTATCAACCAGAACACAAACGAACCACTTGATCCACCAGGATGCGAGGACCATCGAGGCGGCGTGAACAGACCTCGACCCAGCGTTAGAAATGATGCAAGCCAACCACGGGCTGGGGTGGAGCGCACTCGCCTCTGATGCGCTGATAGGAGGTTAGGCGACTCACGAGGCCAGATGCAGCCACGGGAGCGCGACAAACTTAGGAAGGCCATAACATCATCCCTTATGAAGGGCAACCACACCTCGACACTCCACAGGGTCTTTGGCTTGAGACGAATCCGGTCGATCCGGGGCACGGACCACACCTAGCCCCTTGAGAGGAGGCGGCGAAACGCGCTTGGGGGCACATGGCGAGGAACTAAGCCCCCTCAACAAGGAATGCAGAGCGGTCATGGGAGCGAGGTTGAGGGCCTCAGCAAAAGCTCGATCATGAAGGAAGTTGTAAAGGGTCGAGGCCCACGGCTCTGGACACCACGGTACAACAAGCGAGTCTCAGTTCCGCAGTAGAAGTGCTCCATGCCCACTTCTAGCGAGAAGTTGAAATGCCGTAAATAGAAGCGTTCGATGGTGCCAAAGATCCCGTCGATCATCTCAACACTTATAAGAATCAAATGGAGTTGCATGGGTATCAGGACCCTGTACGGTGCAGAGCTTTCACTATCACGCTAAAAGGTCCAGCGTTGGCTTGGTTTAACAGGCTTCCACCATCGTCAATCTCCTCATTCAGAGAGCTTTCCATTGCATTAAGTCTCCTTCATTGGAGCTCGTATCTGAGAAGGCTGAGTTATCACCTCTTGACCATAAAGCGAGCTATAAGAAAGCACGAGGTCTTATGTCTAGAGGTTCAATGCAGGGTCTCGGAAGGAGAGAGTAGATATACCCGACGAGAAGTTCGTTATCACTGCATTCATCGCGGGGCTAGGATTGCAGTCAAAAGATTTGATGTTTTCCATCTCAAAGAATCCTCAGGCAAGCATGGCCGTGGTGCTCGCTAAGCGGAGAAGTACGTGCTTGATTGAAGAAGCCCTCATATCAAGAAGGAGCTCTTCAACCCATAAAGAGAAGCGGAAGTGACGGCGTAGGGGCTGAGCCCGAGACAAAGGGCCGAGAGAGGTCCCACGAAGAAGACGAAGAGCAGGTCCACGGCGTCGACCTCGGTCGCTTGGGTCCACCATTTTTTTTTTTTTTTTTTTTTTTTTTTTTTCGGCTGGCGCGACAACGGTATTCACCTCGACGGTTTACCCCACGGCCCGATCGCGATATCGCGGTGCTGCGATGCAACCGCGAATAGTTTCTTAGATGGTCGTCCCAGATGAGGTCAGACCCTACCAAAAGAGATAACACCAAGTATTATGAGTTCCATAGGGACCATGGGCATCGAACGGACGATTGCATACAAATTAGGAAGGAAATAGAATATTTGATTCGACACGGGTATCTCCATGCAGCCGTAACATCGAGAGGTCGAGATCGAGGCTCATCAACCCGCGACCACCTCGGCGAGCTGACAACTCAACACCGGCGGCCCTTAGGGAAATCCATGTGATCTCGAGAGGATTTGCGGGAGTGGGGAATCGGCTATTCGGGAAGGCCCATTTGCGTAGCATCGGTCGGGAGAGGTGGTGGAAGTACAAGCGGTCATCAATTACTCATTTCGACACAACTATAACATTCTCGGATTCGGACCTGGAGGGATGTCAACACCCCCATGACGATCCTTTGGTGATAAGGGCAGTTATGGCTAACAAAGCGATCCATCGGGTCCTGGTCGACAATGGGAGTTCAGCCGACATCATCTTTGCTTCTCGACGCTTGACCAGATAGGCATCGGAAGGGAGAAGCTGGAACTAGTCAGCACCCACCTGTGAGGATTCTGCGGGAGAAGGTGCTACCTTCCCAGGCTGTCTGAGTTAGTGCTCACTTTGGGAGACCCCCCATGTCAGGCAACAACGGCAGTGAGATTTCTCATAGTAGACGCCACATCTGCTTATAACATGTTTTGGCAGACCCTCTCTCAACGCCATAAAGGCCATTCCCTCCTCTTACCACATGATGATCAAGTTCCTACCCGCAGCGGAGTAGGAATGTTCGAACTTTCATCGTGGCGAGGAATGTTACTTCATTCGTGAAGCAAAAAGCGGTCGACAACATATACTTAGACGAGCTCGACATGCGTGACGAGGTGAACACGGGCCTGAGCCCTCGAGAAAGATTTGGAGTGCAATCTTGGTTGAATGACAACCACTGAACACCTCGCCTACATCGGCTTCAAGCTTGCGGAAGACCTCAGAAGCCTCCTCACCCATTTCCTGAAATAGAACAAGGGCGTCTTGGCGTAGACGAGGCGGGACATGGGAGGGATTATTACATGATAATCACTCACATCTTAAGCGTCGATCCATCCTTCCGACCCGGTCGAGCAAAAGAAGGGCTTAGCTCCCGAAAGAAAAAAATTGATCAACGAGGAAGACCGACAAGCTCCTCCCGAGCGGGGGAGTAATGTCGGAGAGGTGGAGTACCCATAATGGTTAGCCAATGTCGTACTCGTAAAAAAAGCGAACAACAAGTGGCGACTGCATCGACTTCACTGACGTCAACCGAGCATGCCCAAAAGATAGCTTTCCTCTGCCACGGATCGATCTCATTGTAGACGCCACAGTCGGCCATGAACTCCTCAGTTTCATGGACGCTTTCTCCGGATACATCCAGATCAACATGGATCTCGACGATCAGGAAAAAACCTCATTCGTCACGGGCAAGGGACCTATTGCTATCGAGTGATGCCTTTTGGGCTAAAGAACGCAGGAGCTACATACTAGAGGTTGGTGAACAAGATGTTCCAGAAGAAAATAGGGGCATCAATGGAGGTGTACATAGATGACATGTTGGTGAAGTCAACCACAACCGAGCTCCACATAGCTCATCTGTCCGAGGCATTTCAGATCTTGAGAGAATACAACATGAAGTTGAATCCAGCCAAATGCGCCTTTGGAGTCTCAGCCGGAAAATTCTTAGGTTTTATAGTCAATAACCGAGGAATTGAGGCAAATCCAGACAAGATAAAGGTTGTGCTTTCCTACATCGCCACCAATAAAACATAAATGAGTCGATGTCTAGCTGGAAGAATAGTCGCATTAAAAATGGGTTCGTATCCGAAATTTGCGATAAATGTCGACCCTTCTTCGGAGTTACAGAAAGCTTTTTTCAATGGGATACACATTGCGAAGCGTTCGGCATTGAAGACTTATCTTAGCTCTCCCAGATTACGAGTAAATGACTCCTTACTGCAGTACTGCCGGGTTCAGTTTCTCGACCCAGTCTTTGTCATATCGAGCCAAGGCGATCTGACGGTGCGATCTAGCATTGCAGTAAGCTCACAGGAGAATATCGAGGATGGAGAAACTAATCCTGGCATTAGTAGCAGCGACCCAGCTCGCCCTTACTTTGAGAAGCTTATGCATTGAGGTCTCAACGGAATATCAGATGAAGCAAGTCTTTACAGGACCGAGAGACCCGGGAAGGTTGATGAAATGGGCCGTAAGTTGACGAGTTCGACATCAGATATAAGCGAATTTACAATAAAAGGGCAGAGTCTTGATTTTATCATGGAATTCACCTCGGTAGAGCACGCGGGAGAGTACTCACACAACGCGACCTCCCCAATCCCAGGCTATCAGTGAGCGGGACCACCAATGCTGAGGGGCGGGGCGGGGCGATCGACCTCCCAGGAAGGAATGATATCCCGAATATGCACTCGGGTTTGGGTTCTAAGCCTCAACCAATGAAGTAGAGTATGAGTAGTCATGTGAGGACTGACCTTGCTCATTGATGGAAGTTGACCCGACTTGAGGTGTGCGCGACTCGGTTGGTAGTAAAGCAAATAGAAGACACCTATGAGGCTAAAGGTGAAAAAATGATCCTATACCTCAAAAAGGTACGGGAATTATTGAAGAAGTTCGTGCTAGTCCAGGTCAAACACATACCCAGAGCGAAAATTCTGAGGCGGATGCTCCTAGCAGGCTTCATGACATCCTCCCGAGACTCAACCAGGACTAACGCTGTGAGGCACCTCGCATGTACTCTGTAGATCTCGATAGCGTGGAGGTCTCCCCTGTCATGTTAGAGCCAAGCTAGATGAGCCCCATTTGGGACTATTTAATAGAAGGATTGCTCTTAGAACGACCCGAAAGAGGCTTAGCTTAGGGTTGTGGTCGACGAGTTTCTTGTTCCTCCGAGGAAGCCTTTACAAGTGAGGTTTCACACCCGTCCTTAAGTGTATTGCATGGAAAGGCAGACTACGTCTTGAGGAGGTGCATGTGAGGCTATCTGAAAATCACATCGGAGCTCGGCGTTGGCGGGGAAGCCTTAAGGCGGGGATACTGCGGCTTTCTGATGCTCGGGGTGCATACGAGAACCTTGAAATGAAAAGTTTGTCGGGAGCACGCCCAGGAAATCCTCTCCTCCCATCAGGGCCCGGTGTCGATCCTGAAGCCCACTGGCCTTTCAGTAGTGAGGTTTGGACGTATTAGGACCTCTGCCCCGTGGGAAGGGCGGTCTGAAGTCATCATCGTAGCGATGGAGTGCTTCACCAAATGGGATTTGGCCAGAGACCTTTGGCCTCTTATCACGAGCAAAGATCTGACTTTGTGTGGCGGTCCGTCGTATGCGGGTTTGGTATCCCAGGGGCTGCGGTGTCGAATGATGGAAAACAGTTAAGTGTCCTGGATTCGGGGATTTTGTGGGAGCTCGGGATCGAGAACTATTACTCATCCCCGACTCATCGCGATCAATGGGCGAAGAGTCACCATCGGAACACTTAGCGGCGTTGAAGACAGGTGGAAGATCTTAAAGGAAAATGGGTAGAGATACCTCCCTAGAAGTGTTATGGGCATACGAACTTCTGGCCTTGAGTCAACAACCCGGGGAATCCCACGAATTCGCCACAGCTTTTGGCCTGTGATGCCCTAATCGAGATCGGATTAAAGTCCCGGGGCCAGGGTGCTGAGCGTGGAACATAACGAAGAGGCTCTCCCCAAACACGGACCTCTAGATGGCTTGAGTAGGTCCTAAAGCGTACGGAAGACTACCAAAGGAAGACGACGAGGTACTACGACGAAAAGTCAAATCCCGGAGTCCTGAAGCCTTTGTGACCTGAGTCTTAAAAAGCTCCTACAGAGCGAGGAAAAATCCGGCCATGGAAAACTAGGGCCCAATGGGGAAGGCTTACATATCGTGTCTCACGTCATCCGGACGACAATTCACGAACTCAGGACGGAGGAAGGAAAAACTCTACCTCATGCTTGGAATGCTGAGCACCTTAAGCGTTTTTATCAGTAGACCTCGGGTTGTAATCTTAAATAAAGTATCATGATTTTGGATGTGTTTTGTGTGTTTGTGATTATTTTGTTTTTAGTGTCGGGCCGTCTCGAACTGACTACGCGAGGAATGTCTGAGAAGTTACATACATCAGAATGAGCAAATTCATGATTCAAAAAACAAAATTTCTCTTTATTCCAATAAAGGTACAATCGATTACAATCAGTAGTGCGGGTTCCACACATCTCGAGAGCTTGGTGCAAACGGTTCCCTCGACATAGGAAAAATCTCGAAAAAGAAAAAGAGAAGAGAGAGGGGGAAAGAGAGGAGAGAGAGTGTGCGAAAGGGAAGGAAAAAGAGATGGAAAAGAGAAGGAGAAGGAGATAGAAAGAAAGGAAGAGAGAGTGTGAAAGAGACAGAGAAAGAGAAAGAGAAAGAAGAGGAGGAAGGAAAGGAGAAAATAGAGAAAGCGGTACTAAAAAAGTTCTTCTTTAAAGTACATCGCCTTCTCCGGATGCATTCCCTAGCACGACTCAGATCATCGAGGCGAAATTTGGGAATAACATAACTCCTGAGAGCCCAGGGAAAAACACAGCTCCACAGCGGAGGACCATCATAGCAGAAGCGGGCCCGGAATTCCTAGGCGGGCCTATGAGATGACCAAACCTTGACGCATCATCACTCACGGATTCTAGTCACGTCCCAAAAAGGGAAGGAGGATCGAAGTAAGAGCTCCATAGCAAAGAAGTCACCATTTATAAGGAGGGGGAAGCTGATTAGTGCCTAAAAAGTGCTATTTTGAACCCTATTTATTATAGGTTTTGAGTGCTTTTTGTATACTAATCATTCTAATTAACCGTACATTAAGGTCCCTACTATTCTCTTGATCGCGTTTTGTGGCAAATTTTGCGGAGTTTTTGCGAGTTAATCAATGCCAACATTGTTGAGTCGATCGAACATGGAAAGAATTCGAGTCAAACTCAACATCATAGATGAGGAGACTAAGGAAAGAAGAAGCGAAAATAAGAAGAAAGGGAAATAAGCGAGAGATGGAGGGGATCACGGGAAGCGAGGTTGGAGGGATGCGGGAAAATTAGCAAATTTCGCTATGGCATAGCGGGGAAATTTTGTGATGATGCAGAATTTAGCAATCATAGCGAAAATTTTTCGCGTCATGTGAATTCGCTATGAGCTAATACCATTATCATAGCGAAAATCTTGTGCGTAAGTAATTTTAAGCTGTTTTGTGTTGAGCGACTCACAGTTTTGGTTTTCTCCTTTCTACCCTTGTAATAGCCTTTGTTTTGGTTTGTTTTTGTAATTTCCCTTGCTTTGCACACTATATAAGCTAGAGTCAAGGTTTGTAAACATCAATCACTTCCTCAATAAATTTTTGGAGAACCTTTCAGCTCTCCCGTTTTTCTCTGCTTAATTTTCTTTCCCTTTCTTTTCTATTTTCTTGGTTGCCAAACACCCTCTAAGGATGACAACTTGGAGGATGGCTAAAACCCTTATCGCGAAGTAGAGAATTTGGTGGGGAGTACAGGATCTGCGGAGGCATTGGAGGGTTCCCATTTTCATGGCCAGGAGTTTGACATTTGGTTTGAATTTTCAACTTTAGGTTTAAAGCTTTTGATGTACTTTCTTTGGCCAATACTTGGCAAGCTTTTAGGGTTCGATTAATTCTTGGCTTTAGATACATTTGATATCCATTAGTTGCCCTTCTGAGCCCACTTTGGAGGTAGGTTAAGGGGGTTATTTTTCAGCATAGGAACCATAAATGCTAAATAAATGCTTTACATCAAAGGAAAATTATTAGGGGTTTAGTTTTTAAAGTTAAATGAAGATCAGGTTCGAGGAGATGACTATATGTCATCACTCAGCCTTGAGGAAATGAACCCGGGGACCTCTCGGTTAACCTAGGATCTTAAACCCAGTGGCCGATACTTGAGGAGTTCTTTTTATATTTTATTTCGCCTTATTTTCGGTTTGCAAATCATCGACTCCCTTTGTTTTACCCCGAACCTTAAAATCAGGCCAAATTCACACCATTTTTGACTTCACTTAAATCATTTTATACGAAGAAAACTCATCCCACGTGTTAGGCCACACAGACCGCTATCTTGCAATAGCAGCTACGGCGTGGGAGAAGAATTAGGATATAAATTTTGTTGATTCGGGATCACCTCACGTAAGCGCGGTCGAACCACTCTGGAAGCAGCACGGTCGTTTCCAATTCTCCATGAACCAACATTAAAGGCGCCCGCATCTTTCCAAGGAGTGGAAGTCAAAGCGGTACGCACTCAACGACTCGGTTTTGAGGCTGGCTTGCTCGACTGGGGCGCTGTAGCCTAGGAGCCAATTCGGCCGAGCGGTTAGCCCGGGGGCCTCGGTGGCTTGGTTTGCGAGTTTAATAGCTCGGGGCCTCGGCGCCCGGGGGCCTCCAGTAGCTCGGTTGCGAGGAGCTTGCAATGACTCGGGAGGCCTCGGCGCCCCAGGGGCCTCGAGTAGCTGGAGTTGCGAGCTTAATAGCTTAGGAAGGGCTAAACGCCCGGGAAGCCCGGCGGCTCGGTTGCGAGCTTAACAGTGGGAAGGCCTCGGGCGCCCGGGAGCTGGTAGCTCGGTTGCGAGGCTTAATGGCTCGGGAGGCCTCGACGTCCGAGGCCCGGCGGCTCGGTTCGCGAGGGGCTTAACAGCTGAGGGGGGCCTCCCAGCGCCCGGGAGCCCGGTAGCTCGGTTTTGAAAGCTCATTTGCTCGGCTCGAGCTGAGTGGCGAGAGTCGGTTCAGCTCGGGCGAAACGGCCCGTAAACCTCAGCGGCCCCGTTTTGGCTGTTGCTCGGAAAGGCCCGTATAGAAGCGAGCGGTTCAGCTCGAGGCGAGATTAGCCCGCGAAGCCTCGGTGCTTCAGTTGCGAACGCATTTCAAAGAAGGAGCGTAGCTCTGGAGCAAATAGCTCGGTGTTAAGCTGTTGCTCGACCTTCGAGCAAATTAGCCCGAGTCGGGTTCCATTTCGAGGGCGAGCGGCTGAGGCCTCGGCGCCCGAGAAGCCTCTCGGTGCTTTCGGTTCGCGAGCTTGATTCGGGGGAAGGCGGCCTCCACGCCCGAGAGCTGGCTGGCACCGAGTTCCACGAGCATAACGGTGGGGAGGCCCCTCGGCGCGAGGGAGCCCAGTGGCTCCGGTTTTGGCTCAGCGCTTTCGGCTCCCGGGGAAAATTAGCTTCGAAGTTAGTTCAGCTCATGCATATCAGCCCACGAAGCCTTAGCGGCTCAATTTTAAAGAGCTCATTTGTGGCTCGAGGCCATGCGGCTAAGAGCCGGTTAATTTGGGCGGAGGTTGATTAGCCGGAGCCCGCAGCCCGGCTCGGCTTTAAAGAGCTCGGCGCCGGCAGGCCATGCGACCCGAAGCCAATTTAGCTCGAGGCGGGGTTAGCCGCGGAGCCACATCGGCAGTTTTGAAGAGCTGTTGCTCGACTCAATCCGTGCGGCCCAAAGAGCCCCGATTAAGCTCGAGCGGGTGGCCCGGGAGCCCGCGGCCCATTTCGGTTTGAAAGGCTGACTTCTCCTTTCCCGAGACCATGCGGCCAGAGCGATTCGGCTCGAGGCGGATTAGCCCGCGAAGCCTTAAGCGGCTTCGGTTTGAAGCTGGCCCCCGCTCCCGACTCGGGCCGTGCGACGAAACCCGATTCGGCTTCGGGCGGGTTAGCGTGGAGCCCGCAACGGCTCGGTTTTGAAGAGTTCAAGCGCACCATTTCGGGCCATGCACGACCCGAAACT
Organism: Tetrastigma voinierianum; assembly: GCA_016808115.1. Taxonomy (NCBI): domain Eukaryota; kingdom Viridiplantae; phylum Streptophyta; class Magnoliopsida; order Vitales; family Vitaceae; genus Tetrastigma; species Tetrastigma voinierianum. The sequence goes on from JAEQBH010002696.1 coordinate 191,180, forward strand.
GATTCGACTCGATGAGTTATGCGAAGCGCCGCGACTTCGATTTGAAAGCTCAGCGGCTTCGGCTTCGAACCATGCGGCTCGAGAGCCGAGTTCGGCTCAGGCGGAGTTAGCCGGAGCCCACGTCGGCTAGGTTTGAAGAGCTCGTTGCACCCGACTTAGGCCATGCATCCCGAGGCACGTTACGTGAAGCGCCCGACTCGGCATAAGGTGTCAGTGAGTTTTTTTTTTTAAAAAACTTATAACCTTTACACTTGCATATTAATATAATGTTAAACAATTAACTTGTATTACATTATGTAGCAGCGAATTACAAAATATATATACAAGCTCCATATATGGAAATGTTCGACATTTGCAAATATTTACGATGGTTTACAAAATTTCATATACAAAAGAGACTAAGGTCTTGAGTGGGCACTATTGATGTGTGGCCTTTGATTGTGATGTGGATTGTCTGTCCTGCGGTTTCCTCTTACGTACCTACACGGATTGAACACCCGTGCTAAGCTTTACGCTTAGTGGGAATTAATACACATAGATGACCTCTATTAAGGGTCACCACACTTCTATACAAAATGCATATAACACATATAACATGTACAGATTCTTGTCATTTCTCATATATATATACTTTTCATAACCAGTTTCATTTCTTATCATCTTCCATATACTTTTCAGGTAAACTTGTACTTTACTTCTTGTTCTTGTAAATGTATACTATCATTGCATAGCAGTGATATGCTTCTCATATCATGTCATGTATTCTCTACATTTCCTTTGCATATACCTGTCAATTTCTTTTTATGTTTCATGTCTGCATAAACCTTAGAAGTGGATACAGGAAACTATAATCCATGAGGGCCGAAGGCGCTATATTCCTTGTACAAACAGTTGTCCATGAGGGCCGAAGGCGTTGCTCAGCATGCGAAGCAGTGGTCCATGAGAGACTAATATTTGTGATATATTATACGAAGGTATCATCAGCCCCATGCAGGCGGTGACCTATTCCATGAGGGCCGGCGTTGTGGTGATGCCCCGAAGGCCCGCGTGACTCAGCCCCGGGATCATGTCGTCGGCAGCAGGCTGTCTCGAGCTTGTATCTGCTGTGAGACTTGTTTTCCACCCAATAGGCATGCCCATCATCCCTACCGGGTTCTAAACGAACTGATCAATATGTATTTTATGTTCAATATATATCTCATATTTCCGAATAATTATTGTCATTCGGTAATCATATGTGATATATATATATACAATCAGTTATTCATGTCTTTACATTTTTCATATCTCATTATAGGCATAAGCCAACTATGCGTACCTGTATGCTTATGAGTTATTTATGAATTCATAAGAAGGCGTTCATAATATGAATAACTATGATTTTTGTAGTGCACCTACTTTGTTTTTCATGTTTTCTGGAACTAATATGAGTTCCAATCTTATCAAGCTATCTATTGATGAATTCTTTACTCAATGGGCTTTCCATAGAGTTCAAGAACACCCGAATCGGAGTTCGGACGAAGGAGTTATGACCTTCCCAAGTTGGAGGTCATACGTAGTCAACCTAGGCAGAAATTTGTTTGTCTTGACGGAGTTGACCTCTACATGGCGAGCTCCGGTCGACACCTCGGTTGACACCTTCAATCTTCCTCAGGAATATGGATGGATTCTTGACTCAATACTGGGCTTTCTATGGAATCGAGAACACTCGAATCGGAGTTCGGACGAGAGAAGTTATGACGCCCGAGTTGGAGGTCATACGTGATCATCCTAGGCAGTGTATGCTGACGAATTGACCTACATGGCTTGAGCTCGGTCTGACACCTCGGTCTGACACCTTCAATCTTCCTCAGGCATATGGATGGATTCTTGACTCAATGGGCTTTCTGTAGAGTCCAAGAACACTCGAATCGAGTTCGGACAAAGAAGGTATGACCTTCCGAAGTTGGAGGTCATACGTAGTCATCCTAGGCGGTGGCCCATGCTTAGCGAGTTGACCTCTACATGACGAGCTCGGTCGGCGCGCTGGTCACGACACCTTCAATCTTCTCGGGTATGGATGGATTAACGACTCGATGGGCTTTAAGTAGAGTCTGAAACGCTCAGTCGGAGTTCGGACCCAGGAAGAGGTTATGACCTTAGAAGTTGGAGGTCATACGTGAGTCGAATCACGGCGAGCTGACTGAGATTGTGAGTTGAGTTCTATAGGGCCAATTTGACTCTAGCGGGACGAGCTAGGCTCTTCAAGGCGGTAGGCTCTATAGGATGGCGAGCTCTTCAAGAGCAGCTCTGGCCGACCTATCTTTGCATGAGATGCAGCGACCTGGCCCGAGATAAGTGCAGCCGGCCTCACCGGGATGAGGTCTGGCCGACTCGTCGAGGATGAGAATCTGGCCTGACCTCGTCGGATGGGGTTTCTTGGGCCTCGTCGGGATGAGGTCCCTCTTGACCTCTATTTGCATGGTCTGTGGCCTCTGGCTGGGCCGACCTTTATGGTGACCTCTTGCGGGTTTGGTGTTGAGTAAAAGAAACCAAATAGCAGTAAAGTCAGAATTGAGAAATTAAAAAAGCTGTTTGCTCCAAGTTCACTGATGTGGATACAATTTCTCAGAAGGACTCTACTGCCAAATTCTCTTTATTTATGACCAAAACCTGTTCTAAGGTCGAAATTAGTTGATCAGAATTGGCGAAGCGACAGAAGCCAAGTTGATGGGGTGACCTGGAATAAAGACCATAACTTGGTCTGAGGTCAATCGAAATTCAAAAGCCTAACATCAATTTCATTGATGTGGTTACAAGATTACCAAGAAGGACTCACTACCAAGTTCCTTTATTTCTGATCAGAAAACTGGTTCTAAGGTCAGAATTTCTTTTGCATATGATCAAAAATAGGGAATTTTCTGGTTTCAACTTGCAACTAGACCCTTCTCAAAACACATATCTAGGAGACTTAGAGCTCTCCTCAACTCAACCCTAACCAGAAGTGAGTTTGGTAGTTTCCAAACCCAAACCATACACAAAACAAAGGGTTCCAAACCATGTATCTAAACGTTCTAGACCAAAACTAGATTTCCATACACCCGTAACTTACATACACATACTCATAGTTCCATCTGACCAAGACATGTATCAGTCTTTCGATTTTAGTAATTCCATACATGTGATCTTCTCTTTTCTTTTCCTTCTTTCTTCTTTTCTTTTCTCTTCTTCTTCTTCTTCTTCTTCCTTTCTCTTCTCTTCTCTCTTAGCCGTTTTTGCTCTCTCTTTCTCCCAAGACCAAAATGAGATATTTATTTTTGGTCTTATCCTTATTTGATCTTATTCCATTTTTATTTCACTTTGGTCCTCCAACTCTTCTAATATTTGCAAATCAATGTATTCTTACAATAGCCTCAAATCTTCTTTATTATTTGTAATTGAACTTATGCATATTCCTACTTTTGTTTTATGCTTTATTTTTATTCTGAAAAATATCTTGTTACTTTTATTATACCACCAAGCATGTTATAAAACCGTTGAGAATTTATAATTTGGGAGTGTTACAACTCCCCCTTAAAAGAATTTCGTCCTCAAAAATTCATGCACGATCGAAGAGTTGCGGATCGCTGGCGCTCTCATAGTTGCTTACGGCTCCCAGTAGCTTCTTCTACTAGTGGTGTTGCGGGGAGCACTTTCCAGCTAATGGTACTTGTTTGTTCATGTTGTTTCACCTCTCGAGCGAGGAATGGTCTTTGGCTTCTCATCATCATAATGAATCCTCTTGTACTAGTATCTCTTACCCAGCGGTAGTATGTGCGACTCATCGAGCTTGATATCTCGAGAAGCATCGACACATGAAACACATCGTGTAATTTGTGACTCAGGTAAGGGAGTGCGTCGATAAACCTGGGGCAATCACGTTCAATCTCATATGGCCACTGAACCTTGGACTCGGCACCTTCGACCAAACCTAAGAATTTTCCTCCATGGTGATACCTTTAAAGAAGACCTTGTCTCAGCCCATATTCAATATCTCATATTTGGGATTGCTTATACGACTTTTGTCAATCATGCGCCTTTAACCTCTAGCAGAATAACTTATACTTTCTTACGTATCTTTTACTAAATGGACCTCTGACATATCATTCAGTGCATCCCAGCACACGAAGTTCTACATTTGGCCATACAAAGCTTCATATGGTCTGTCTGATGCTTGGTGAAAACTATTGTTATGAAGCGAATTCCATTAATGGAATATGCACATCTGACTTCTGAAAATTCTATGACCTTTGACCTCGAAGCATTTCTTGAGCACACGAATCAATCTCTTTTGATTGTCCATGTTTGCGAGATGGAATCTTAAAATCTTAAAATTGACTTAGTTACTTTAAAAATTGTTGTAATTCAACAGGAACCTTGAAGTGTAAATCGCGGATCTCTATGGAGCCATGATAGACAGCGGCACCATGCGATCGCACAATCTCATCCACATATAACTCGACTGGTGATCCATAGAATAGTCGATCTGTTGGTATAAAATGGGCCGACTTTGTGAACTCTATCTACAATCACCCAGGGCCAATTCATTGTTTTGTTGTGTGAGGGAAAACCAGACACAAAATCCATGGTAATGTTATCCCACTTCCATTGAGGAATTGGAAGGGAGTTTAGCCTTTCTTATTAAGGCACTTGGTGTTGACTTTGACTTCTTGACACGTCAAACACTTAGACACATACTTTCAGTCCACATCTCTTTTCATTCCTTTCCACCGATAAAAGCTGTTTCAAGTCACGGTACATCTTATTCCCTCCAGGGATCGCGTAGTAATGCAGTATTATGAGCCTCATATAGCAACTTTGCTTTAACTCTTTATCCTCGAGTACACACCAATCACATTAAAATCTGACTTCGGCTTCTTTTCTCCTAAAAACTTGGTCTTGTCACCCGTCTCTCTAACCATCGTAACTTTTACGTAGCTCTTCGTCATTTTTACGTGCATCATAATCATTTTCTTTAACACGGGTTGCTTGGTTGAGAAATTTAACATAGCTCCGTGTCTGCTAATCTCCAATCACTGTACTGTAGTGACATTGCTACCACTGTCTTTCGACTTAAAGAATCGGCTACTATATTAGCCTTTACAGTTGGTAGTCTATGATCTGAGTCATAAATCATGAAATAACTCACAACCACCTCCGGATTGTCTCAGATTTAACTCTTTTCTGCGTTAGCAAGTACTTGAGACTCTTGTAATTCGGTGTAAATTCTACACTTTTCCCCGGATTTAAGTAGTGTCGCCATATTTTTAAAGCAAACACTCTTTGCATTCTTCCCCAGGTCATGGTGGGATAATTTTGTTCATGTGGCTTCAGCGTACGGACCAGAATGAAAGCCCTTTACTTTCCCCGTCTTGCATTAACACGCATCTAAACGATGCATGAAGCATCATATCTGAGTATACTCTTTTCAGTAGGTTCAAATCCAATCTAGGTGCTTAACCCGACATTCCTTTCAAGCTATTTTAAAACTATTCGAGCATTTATCTGTCTACTCAAACTTGTTGCTTTCTGAGTAACTTGGCGGGAAGTATGTAGAAAAACCTCTCACAAATCTTATAATAACTGCTAAACCCGAGAAACTTCTCACCTCGGTTACATTTTGAGGTGATTTCCAATTCTATTTGCTTGATCTTAAGCGGGATCAACTCTTATACCCTCACGTGAGACCTGATATCAGCTGGAGTGAAACTTCCTTTAGCGAAAATCACATTTGTTGAGCTTAGCATATAACTGCTTTTCTCTTAGCGTCTCTAAGACTATTCTCGAGGTGTTGTTCATGTTCTGTGCATCCTTAGAATACACGAGGATGTATCGATAAAAACCACGACAAATTGATCCACATAGGGTCGGAAAACTCTATTCATCAAATCCATGAATCTGTGAGTTGCATTAGTCGACCTAAATGGCATGACGAGCTTCATAATGGCGTCTCGGGTTCTAAATCGCAGAGTCTTAGAAACGCATCTTTCCTCCTTACTCTCAGCGATAATACCACGATCTCAAGTCTATCTTCGAAAAGACACCCGCTCCCTTCAAGCGATCAAAAGATCCTTCGATTATCGGCAATGGGTACTTGTTTTCACTTTGTCACCTTATTGATCTGCTTAGATAATCAATGCACATCCAGTAGAGTGCCATCTTTCTTTCACAAATAAAGCAGGTGCACCCAGGGGACACCTTTGGGTCGGATAAATCCTTTATCCAAAAGTTTTGCAATTATTCTTTAATTCTTTCAACTCCGTTGGAGCCATCTATCTGATTGCCACAGACATAGGGACGAAACTACAAATACGATTTCTATAGCTAAGTCGCCTCTCTCAGTGGAATGCACAGCAACTCTTCGGGAATACATGCAGGAATTCCCGCCCTGGGATCTTTTCTACGTCAGCCGGCCTCTTGGGTCAAGTATCACGAGATATCTCACATCCTTTCCTCGCCAAATCCCCAGCTTGCATAGTGGAGATCACATTGGACATACACTTGATCGATGCCTTGTATATTACCTCGATCACGGTGAAGCATCTCGGCGCTCTTTGTCTTTGTCCACAATCAACGATGGCTCGGTGCTTAGACAATCAATCCATGCCCTAGAATCAGAGTCAAATTCGCGGAATGGTAAGGTTATCAAATCAACAAAAACTCTTGTTTGTATAACAATACAGGCCCGATTTCTAGCATATTTATTCCACAATGCTGCTTGTGCCCCCATTGGACTAGTTACATTCATGTCATATGCTAATTTCTCCATTGCTGATGCTTTGTCAAATACATGCTCCATGCACACATATGAATGAGTAAGATCGAGGGATCAATCAATGCATGCATCTCTATATCATATAAGAAAATATACTGTATAACCTCGGGGGCATTCGGTCACTCCACGAGCCTTCACATAGCATATGCTCGTCGCAGTCTTGTATAGGCATAGGACGATCTACTATCTCCGAAACTATGCCTCCTCGTCCTCTATGCTGAGATGGGCTACTCACGACTGCACGATCACGAGTCGGAGGTAGTGCAGCGAGATCTTCCTGCGCCACTTCCTTGTTGGCTTATTGTCCCTAACTCCTGGGAACCTTGTGCTCAAATGCTCGAGGCTTCCACAGAAACACCCTCCTGTCAACAATCTACAAACTCCCAAATGCCTTTTATGGCAATGAGGGCGTCGGGAATTCTCCACATCCAAGCGAAGCACCTCTGCACATGCTCGTGTTACATTGGACCTTTGCCTTCTACCTATCGTAGCCGGAACTATATTACGATTGAAATTTGGAGGTTCTCAGCTCTTTTTCTAGGGACTGACTCCTCTAGAAAACTTCTTCTTTTGAAATCTTTCTTTGTTGCTCGTTTCTAGTCTCTCTATCATTAGGCTTGGACCAAGCGATAAAAATCCTTTGCTTGGAGAGAAGTCATAGGTGCGAATATCTCGCGATGGAATCATGCGGTCCATCCTCAAATTACTCACTTAGAAATGCCTCGGAGGTGAGGACCGAATTCGGTGCATATTACTAAGATGGCTAAATTCTTTTCATATTCATCCCTTAGATGACTCCTTTGCTTCAAATTTGAGTTGTTTCCACTTGGAATCACATACATCTCGGTAGCATACTTTGTCTTGAACTCTTAGGCCAGAAGAATTCCCATGTTAAGGGGATTTGGAATCCTTGGACTTTTAGTGCTAGTTTCCTGATCTTATGCCTCACTTTGTAATAATGAGACTGCACATGATACTCTCTGATCGAGAGGACATCTAACCTCTTCTAATACTCTTTCTAACTTTCTAAGCAAAATTAGAGCTTTCTCGGCTCTTCCATGCTCGACCATGGAATTCCTCTTGCTCCATGTCTTCTTATTGTGTCCTGTGGGCTTTAGGAGAATCGATCTATCCAAAACACAGGCCATGTCTTGCGATATTCTCGACAAGGCTTAGTGGGCTCATTAGATTTACGATACTTTAGGAAGGTTCGGTGATAACCACTTTGTTCCATTGGGTTAACACTCAGCGGCTTCTTCGAGGACGATCCATCTATGCAAAACACAAGGACATCCATCGAGACTGACACATCACTAAACACGAGGCTTTTACATCATATACTCTATTTGAATGCTTTAAGCCTAGGCTTTTCGAGAAATGCTAAACAGAAACTCGATACCCAGCTAGCGTGAGCGCCCCGCTCGGCGTAGGGTGCCAGTGAGGGTCATTTTTTTTTTTTTTAAAACTTATAACCTTTACACTTGCATATTCATATAATGTTAAACAATTAACTTGTATTACATTCTGTAGCAGCGGATTATAAAATATATATACAAGCTCCATATATGGAATGTTAAACATTTACAATATTTACATTGGTTTACAAAATTTCATATACAAAAAGAGACACAAAGGTCTTCCGGTGGAGCACCCTATTGATGTATTGGCTTTGTGTGATGTGGATTGTCTGTCCTCTGGTTTCTCTTACGTACCTACACGGTTGAACACGAATGCTAAGCTTTCACGCTTAGGTGAATTAATACACATAAATGACCTCTCCTGACCAAGGGTCACCACATACATACAAAATGCGTATAACACGCATATAACATGTACAGATTCTTGTCATTTCTCATATATATATACTTTTCATAACCAGTTTCATTTCTTATCATATTCCATATACTTTTCATGTCAACTTGTACTTTACTTCTTGTTCTTGAAAATGTATACTATCATCGCATAGCAGTGCTATACTTCTCATATCATGTCATGTATTCTCTATATTTCCTTTCCATATACCTGTCAATTTCTTTTTATGTTTCATGTCTGCATAAACCTTAGAAGTGGATACAGGAAACTATAATCCATGAGAATTTGAAGCGTATATTCAGCGTATGAAACGTTAGTCCATGTGAGGGCCGAAGTATTATACTCCTTTGTGCAACAGTGGTCCGTAAAAAAACTATACTCACTTTACGAAAGCAGTGGTGTATTGAGCGAGAAGTGACTGTGATATATTATACCGAAGAGTATCATCTTTGTCTGAGCGGTGACTATTCCATATGAGGGCAGGGTGACATGGTGACCCTTCGGGGCCACGAAGTGATCCCAACGGGATCTATGTCATCGACCCCGAAGCGGGGCCTCGATATCAGAACTTGTATGCTGTAGACTTGTTTTTCCTAATAGGCATGCCCGTCTATCCGCCTGCAGGGTTCTAGCGGGCCAATCGATATGTATTTTATGTTGAGTATATATCTGTATTCTGAATAGTGGTAATGTTCGTTAATCATATGTGATATATATATACAATCAGTTATTTATATCTTTACATTTTTCATATCTCATTCATAGGCATAAGCCTTCTCCATTTTCCCTGTATGCTTATGAGTTATTTATGAATTCATAGAGCGTTCATAATATGAATCTTTATGGTTACCTATAATTGCCTCTTGTTTTCATGTTTCTGGAACTAATATGAGGTTCCAATCTTATCAAACTATCTATTGATGAATTCTTGACTCAATGGGCTTTCCATAGGAGTCCAAAATTTTAGATGATCGGGTTCGGACCCGAAGGAGTTATGACCTTCAGAGTTGGAGGTCATACGTGAAAGTCAACCTAGACAGTGGCTGTCTTGACGGAGTTATTTCCATGAAACGAGCTCCAGTCTGACACCTCGGTCTGACACCTTCGATCTTCCTCAGGCATATGTATGGATTCTTGACTCAATGGGCTTTCCATAGAGTCCAAGAACACTCGAATCGGAGTTCGGACGAAGAAGTTATGACCTTCCGAAGTTGAAGGTCATGCATTAGAAAATCCTGAACAGTGGTTGTCTTGACGAGTTGACCTCACATGACGAGCTCGGTCTGACACCTTGGTCCTGACACCTTCAATCTTTGCTCAGGCATGGATGGATTCTTGACTCAATGGTCTTTCCACTTGAGTCAGAAGAACACTCAAATCGGAGTTCGGACCAGAAGAAGTTATGACGCTTAGAAGTTGGGAGGTCATGCGTGGTGTCCCTAGGGCATTGGCGTAGCCAGGTTGACCTCACGCGAGCAGAGCTGATCGACCTCGGTCTGACACCTTCAATCGCTTCCTCAGGCATATGGATGGATTCTTGGCTGATGGGGCATAGGGTCAAGAACACTCGAATCGGAGTTCGGACGAAGGAGTTGCCTGACCTTGCCAGGGTTGGAGATTAAATGCGTAATCGAATCACGACGGTGACTGAGATTAGACGAGGTTAGGAGTTCTGGGACGAAATTTGAGCTCTGAGGACGAGCTCTGGCCGGCCTATGCGCATGAAGTGCGCTGACCTCCAGGCGAATGGTCTGTACGACCTCTGAGGATGAGATGCGCGGCCTCCTTCGGGGATGAGGTTTGACCTCGTCAGGATCAGGTCTCAGCGACCTCGTCGGGATGGGGTTTGCCGACCTCGTCGAGGATGAGGGTCTCTTGACCTCTGTACTACGGTCTGGCGTTCTGTGCACGGAATGCGACCTGGGACCTGCGGCCTCTGGCTGCATGAGAGATACTGTGGACCTCTCTTTGCTTGAGAAGTGCAGTGGACCCTCTGGCTGGCAGGAGTATGTGGACCTCTGTTGAATGGAGCCTTTATATTGACCTCTTACCCGTTTGTTGTTCGGAGTAAAGACCATAACTTGGTCTACGAGGTCCAGGAATTGAAAGATCAAAAGCCTAACATCAAGTTCACTGATGTGGATACAATTTCCCAGAAGGACTTGCCAAATTCCTATTTATTTATGAGCCAAAAACCTGTTCTAAGGTCTAGGGTGGATTGACCCAGGGTGGCGGGAGGCGGGCCAGGCCAGTTGCATTTGGTGACCTCGATAAAGACCATAACTTGAGTACGAGGTACAAATCGAGAAATTCAAAAAGCCTAACATCAATTTCATTGATGTGGTTACAAGTACCAGAAGGACTCACTACCAAGTTCCTTTATTTCTGATCAGAAAGCCGTTCTAGGTCAGAAACTGCATATGATCAAAAAACTGGGAATTTTCTTGTTCAACTTACCAGCTAGACCCTTCTCAAAACACATATCTAGGAGACTTAGGCTCTCCTCTACTCAACTAACCAGAAGTGAGTTTGGGAGTTCAAACCCCAGACCATACACAAAACAAAGGGTTCCGAGCCATGTATCCACAAGCTTTCTAGACAGAAACTAGATTTCCATACACTAGTAACTTATACACATACTCGCTAGTTCCACTTCTGACCCAGACATGCTCCAGGTACTCAATTTTGAAGTAATTTCCATACCTGATCTTCTCTTTTCTTTTCCTTCTTTCTTAACTCTTTTCTCTTCTTCTTTGCTTCCTTTCTCTTACTCTTCTCTCTTAGCCGTTTTTGCTCTCTCCCCAGAGACCAAAATGAGATATTTATTTTGGTCTTATCCTTGACGATCTTATCCCATTTTTTATTTCACTTTGGTCCTCAAACTCTTTATGTTACCGGAATCATGTATTCTTCTGATAGCCTCAAATCTTCTTTATTATTTGTAATTTAACTTATATGCATATTCCTACTTTTGTTTTATCTTTTTATTTTATTCACGAAAAAATATCTTGTTACTTTTATTATACCTAAACATGTTATAAAACCGTTAGGGTATAATTTGGGAGTATTAATGTTCGATTTCGAGGCAAGTTAGCACCTGAAGCCCACGGTAAGTTTTGAAGAGCTTAGCGCTCAACTTCGAGCCATGCGACCCGAGAGCCGAGTTCAGCTCAGCGAGGTTGGCCAGGCACGAGCCCTGGCGAGCTTCGGTTTTGAAGAGCTCACATGCTCGGCTTCGAGGCCAATGCGGCTGAGAGCCCGGTCCGGCTTCAGGTAGAGTTAGTACGGAGCCCGCCCGGCTGGTTTGAAGCTCGAAGCGCCGGCTCAAGCCATGCAGCCCGAGAGCGGTTCGCTCGGGCGGTTAGCCAGGAGCCCGCAGTAGCTCGGTTTGAAGAGCTCGACTTCTCAACTCAGGCCATGCGGCCCGAGAGCGATTCGGCAGGCGGGTTGGCCACGGGCCACATCGGCCGGTTTTGAAGAGCTCGACTACTCCTTTCTGGGCCATGTAGCCCGAGGCGGTTTAACTTCCGAGGCGGGTTGGCGGGTGAGCGCGTTTCGGTGAAGAGCTGTTGCTCGGCCTCGGTGATGCGGCGAGGCGGTTAAGTGCGGCGGTTAGCCCGGCGAGGCCTCGCGGCTCGGTCCCGAAGAGCTGTTGCTCAGCGCCGACTCGGGCCATGCAGCCCATGAGCCGGTTCGACCGGGCGGATTAGACCACGGAGCCTCATTAACTCGGTTTGAAGAGCTGTTTGCTGACTCGAGGCCGTCAGACTGGGAGCAGTTATTTCGGGTAGTTAGCCGCGGGCCTCGGCAGCCGGTTTGAAGAGCCCGACTTCTCCACTCGGGCCTTGACCACTTGAGCCATTTCGGCTCCGGTGAGGATTAAGGCCACGGGCCCTCAGCCAGCTCAGTTTTGAATAACTGCTTGCTGAAATCAGGCCATGCGGCCTAGGAGCGATTTCGGTTTAAGCGAGCTTGACAGTATATGGAGTTATCAAAAAAAAAAAAAAAAAGGGAAAGGGGTAAAAGCAATGAGATAGAAAATGGGGTATTCATTGAGAGCGACGTTACACATATCCCGGGTTCGAAGCCTGATGTTAAAAAAAAAAAAAAAAAAACAAGCGAAGTTATAAGGAGTTGAAGCGTCAGGGAGGCGAGATGGCGAGGGAGTGGGCATCAGCGAGGGTGTTTGGTTCTCGGAGCGGTTTGTAGGGACTCACTGCGCCTCCTCATCCACTAGGATATCAAAGTTAAGGTCTAGACCGAGATTGGCATTAGCGGCGCTTCCTGCAAAGAAGCGAAGCCATCCGAGAAGCCCATTAGTCTGGGCCTCGTCCCTCGAGCTCGCTATAGCTCGAGTCCTACGAGCAATGGAGTTTCTTGCCTTTGAAGCTCCCCTTGCAACCCATGGCACTCCTCGGTCAGGCTTTCAGCAGAGCTTACAGCATTAGAAGCTTCACGACGAGCTCCATCCCCAGCGTGTTGCTTTATTCTGCGACTCGTCTCTAGCGGACCAAGCTCTTCCCCCTAGTTGCCGCGGCTTGTTGGGATAATGCGGCTAAATCCACTGGCCCACTGAAGTCGGTCCTAGGCAGCTGCGCGGCAGATCCTTGGCCTCCAGCCAGATCGTCTGGGCAGCACTGCGGCGTCCGGGACCTCCGGCTCGCCCCTCAAGGCGCTCTTAGGCTCTTTCGAGGCCTCCTCTTATCTACCCTCGGCAGAGGCTCGTTGTCGAGGTATGCCTCCATCGGACTTAAGCCTCCCGGCCTCCTCCCGAGTCATACTCTTTTGATCTCGCGACTCGGCCTGCTTTCCCGGAAGTAGAGTAGCCACCTTCGGCACTGTAGACTCTACGGCGGCTTTGTGGCCCTGCTCAGTCTAGCCGCTTTTGGCCCGAGCCTTTGAATGGGTGGCCTGCTGGCGCGACCACCAAATCAACACTGACTCGAGTCACGATAGACGTAGCAAGACCACGGGGAACTTCGGGAAACTGACCCGCGAGGATGAGGCGAGGCTTCCTGCGAGGGGCGGGGCACGGGGACCTATACTTGAGGTCGGAATCTGAGGATGGGCGTGGCCGTGTCGTTTACAAGCTCGGCCTTGAGGAGCAAGGAATCGTCATCTCCATAAAATCTGCGGCCTTATACTTACACTCTTGGCCCTCGGAGAAGGGGACTCGGCTGCGCGGGGGGACTCCAAACGGTGATAGGCATGACCTCCAACGGAGGCTCAGCAGCCCTTCCCGAGGAGTCTTTGACCTTTGTAGCAGAATCGGAGCGAGGCTGCGAACTCGGGGCTTTTTGAACCTCGACCGGAGGCGGCAACACTTCTTGTGATACCCCAGAAAATCCAAGATTTTGGATAAAGGGTAAAATGGAAATTTCGGCGGAAAATCCGGAATTTTTCTAGATCTCGGATGACAAAATGGAATTCTCCGTTGAAATCGTCTCATGAAATTTAAATTTACCGTCGAATTTCGTTGAATGAGGTGGTCGAGTTTCACGTTTTCGGCGATGGGGTGTCGGATGACTATGGCAAATGGGGATGCCACTTGGCACCTAGGGAAGGTGACACTTGGCGTGTGGTCACTTGAATGAATGGCTCACAATTAGCCATGTGTGGAAAGGGATCCCATGGCTCACATTGAGCCATGTGGTGATGATGTCATAATGAAGGGGATTTATGAAATAAAAGAAAATGATGGAAAATTGATGGCCACATGTGATACTTGAGGAAATGAGGAGCGATTTACTCCGGAATGGCCAGGATGATGATTTATAAAGGGTGAAAATGACCCGATAAGGAGAAGAGAAAATGAGGAGAAATGAGAAATGAGATGAGAAAAGAAAAATGAAAAGGAATAGAAAGGCAAAAGGAAGGAAAAGAAAGGAAAGGAAAAGGGCGGTTCTTAGAGAGAAAAGGGAGGAAAAGGAGAAAGGAGGAAAGGGAAAAGGAGGATTTTCTGGGTTTCGAGAGACGGTCGGTTAAATTCAAGGACTAAAGTTGGTACATGCAGTGGGATCTACGTGTGGACACCAAAAAGTAGGAGTTTCGACAAACTCCAAGAGGTAGGATATTTCCCTACTCGGTTTATTTTTAGCCTAAAGGCTTTATAATGGTAGGGATTGCTTGTGGGAGGCCATGAGAGGCCATGTAAATTAGTTCCATGATTTGGAATTAAAGGGTATGGATTTCATGACCGGTTTCACGGATTGTGGGAGTTAGGGTTTGAACTAGAAATCGAAAGTTTCTAGATTGTGGTGGTTTGTTATTTGTGAAAATGAAGCTTAGGCAAGATTGGTTCATGTTTGTGTGAAAGGGGCTGTGAGGTACCTGTTGAATAGTCTAATTTTGAGACCTTGTTGTGTGTTATAAACTTGCTTGAATAACATGCTAAGTTTGGAAATGTGATATCGATGCATGCTTTTTGATGTATTAATATGTTTTGCATGGAGGAAAATTATATGTATAAATTATAATTATCCATGGTGTGTAAATGTTTCATGTAGTGCTCATTCGTGCATGTAACATGAGGAAAATGCATGGGCATCATGCATTTCATATGCAGGTCATCGCGTCGGTCGGGTGTGGGTGCAGGGTAAGGTTTATTCATCAGTGTTGGTGAGTGGGTCGTGAGCTCGGAAAAAATGGGACAAAGTCCAAGGTAGAGATTCACGAGTGTGTAAATGATCAAAATGATAAATTACATGTTTTGGGGCGGAAGCCCGAAGTTGGGGTAGATCCCCCCGGGTGAAAGTCCACGGGTTATTCACGGTTAGACATGAATCCAGACGATGCGAGTTCGTGAAAATGTTGAAAAAGGCGTCTGGCGTCCTACGGTGTAAACCGTCAAGTGGCCCGCAAAAATAAAGGAAAAGACTTTGATAAATAAATTGGAGGGTTTTCGATGGTTTTAGTCGGGGTGTGTGGTAGTTTTATTTTCATTTGGCATTCCAGGTGTGAGGGAGTCGGTTGGGACTCAGGTGGTGAGCATGAGGGTTGCATCTCATGCATGATATAGACATTTCATATAGAAAAT
Source organism: Tetrastigma voinierianum (assembly GCA_016808115.1). NCBI lineage: Eukaryota > Viridiplantae > Streptophyta > Magnoliopsida > Vitales > Vitaceae > Tetrastigma > Tetrastigma voinierianum. The sequence goes on from JAEQBH010002696.1 coordinate 206,821, forward strand.
AATTGTATGAAATGTGATTGCTTGTTTATATATGCCATTGCATATGCATTTTAGGTGGGGAGTAACCCTTGTAGGAAAATTTTTCTCTTGGGCTTTGCTCGCCCCGGGTCGTGAGACCCCCTTTCGGTGCAGGGACTATCGGGAGGCGATGCCTTGATAGAGGTATCTTTTGAGAAGAAAGTAGAAATGTGGCTTTAAGTAAATATTTTGTAAATATGTATAAATCTTTTTGTAGAAACAAGCTTGTAAGAAAGCGTATGAGAATATAGTTGAGATATTTGTTTTTATGAGTATGGATCTTATGGGCCCCATGTGGCTATTTTACTCATGTGTGTGTCTCGTAAATCTGAGACATATGGGTATTCAGGTTGAATTGGTCGACGGACCCCCACAGGAAATGGGGGTCACACTTCCCGGCCGCTGCGGGTGTGGGTGAAGGTGAGGGAAGAAGACGTCCACTGGCCAGGGACTTTACCCGGGACGGGCGGCCTTCTCGGGAAGAGTCCAAAGTTTTAAAGCTACACTCTGGGACCTCCCGGAGACGACGTCTCCTGAAGCCCGAGCTCCCTTAGTGGGCTTGGCGGGGAGAGCCAAGCATGAGAGAACTAGCGGAGGGGTGAAGGTCTCGAGCAACGGCCCAGGGAGGACCTCAAACCCGAAGGTCCCGGGGATATCAGGCTGATAAGTTAAGTAGGCACGCGAAGACACCTTATCAACTCCTTTATGACTTTATTTTAATTTGAGATCGGGCGAATACGAAGGACCTATTATCTGAGAATTTGAAACACCACATAACTTATGAAAGCTAGACCATATTGAGCCGGGACGATGCTCACGGAGATTCTCGAGGAGTGGTCGAGGCGACCGGGACGTAGTATCATCCTTATCGGGGGGGTCGTACTCCCGACTACGACGGCGACGAAAATGCGCGCTCGCCCAAAGTCTATGGGAAGATGGAAGATCAGAAATAATCGAGAGGGCGCGAGCAACGTCTTAGATAGATAAAAGGAAACCCTCGACCCAGTTCCTTCATACTAAAAGATCAAGGAGCAGGCTATCTTGGGAACATGTGAAATGCGTCCCACTGAAGAAAACCCGGCTTAACAATCGGAATACCCCGGTGGGCGAAAGTTGAGAAGGCGAGACATTGAAATGTTGAAACCCTTTTTATAAAGGGTGTAGAGAGGAAACGAGGCCATTGTCGAAGGCCACTTGGCTTTCATCTTGGGCATGAACCACATAGGAGGTCGAAACGATCGAGACCGGACACGGACGCAGGGGCCTATGCGCCTCGAAAGTTTCCCCATACAAGGGCTCGACTTTCTTCCAGGTCCCACACAGCGAAAGCATTCTGCACGGTGACTTTAGATATTAGAACCCAGGGTACTTAATCTTGTCAATTCCACCCACCGCAATCGAGGAAACAGGGTTCCCAGGTATCAGAAGAGCCCAACTCAGGTCTTGATCGGAGGGCACCACCGATCCGCCACAGGCTGGAAGCAATGAGGAGTCACACGTCTTGTGAGGAAGAGGAGCGACTGGGCCCATGAGAATGTAGTAGTAGGGAGCAGGGCTGGCTTGATCAGCCACTGACGCCTTAGTATATTGCTCGAAAAAGAAGACACGGAAGGAGGAAAGACGCACGGAGTCGGGATCGAATGAAAAGGCTACCTCAAGCAAGGTATCACAAAAAGCCAGAAGAAACTCTGCACGGAAGGACAAAATGAATGTTAAGGGAAACCCGAACTCACTAAAAAGCAAAAAAGCTTCAAGAGCAGGGGAACACAAAGCGAACGGTCAGAGGATGTTAACGGAAGAAACTGAAAGAACTTGAAGAAATGAGCATGAAAGTCGAAAAGTCATCATTATCACAGGACATATGACGGCGACAAAGCCCTAACTAATCTAGCCCTGAGCTAACATGTGATGTCCTTTTTAGGTCGAATAATCTGACCCTTGCCCACGCTCTCAGTACCCCGAGAGTGACGATAGGGTTTAAGAAAAATGACGCAGCATGCCCACTTGCCAAGCCCAAGGAAAAGGTAAGCCCAGTAAAACGCCCAGGCCCATGGCACCCGCCTAAAACGGGAGTCAGCTCGTTCGCCTCAAGGGCCCATGGCATGGACAATCTGAAAAACCCATGTCCAGTAAATCAAACTAAATCTCATCAGTAAGGGAAGAAGGATAATTCCCAATATGACTTATCAGGTATATCAAGCCAGTCTCACCAATGAGGGGAGTAGGATAGTTCTCAATAGTTGCCTCGGTATCCCTTAGTATCGATGCTCGATAAAGCGGAAAATTCAAATCGATGAAAGAATCCCGCTACTACCATCGATTGGAAAGACATATACTATAAATACGATTACCCATTGATTGAAGGTGCGCAAAAACATTCGCCCTCTAAGCGGAGTCTATCTTTTCTCTCGAGGAGGAAGCCGAAGCTTAGGCATCGGGGCGCCATGGCGAAGCCCTGCCCAGGCCCTCGCTAACTATTTTTGCGGAGGTGCAGCCGGCGCCGAGGAGGCGGCCCAACCGGCAGTTCAATTCCATTAGCGATCCTCGCGCTCCGGCCCGAGTTCCGAGTTAGAAAGAAAAGGCAACATGGAAAAATTGATATATACTTAAAGACATTTGAAATTTTAAGATAGAGAAAACTACCTTATTATGATTTGAAGTTAGGTAAAATGATTTTTTCACTTAAGATATGAAAACATTTCTTTTATTATGATCTGCTCATAGATTAAGAGAGTTTGAAGTCTTTGTCTTCTTAAAATGATTTTTAAGCAAAAAAATAGAGGATATTGATACAATTACTTAAAGTTATGATGACATTATTAGAAGTCTTAATAAAACAATGAGAATCTTGTGATTTATGTCTTAAATAGAAAAAAATTGATTCCTTGGAAATCATTTAAGGTTGTTGCAAACGATTATTGTATGATTTTAGATGTTTACAAGTCTATTTTATACCTTCGGATTTTAGAGTTCTTATGTTGGGCATTATAGTGCAACTAAATTTGTTTGGAGAATTAAGATCTTATAAGGAATTATTTGAAACTAGTTGAACTTTTGGAACAATTGATTGTGTTTAATACAGACAATAAGATCTTGAAATTTGGGATTAGACTTATGTAAATAATGGAGATATAAAGATACAACTTTTGAAGGGAAGTTTATTACTTTAACTTTTCACGATCTACCCTAAAGGATGCAGTATAATGTTAAGGCAGAAATTTTTGATGGTCATATGAAGTAAGGTATTATTATTTGACTTTGGGTTTAGTGTGATCGTATATGGAGGTTTACATCAAAGACCTAATAGTACTTTGAACTACTTCATATTTCTAAATGAGTGTAGCTTTGTATTACCATGGACTTTGTGATAGGGTTACCAAGAACCTTAGTTGATGACAATGTTTCATTATGATGGTTTGTTTATGGATAAAGTCTAATAATTTTTCTATCAGACTAGCTTCTCGATATTAAGGAGATTTTGATAATGTATGAAATATTTAATAAGAATTCTTAATTTACTTTTAGATTTTGACTTCGTAAAAAAAAATAAAAATCGAAGTACTAAGTTAGTTTTGATAGTAGCTTTCATACTTAGACTAATGACTAATTGAGGAAAGTAATAGCAAAAATTTTAAGGAAATATTTGTTGAGATATATTGTTTTAGACTTGAAAAGTAATCAGAATGAGTTCTTACCTTTGGTTAAATTTTCTTGTAGAATAGTTTTAAGATAGTAATGAGATTATATCTTCATAAAGGTTTATGGTAGAAGTTTATGATCCCCTATGTGTTATGATCATATTGGAGAAAAAAAATAAAATAATTAACACATGAAGACATATGTGGGACTCTTTGAAAAGGATAATCGGATGGAAGAGAATTTGAGAGAAAATCAGAATACACAGAGGTAGTATGTTGATAATCCCAAGCAATATTCGGTATTTGAATTTGGTGATTATGTTATCTTAAAGTTTGCTTATTGAGTTAAATTGAGATATTTGGAAGTTTGAAAATTTGTTGTGAAAAGGAAAACTCAGTCCTTGATTTGTGGGCCTGTTTGAAATATTAGAAGTAGAGTACCTTGGCATATAAAGTAGCGCACTTTGATCACATCCTAAGATTCATAATGTGTTTTATGTTTCGACCTTGAGGAAATATGTTTTTGATGCTTCTCATGTTGTGGAGTTGGAGCCTATTCAGATTTCTGAGAACTTGACCTATGGAAAGGTGCCCGTTCAAATTGTGGATGTGATGGATAAGGTTCTATGCGTCTTTGATTGCCGAGTTGGTAAAGTCCGATGGACGAGGCCACTTGAGTTAAGAAGAAGAGATGAGAGAAAAGCATCCTCAATTATTTCAAGACTCAGGTATGTCAAGTTTAGAGGACTAAACTTTTATAAAGGAGGGGAGAATGTAACACCTAGGAATTTGTATAGGTATAAGTTAGGGAAAATAATAATGACAGGAATTTGTATAGGTATAAGTTACGGAAAATAATAATGACAGGAATTTGTATAGGTATAAATTAGGGAAAATACTAATAGCGAGAGTACATGAGCATACGTTATGAAAATAATAATGATAATTCAAATAGTAATTAATTAATTAATTTAATGGAAGAGGGGTAAAAAGGTAATTTTCCTAATAGATACCCTAGTTATAAATTGGAATAAGAAAAGAAAATCCTTTATATTCTTCTTTGAATTTCTTTCTGGCTGGTAGAATTCCAGAGGACGTACGACTTTCGGATCTAGGGTTTGAAAAACAAATTTCTCTAGGTAAGATCTTCCTTATTTTATTTTTCTAGATTTCTTTGATGTAGATTCTTCCCAATTTTCTTCCGGTTAGATCAACCGAAGAAATTGATTTAGATTACGTTTCGTTCTTTAGAAATAAAATAAAATAAGGATTAGTGGTGTCATACTAAATTACTTTGGTATGAGAATGAAAAAGGAATGTTAAGGATAATTTTGAAAGAAAATAATAATAAGCAAATAGATAAATTGAAAAGCTGAATTTTATAATATATGTATTTGATAAGTATTTAAGATATATGTATTTTGGCAAGTAAAATATTTTATTAAGAGTTTGAATTTATAAGGAATGTGATTAGAATAATTATTTAGCAATTATAGGAAATAAGATTCGTTGATAATACTTGTTGTTAAGTATGATAATTGTTAGGTAAAAAGGCTAGATGAGTATTGTGTAATAATATAATTTGTAAAATATTATTAATATTATTTCTTTCTAGTAAAAGATTTAGTTAGGATTAAGAGCATAAAAAATAAATAAATTATTAAAATAAAAGATCCAAAAGGAATAGCGAGTTTTTATAAAATTTGTAAAACTACCTAATTCAAATAGTTATCATTTGAGCAGGTTGTCAATATGTTTGAGGTGAACAAAAAAAATCATGTTGATAGAATAAACTTTGCAAATCACAAATTTTATGAAATATTTATAAACCCATTAACTTTATTATTATGGATTAAAAAAGAATTAAAAATAATAATATCATTGTTAAGAATATCAAATTAGGAAAGTTTTTAAGAATAGTAGTAATGATGATAGTTTCTTCCTTATTATTTACAGGAGAAAATATTTCATTGGGGGTGAAGTGCTTACGGTTAAAGCTCTTTCAAAGCTTTGATCTTTCGCTTTGAGGTAGGGATATTAATCACGAGATCTTTAAGAAGAAAATTGTTTGTTTTACTTTACATTTGAGGGATGCGTAGCGGTAATGTCAAGCCGACATTTTCAAGAATTGGCATGGGGATTGCGGATGGTAAGCAGCCATTTTTTATAGTTGTTAGACCTGATGTTTATGAAAGATGGACAGGCAATGTTGTCCGAAGAATTTCTGGAGGAGACTGAGGATAGAAGACTGCTAGTGAGCTGGTGTGCACAGGAGAAGGTGCTAGGCCATCCTGCTGTTGGTGCATTTTTTACACATTGTGGTTGGAACTCTATGACTGAAACTATATGTGGTGGTGTGCCTGTGATCTGTTGGCCTTTCAATGCTGACCAACAAACGAATTGCCACAGCGCATGCACTAGATGGGAAATTGGGATGGAAATCAATCCTGATGTGAAGCGTGACGAAGTTTCATCGCTAGTTAGGGAAATGATGAAAGGGAAGAAAGGTAGGCAAATGAGGATAAAGGCACAAGAATGGAAACGAAAGGCAGAAAGAGTTACTGATGTTGGGGGGTCATCTTATACCAACTTTGATAGGCTCATCAAAGGAGGTTCTTCTGTGTTGAAAATTAAGCTGTGAGTCCAATCTCTTGATTCGATCTATTCCATTTACTCTGCATGCTAGAAGTTGCACGATTTGATGAACACCATCATTTCATGTTATGTATTTTTAACCGGAATTTGATATTTTTCTTGTCAATCTGTGGTAAAATGTCAGTACTAAATAATGATACAGACATGCTTGGCAATGCACGTGTAGCCACAATTCTGATTTTTAAAATGGTGATCACCATTCTTGTTTGGAAATGCGACATGTTAGTTTCCTTCATTTATTTTTGGGATGTGAATATAAAAAGTAAGTAAATTATAATAAATAAATAAAAATACAATTGTGTATCAATATATATATATATAGTGCCTTTTAATATATAAACAATCTTATACAAAAAACATGTTAGACATTGAATCAGTGATGAATGGATTCCTTTTCAGAAAACTACACGTTGAGATGAATAAATAACTGTTTAAAAAAAAAAAAAGTTATTTAGTCAAAATAAAACCATGATCTAATCAAAGTTCAATTAGAAATGAGATCAATTCTATGAATTGGTTAGACAATAAGACATTCATTACTTTTGACTCAAATTTAATGTGGCAAAAAATGATTCATAATATCAAAGAAGATTTGGAAGGAAGGTGTGAAAATTTGCGAGATTCATAATCCAAGAGGAAAAAAATTCATAACCACTAAGCAAATAGACTTCTATTTTTTGAGATTTGTGAAAATTTGCTACCCTTAACAATGAAGTAACTTCTGTCTATGTATAAAATAATTGAAAATATTAAATATCTATATAATAAAGTAACTAGATTTCTTTGTTTTAGCTTTTCGCGGCTCAGATCGTTTGAGATTATTGATCTAACGGTTCTCATGTCAAATTTTTTTAAGACTCCTATCTCTCATTTAACTCTCTTTCTATTTATCTTATACTCTCTCTCTCTCTCTCTCTCTTTTATATTATTATACTTTTTTGTTCTCTGTGTTATTTTTTTTTATTATTTACTCCATAAATATATGAAACTTCATGTTATATAATTATTTATTCCATAAAATTAATTCAAGTTTTTTATATATCTAACAGCATGTATTTTGTCCACTTGCTTCTTAATTTGTAAATAACACTTAATGTAAATAAAAAATAACACACATTTTTCACGATTTTGGATAATATTATTATAAACTCTATTTATTTTGGATAATATGTAATTTAATGATAATAAGGGTAAATATGTAAAATACATAATTTTCAGTATTCAACATTTACAGTTATCAAACAATATATTTATCTTCAGTATTCAATTGTCAGTAATTTATCGAAGCAGTTTTTGATGCAGTATTAATCTTATGAAATTAATGACAATTTTTGACACTTAATTTTTTCATTTTATCAAATAGGGCCTAAGATTTTATAAAGATAAATCTCATGGTCTTAATGTTATGAAAACAAATAGGCCAACACACCATGTTGATGCTTTTGTCTCCTATTAGAATGTCTCTTTATTGCTTTCTATGTGCTAAACTTTGCTTCGTTCATAGTATTTACAATCTTTTAAAAATATCTATTAAGTTTTATATTATATGTTTTGTTTAGGTAGAGAAAGCAATTTTTATATAAAAATAATATCGTCCCAAAAAATATATATTTTTTATTTTTCATCATATTATATGACAAGAACAATAATGATCAAGTAAAAAAATAGATAATTGTACAAAAGATTCATATGTTAGGGGATGAAAAATAATATATAGTGAACAAAAAAAGACCGAACAAGAAAATTAAAATAGAAAAATGATTTTGTTAAATTTTTTTAAGTAATTAGTATATGGTATATACTAATTACTATTTTTAGAAAAAATTATTTTTATTTTTGATTTTATTTCAATAAAAATACAATAAATCATGAATTTTAATTATAAAATTTAAAATATGATATTTTCTCTTTGATTGAAGTATTTTGGTTTAAGTATAATATTTTTAAATTTATGGGGTCTAAGTAATATATATTTACAAATTTCAAGAGGTCGGGTGTAATTATATTTAAAACAGAGGTTTAAGTGTTACGTATGTATAAATTTCAAGGATCTGTGTATAATATTTCAAATATTAAGAGGTCTGAATGATTAAACGACAAATCTCGTAATATTTAGATGTAATTCTCCCTAACATTTAAACCCTTTTCGGGCCTCTGATAGCGCTCACATGTGATGACATAATGTGATGCAAAATTATTGGATAAATATCGGGATGATTTGAGCGGCACCGCGCAATTCGCCTGGGTATCAGTGGTTTGGTCCGTGATTAGCGTCTTCGATTGAAATTTGGATCGATGATCTTCGCTACATATTTTTACAATAGTGAGGGTCTATTCTCACCTGGCAAATTTTATTTTATTCATTTTAATTTTTTTTTATTATCAAACTACTAAATTCATTCTTTCTATTTCAGTCTCATTAGTAACTAATTTCACATCATGCTACATTTAATAAGTAAACTTATTAAATGGGTGGGGTTATTCTCACCCCATACACACCCCACTATAGATTAACACTACCCCATTCTTTACCGCTTTACTAATAATTAAATCCAATTCAAATATCACCATTGCATGGTAAAATTTTCCATATCTGCCACTTGTTCATCAAAAAGTATCTTGTCTGTGTTGGAATTTTTTCCGGACTTCTAGTAATTCTGAATTTATGGTCCAATGAGATGAAGTACGATATTAAGTGATACATTTAGATGGGCTTATGGCCATCTTTAATTGATGTGGTTGAGACGGTTAAGTGTGAACCTTAATCTAATTGTTGCCCGTGAAGGAGGCCATTGGATTTCATTATAAATACAGGTAACGTCCCTTCATGACCCTAGAATGGCTTGTCCCATAGAGCGCCGCCTATTGCATACCTTGCCATTTCAAGAAAGAAATCAAGAGATCCCGAGTATCATGACTCATACTGTGGTATGTCATAAATCTTGAATTTAGAAATTATATTTTATAATTTAGGTGTTCTAAATTTCGTATGCGAATCATTAAAATTTCTTAAAGTGGCTTCCAATGGTCACCTTAAATACAATCATGTATGTTTGCAGGAACGAGTGCGGAAACATTGCAACATTGGTTCACAACCCTGTTGAACAAAGCTTTGTTTCATAACAAAATGGCATTCAATAACACCACATCCACCTTATCCTCCACCAATATGGCATTCACTAACATCTCGTCCACCTTTTCCTCTACCAACTTGATAGCATTGGCAGTTTTAACACTTGCGATACATATCTCAAAGTCATTTTGTTAATCTTTTGAGATTTAAATTGTATTGTATTTTATTATATTCATATATAAATTAGATAAAATACATATAATTAAAAGCACATAACATGGCCCATGCTGTTTGGTGTTCCTATTTTGTTGAGGTGGTGTTGTTTGTTATTCTCAATATTCCCATGTACTTTGACCCTTTGGCTTCAAAAGAATTGATCTTAAATATCTTTCATACTTTGCAGGTTGCTTCAATGTTGTCGAAGGAGGCGTTTACTGTGGTTAGAAAATCATTCGATCCGGGAAAGGTATATCCGCATCTTACTTGTCCTGTGTTGATTGGCTTCTATCATCCGACTCCGACGCAAGTGAGTTATAATATAGTCTTGGCTTGTTCCTTAGGAGATGCAATCTCTTCACATTGTATGAATATATTTCTTGTCCAGTTTTTGTACGTTTCCCCTAATCTTAACCACATTCATATGATGTTTTAAGCATTGTGTGGTGCACCAAATTTAGGAGGTATATTCTCTCAGCAGGACTTAAAACTTGTTAAAAACCTTTTGGGCCATCATATATTAAAAGCTTTTGGGCCTTTCTGGGTAAGTACGCATCGAAAAGTTAAAAACCAATCAGTTGGGCCAAAAAGCTTGTGAACCAGCGCTTGTGAAGCCGTCGGATCTTATCGAACCACGTGTTGTTCTTCTTCGACGAAAAATCACCATGGTTGAAGATTTAAGCCTTTTCCTTTGCAATATTTCCTTATCGTAATGATCTGGTTTTTGGTCCCACGCTCGCAATGGGTGGCCAACAACGTCGATGATGATTCGCAAGTGTGTGTCGATTTTATCGGTAGTCTCAATGGAATTAGGTGGGATCGCTGATAATCTTCATCCATCCATAATTTTTTTAAAATATATTTATGCTGGCATAAGCGTCGATTTTCGTAATATAAGTAACAATTTCTGATTCGCCAAATGGCATGTATATATATGTGTCCATTCATGTGATCAACAGGTCCCAATCCCATAATAGCAGTCGTAGGTTATGTTTGATACATGATATTACACCTTAAGAATGAAATAATAATGCGCATTTCATTTTATTATCATGTTCATTTCATTCTTAAACTCATTTCATTCTTACTAAAAAGTATTATCGTGTACCAAATATAACATTACATCATTGGATCATCAACAATTTTCCATAATTTTACATTGATCTTATTTAATTAATTTATCATTTTATTATTAGATTGATAGTAAACCAATACGTACTATTAATTGAGACCTATTATTAATTCAATTTAATGAATATGAATATGATTCATTATGTAATCAATAGATAACTAATCATGTACAAATAACATTTTTCATCTTTGTATAAATGCACAATCTTCCATTCATGATTTTTAAAAAAGCAAACATAAGTACGAACATACATACATACATTGTAATTCAAACATAATGCTACACTGACTAAATTTTAGGACCAAATTTGGAGCCCAAATGACATGGCAATATTTTATTTTGAGTCTTCATTGGGATGAAATGACCTTAAACACAAAAAAAAGAAGCCTACATTTCGTATTGTGTATCATTTAGAACAGAATTTGATTAAGAATTAGGTCGTAAATTATCATTCTTGCTATATTAATAAACATTGTGGCTCTTTTGAAATTAATTTATACTTGTTCAACCTCATTTATGGCTAATTTCATCTACATTTGCATTTAAGTTATTTCTTAGAAACAATCATTCGTTGTGTATTTAAGCCATACAAATATCGTTACGATTAAATGATGCGCGTAATGATTAAAAAACAACGTGACAAAAGCATGAATAACGTGGCGAGGTGTTTTGTGATCGCATGGGTGCTGATTAATATTATAACATGGCGAAATGAGTATTGTCTTTCGCATGGGAAGCACTTCCTGCAGTTATTATTTATTGTTATGGAGCAGCAAATATGATGATATTATGTAATTGTGATTGGATGCGTTCATTGATATACCAGACAGACATAAAGGGCCCCCTTGCAGTGCTTTACAGGGTGGTTTGAAACCTTTCTGATTTTCTGATTTCCTCCTCCGCTCCAGGCTGTCCCTGGCTTCCTTATCGTCCCCATTCATCTCAATGGTTTAGAATGTAAAGCTTCATTTAACCTTTAGACTGCAGCTTATAAATATCATTGTTAATAACAAAATTAAGCAACTTCCCCATTTATTTAGTCTTCCAAAAGCAATTAAAAACAAAGGAAATGATAAGCACATAAAGAAATCTACAAAGTTTTGTGCTAATCCCAATAAGTTAAAATTTAATTCGTAATACTCAATTTAAATTGTAATATAAGTTTATCAATTTAAACAATTTGGACCGTTATTATGCCTTATATAGCAGACTAATTGTTTCATTATATAAATATAATTTTTCAATAAAGATAATAAATATGTCTGGTGTGCATATCTATTATCCAGTAAATATTAATTACAATGGTGACCTAACGATAATAAAAGCTTATTAACTAGGAGTGTCTCATTATTTAAACACATTGGATTCATTATATGATGTAGTAATTGATGATTATTGTTTAAAAGTGAGCAAGAATTTATCAATAACCCATAGTTCAAAATTTTAACTAAGAAAACATCTCTAGACATCCATTTTCGAATCCACTTTATGATCTGTCTCAGTATTCCAATTTACCTGCTCACCTAGAGTTATATTCTCCTAAAATCCAAAATTTAAAAAATATATATATCGTAGGATGAGAAAATAAGTTCAGTAGAATAATCTTCTCAAACACAAATAAGGTTTACAACCCATAAAAACAGGTAAGTTAGAATTTGTAAAATAACATAATATCATTTTGAAGTAAAATAGTGTTAGTAAATGATCTCAAGTTTACGCAATAGGAATATTAAAATTTGTATCAGCATCGAATCATTCATAAAATCATATTTCATAACACAATATCCTCATGTTCACAGGCTGAAGAAACAAGAACTTACATAATAAACATAACATCAGCCCTGAAAATTTCAACCTTCTCAAAAAAAAAAATACTGAGGGTCACACAGTTCGGATGAAAATGTATATTGACGTCAGCAGTGTCAAAGTTTTCCTAGAGTTTGTTATGTACCGGCCCTCAGTCACGGTCCCTTGTAGAACAAATACTAGTTTAGAACTCCGCAAAGAACCAACCCCATTATGAGTGATAATGAAACCAAGGATTTTATCAAGAACATATGGTTTGTGATGTACAACATATAATTTTTTCAAAAAAATGAATCATATTATCAAAAAGAGTATAAAAACATTGTAAATCTAACTTATTTAATTAAATAGGAATCAAAACATATATAAGTACCTAACCCTCAATGAATTAGTTTGAGAAAGCCCTACATTTAATCATAGATCATGTGATTTGCATGTTTTTATGCAATATTCGTTAATTCTTCAAGATTTAGCTTATTCTTACTCTTTTTCTTTTCCTCAAACTCTCAAAGTCTTCTTAGGGTTGAAAAATTGGTAAAGACATTTCATATCACAGCCCTAGGGTATTTATATGACTCGATTTTGATCTAGTTAGAAGCTGACTCAGTATAATTCAATAAAATACACTTTTTTATCCTTTAAAATCTATTTTTTAATGTCCAAAAATCAGATCAATCAAACATTGGGGTAAAAAGTTACGTCTTAAATACTAAGGTAGTGGTTAATCCTTCCTACTTGAATTTCCTAATAAACATATCACCTCTCCCAAGATTTATTGACATGTTCTTGATTCAATAGTAAACTTATTTGCTAAAAAATTATTTAAGAATTTACTTAGCTACCGCCTTCTCAAGCTTAAGCATACGCTGAAACTAAATTAGACCTGAAAGTTAATACGCATGAAACTCAAACTTTATAATCTAATTTTGTAATAACAATTCAGGAGCTCCTATTATAATTTTATTTATTTTAGGAGAATTCTTAATATAATATTATCCTTATTTAATTATAATACAGATTTCTAATAAGTAAATTGCTATATAAAGAGGTATATCCTCCATTTATTCAATCATTCTTACAAACATTACTTCCTAAACCTTTTATATATGAACTCCTCTACATTAAACACTGGCATTTACTATTGCGAGTTTTTATATTACCCGCATTAAAGAGGGAAACCTCTCTTCCTACAAAGGACCCTAACTTCGAGGTGCGCTTGACAGGGTAACACCTAGCGCTCTGACCATGTTCTATTTTGCAGATTCATCACCTAGCTTATAATTTTCTTTGAGATGGAGTAAAGCCAGAAGTTCAGGCCAAAAAAATTAAAATTAATTTTGATTCTATTATATTGTGTGATTATACTAAAAGCTAAAACAATTCATTAGACATAATGCTTCGACTTTTAATCGTACTTTCCAGTTCAAAATCATTTTAAAAACAAGTCCAATATGTTATAACTTATAACTTATCAGAGAAAAGAATAATATGTTGGAATATTGAAGTAGTAATTTATTCATCATATCAAACTCCTTAAATAGAAGATTACGTCAACTAACTTGCCACTGATATAGGAACTGCCTCATAACAGTAGCAGAGAACTAAGGAACATATTAGATTACTGATACTCCTATAACCCTCCCTTAAACTGAGTGTTCTACTGACATTCAGTTTAGAAGAGTACTTCACCGGCCCAGCCCCTCCGACAACTTGTCCCTCTTAGCTTGCTTGTTGCCGAGTAGCCTTTAGCTCCCTCCCTCAAATTAGATCATCCATGGAACAAACGCAAGTAGCCTTCCGCAGCTTCACGAACACATCCAATTTGAGGGGGCTTTGTGAAAATATATCTGCAACCTGTTCTTCACTTCTGCAATAGATCAAATCAATAGTGCCATCATTTGCAAGATCACACAAAAAATGATACCGCACATCGACATGTTTACTTCTCCCATGCAGAATTGGATTTTTTGAAAGCTTGATTGTTGAACTATTGTCGCAATAGATCATAGTTGGGCCTTATTGATGACTGTGTAATTCTCCAAGAAGTCTCCTCAACCAGATTGCTTGAGATGCACACGCTGCAACAGCGACAAATTTAAGCCGATTAGTTGACAAAGTAGCGATTTGTTGCTTCTTTGATGACCAAAGATACAGCCCCCAGTAATTATAAATGCATGGCCTGAGGTGTTGGAGTAAAATCGAATATATGGGCTGATATATTAAATAAATGTGAATTATAGGCTATCAAATAAAGTTAGGCTAATTAAAGTTACTAATTTAAGTTTTGGGGCCTTAATTAATATATTATAAAGTGTAGGCATAAATGTGTAGAAACAAGAGTAATTTCTATTTTTATGATGGGTTAAAATAGAAATTACGAACAATCGTGACTGTTCATATACAGACACAATTGGTTATAAATAGGGGTCATGGTCCTTAGATCACACAAGGTTTTTCTTTCTTCTGATTCCCATTGTCAGAGATAAATATTAAACAGAAAACTAGTGTAGATCTGGAAGATCATAAAGCCTCAAACTCAGATTCAGATCTGGAAGATCATAAAGTTTCAGACTCAGATTCAAATATCTCAATATTTTGTTATGGATTCAGTCTGACTTTTCATGAATCACATATTTTGATTAACGTGATTGATGAATGTTCTGTTTGTGTGATGGTTTTCATAAATTTTTTAAATCTCTCATTTTGTATGAGACGGTTTCATGTTGAATTGTTGAGAATATGTTAGAAAATGATTTTTATTTTGGGGTAGAAAGTATTTATTTATTTATTTTCCCTTGATCCATTTGTAAATGCTCCAAGCAGTTCTTGTCCACTGAAGGCCAATTAGAGCATGGATTTATATCCCTGAAATATAATTAGCAAATGAGTATAAACTACGCCTGAAACGTGGGAGACCTATTGGTTCAAAGAATGTTCCTCCCTGGAAGAGGAGAACACAAATGAGCATTGATACTCCTGAGTGAATGCATGAACTACTCTGACGTAGAGACTATTAGTTCAAAAGGATGTTCTCCCGAGAAGAGGAAAACACAAATGACATTGGCACCCCTGAGAGGTACACTGATAAAATAAAATAAAATAATAATAATAATAGCGAGGCTATTTGGATGTTTAGTTGGTGATTTAAATATAAATATGTTATCGTTACAGTGTATTTACAGTACTTACATTCAAATATGTGTTTATATATATATTTTCGAGATAAGTTAATTAACACAACATGTCACCAAAGTGACCATTTTTGTGCAAATTAATTTATTTCAAAATATAACAAGATTATGTGCTCAGAATTTATGAATATTAATCGCCTAAAATGAAAATTACATTATTTAATGACCGCATGTACAATTGTGTAATAAACGCGTTGATGATTATTTTGTTTACATATGAATAATAAATTGGCCCAAAGGGAAGATTTATTATTCGATATGTTCTTATTATCGTGATTTGATTACTACACCAAAGATATCATTTACAAGTTAATATTTTTATCCAAAGATAAAATATTAATAGAGTGTTCTATATCTTGAGATGGGTCACTTTATCCACTGGCTTTTTTCGTTTTCAGATCTTATGTGAGTTTGTTTTGTTGTTTATTGTTCCTCGATTCAGCTACTAGTTTGCTTCTAACATTAATGTCAGACAATTCTATTCCTATGCTAAAATGACAAACTTCAAGACATGGCATGAGAACCTCCAAATAGCTGTCATGGATCCTCGACTCACAGGCGGCTTCTTCCCGCACCTCTCTCATCATATGGAAAGTTCCTCTCTTAAATGAAGAGGGATATTGAAAGGCGGAGAAGTCAAACAGCATGTGCTTGATGATCATTAAGAAGGCAATTTTAAGCATCAGGGGCACAACATCCAAACGATAAAGACAATAAAGAGTTCCTATAAAATTAAGAATAGATTCGCTAAGAATGAAAAGTGAAACCAAGATAATCTTTGGCAAATCTCTATCTCAATGAGATATAAAGGTAATGGGAACATTAGGAGTACATTATGGAAATGTCTCATCCTCGCTTCAAAGTTAAGAGCATACAAACGATCTCTCCGAGGATTTGCTTCAGGCATTTGGTTTTGACATTCTTCCGCCACACCCGCTCAATTTAAGGTGAGCTACAACTGCCAAAAGGAGACTTGGACTCTTAATGAGCTCATCTCATTAGCAAGAAGAGGAAAAGGTTGGAAGCAAGAAAAGATAGAAAGTGCCTATTTGACTGGTATTTCCAAGGATAAAGGAAGAAAAGACAGAAGGATAAAGAAGTCATAGAAAGTCTTCCATATCAAAAGAAACAACATAAAGAAAAAAGGGGTGATGGTTGTTTCTTCTGTGGAGCTGTGGGACATAAGAAGAAGCAATGTACCAACTATCATACTTGGCGTGCAAAGAAAGGTACACTTCTTAACTAGTTTTGTTTTGAGGTTAATTTGACTGCATTTAAAACGGTACTCTGGTGGATAGACTTCCTGCAACCACTCACATCAGTGTGTCCATGCAGGGTTGCTTGAGTTGTCAAAAGCCAAATGATGGTGAAAGATACATCTTTGTAGGCAATGGCAAGAAGGTCGAAGATTTAGGCAATTCGACATTTAGGCTATTAATATTAAAATGGAAAATTTATTTGGATTTAACGAGACATATGTCAGACCGTCCTTTCGACTAATTCTAGCTTTCTATTTCCATATCGACAAATTTGGTTATACTTGTTCTTTGAAATAATAAATTTAGTCTTTTTTCAGAATCAACTTGGTTGGTAATCGGTTTTTTATCTTATAGATAACTTATATGCTTGATACAATTGCTTCATATCATGAAACCTCGTAATTAAGCACTAAAGAGTGAGAAACAATCGATGAGAATTCTCATCATTATGGTATAAGAGATTAGGTCACATCCTCCAAAAGTGAGAATTGAAAGGTTTAAAATATATGGGGACTTAGATTCCTGATTTTTATGATTTTTGAATTGCACAAATTGCATAAAAAGTGGAAAACAACAAACACAAGGAGATTCGTACAACAGGCTACATGGGGAGCGTTTTACAACTCATACATACAGATACTGCGGGCCATTTCCTATGGTTTCATGGAATGACCATAATATTTTATCACGCTTATAGACGATTTTTCACGTTATGGCTACCTTTATCTCATTCATGAAAGTCCTAATCATCGGAAGTGTTCAAATCGTTTCAAAGCTGCTGAAAATCAACTCAATAAAAGATTAAAACGCTGATTCGACCGTGCTGGTGAATACTATGGAAAGTATGACGGTTCAGGTGAACAATATTTGGGACCATTTGCTAAATTCCTAGAGGAGTGCGGTATCGTCCCACAGTACATCATGCTAGGTCTCCAAGCATGAATGGTGTTGCTGAAAGGCGAAACAGAACGCTCAAAGACATGGTAAGAAGTATGATTAGTCATTCTAACTTGCCAATATCACTCTGGGGTGAAGCATTAAAGATCGGCAGATATATCCTTACCAAAGTACCAACTAAAGCAACTCGTTAAAACCTATTAGAGAACTTTGGACTGGCAAGAAGCCTAGGCTAAAGCACTTACATTTGGGATGTCCAATACAAAGGCTCATGTGCCACATGAAAAGAAATTGATTCAAGAACGGTTAGTTGCTATTTTATTGATACTAAAGATCCAGGGGTTACAAATTCTATGATCCTACTACTAAATAAAATTTTGAGACTCGAAATGCTCTCGCTCGAGGATGCTGAGCCTACTGGGGAGATAAGGATAGGGAGCTTTTGAAGAGGAATATGTTGATATTCTATACGCCATTGACATTGACGTTCCTATACCCGACATCGCTCAAGAAGCATATCCAAATCAAAAACAATATCCAAGAACCTCCAGCCTTAAGAACAAACTCACTCTCCAGAACTACGCCATTAAGGAGATCCACTAGAGAAAGAGTAAGTGCATTGCCAAATGATTACATTGTATTCTTCAAGGAACATGAGTTCGACATTGGTACGGCAAGATGATCCAATCAACTTCCGCTGCCCCGAAAGTTCTAAAATCTCAAGAGGATTGATGCCATGAATGAAGATATTGTTCACAGCGGACAATGATAAATGATCTCGCCCATTGTCTGGTTGGTGTGAAACCCATTGGTTGCAAATGGATATTTAAAACCAAAGGGATTCAAAGGTGACGTGGAGGATACAAAGCTCGTCTCGTCGCTAAAGGTTATACACAAATACAGACTATAGCGAGACTTTCTCCATTTCATCAAAGACTCTTTGTATAATAATGGCACTCTCAGGGTGCACTGACTCGAGCCTACATCGTATGGATGCGAAAGACTGCATTTCAATGGTGACATTAATGTTACCTATATGGTGCAACCAAATGAGCCTGGAGATACAAAGATATGGTCGCGAAGTTAAAGAACTATCTAGCGGGCTTAAGTAAGTTTCTCACAATGGTATTACAAGTTTAATTGGTTATCATTTCGTCTGGGTTTTGATGAATATGGTTTAATAATCGTGGAGCATACCCAAGTTCCAATGAGTAAGCATATTGCATTTGGCCTTATATGTTGATGACATACGTTTGCCACCAACGATATAGGCATGTTGGTGAAACCAAGAGATTTCTATCAAAGAATTTGAGATGAAAGATTCGCGATGCTTCTTTTCAGTTGGTATGCATAACGATCGATTCGAGGAATACTTGTTTAACGCTGAAGATTAAGACAGAAAATTCTAAAAAGGTTCGCATGCATGATTGTAAAACCAAGTGACACCCTTTGTGGCTAAGGAGACAAATTTAATCCTGCGCCACGTCCCAAGAACAATTTAGATTCAGAGATAAACAGATTCCGCGCAAGCAAAGGTCAGAGTCCGATGTATGCTCAAGCATGTACAGTCCCATATCGCGCATATCACTGTACGCCAAGATGGCACCCGAAGATCATCACTGATAGCAGCCAAGCTGTCATGAGGTAATTAGAACAAAACACTAGCATGCTCACTATCAGTTAGATCGCTGAGATCACTGATATTCTAATTCGATTTTCGCCGGATGCCGATATATTAGATAGCATCTACTCAAATATATTCACTTACTAATGAGTTATGACCTGAAGAGTGTTAAATGAAATATTGCAGCTTCTTCCACCATAGCAAATGAAGTTTGTAGCTTGTCATGAGGCATCCAAATCATGGAATATGGTTGCGAAATTTCGCCACTGGCTACGTGACATGGATGGCATCAAAGACCACTTAAGTTATTTTGTGACAATAACCGCAGAGTACTATATTCTAACAATAAGAGTTCATTGTCAAATTTATGTGACATCAAATTCCTAGTCATTAAAGAAAGTGTTCAGAGCGGACTTATATCTATGAGCATATCAACAAATAAACTCCATGATTGCGCATCCACCGACTGGCGGATTACCACCCACATCTTCATGAGCACACGCTCATGCTGGGTGTGGTTTCTCTTCAGATGTGTCGCCAGTGAGAGCTTGTATTTTAGATGCTTGCATACTTTTGTTATGGATATTATGGATTTTAAGTATTTATCAGTAAAGTATTCACTTTCATCAATCCTTGATTTTGTATGGTTCGATCTCAACAAGGTTTAAGGAGGACCAATTTGAAAATGTGCATGTCAGATCATTGCATGAAATTTCCACTACACATCCACACGATATTTGCCAATAGTTACATTGATATATGTGATCATTGATGGTCTAGTTACTTAAACATGTAACCCATCGATCATTGGTTCTATATTGCTGCTTTAATGGACAAGATTGTTACTTATATAAAGTTTCGAGAGCAAAACTCATGAGCCTGCAAAGAGAATCTACGCTATAAAGTTACATATATAGCCCAAGTGGGAGATTGTTGGCAAATCTGAATATATGGGTTGATATATTAAATAAATGTGAATTATAGGCTATCAACAAAGTTAGGCTAATTAAAGTGACTAATTTAAGTTTTGGGGCCTTAATTAATATATTATAAAGTGTGGGCATAAATGTGAGATGTTTAATTTCTATTTTTATAATGGGTTAAAATAGAATTACTTAACAACTGGACTGCTCACATACTGCATACAATTGGTTATAAATAGGGGTTTGGTCCCGCATCACAAGGTTTTTCTCTTATGATTCCCATTGTCGAGATAAATATTAGATGTAAAACTAGTGTAGATCTTTTTATCATAAAGCCCTCAAATCGATATTCGTATCCTGGAAGACACAGTTTCGTACTCAAATTCAAATATCTCAATATTTTGTTGTGGATTCAGCATTTCCGCAAACTCGCATTTTTGATTCTTGATGATTCAATATGAATGTTCCTGTTTGTGTGATGGTTTTCACATAATTTTTTTTTTAAATCTCTCATGAGGTGCTTCATCTACCTTCTGGATCACCTGCGTAGTCACTGTCCATGTAGCCAAATAAACCAGAACTTTCTCCTTCTGTAGAATATGCCGAAGCCATTTGTCCCCTCGCAGCGTATCGAAAATTCTTTTCAAGAGCAAAGAAAAAGCATTTCTGTAGGATTTTCCATGTATATCTGCTGATAAAACTGACTGCGTGCATTATATCTGGTCTTGTTGTAGTTAAATACATAAGTCTTTCCACAATTTGCTTGTATGGAGTTGTATCAACCTTCTTTCCTTCATGGTCTTTGGTAAGCTTTAGCCCAAGCTCAACCGGTGTACCAACAGGATTGTAATTCGCCATTTGAAACCTTTCCAAGATCTCTCAAACATACTTCTTCTGTGAGATAAAGATCCCAACAAAATTTTGTACTACTTCAAAGCCAAGGAAGTAATGCACGAACTCCAGACCAGACATCTCAAACTCAGACATCATTGAGAGACTTTTTGAAATCATCAAACATAGCACTACTATTTCCAGTGAAAATTAAATCGTCGACATAACGCTACTATCAACAACTCACCAGATCCAGAGATTTGAAAAATAAAGTATGCTCATATGGACATTGTTGGAAACCTAACCTTACAAACATAGGAAGTATGCGGTTGTACTCAAGCTCAAGAGTTTGTTTCATGCTCATAGCCTTCAACTTGTATACCTTCTTCACATTCTCATTTGGGACATATCCGGGAGGTTGATCAATATACACAGATTCTTCCAACTCGCCATGTAGAAACGGAGATTCACATCCAATTGGAAGATTGACCACGAGTTTTGTGCTGCCAATGCAAGTACCAATCGAATGGTATCATGTCTTGCAACTGGAGCAAAAACCTCTTTTTAGTCAACACCAAACTCTTGCTTGTAACCTTTTGCAACTAGGGCGGGCTTTTGTACTTGTCAACCTTTTCTTTCTGTATCTGACTTTGTCTTGTAGACCCACTTGACACCAATCGACTTTTCTACCCTTTGGGAAGATCGGTCAGTTCTCAGGTGCTGTTCTTCTCAATAGCTATGATTTCGTCGTCCATAGCCTTCACTACTCCTGGTCTTTTTGACAGCATCTTGAAACATAACATGATCACAGTCTGGCCAAAGAGTGTACCAGAGTGGATCATCTGATTGATCACCCACGTACCTGATTGATCAGCTCCACGTACCTCATAATCTTGCATCCATGCCGGTCTCCTTCTGATATGTTCTAGGCGGGATGTGGCTGAAATTTGAGAGTCATCTTCTTCGAACAACACTACAGGTTGAGTTAAAGCGCTGGAATGTTCACTTGCTGGAACTTGAGGATCGCTTTCTTCTACCTCATCATCAAAGCTCACAGTAATATTCTGACTGGAATTGTTAGAATTGTCTGCCCAATGTCCTCTCTCCTCATCAAAGATCACATCCCCAACTGAGGCGACTTTGCGGGTGATAGGATTAAACAACTTGTAGGCCTTCGACTGCTCACTTACCCCGAGAAAGATGCATTTTTCTCCTTTTATCATTCAGCTTCTTCCTTTTCTCGTCTGGTATATGTGCGTATGCTATGCACCCAAAAATTCGCAATTGATCGACATTCGGTCTTTGACCACTCCATGCTTCCTCAGGTGTTCTATTTCAAACAGCAACTGTAGGACTTCTGTTCAACAGATGAATACTCCACAAGATTACTTCTGGCCAAAATCTTTTAGGAAGAAAATATCTGTTCAATATACTCCACACCATATTTAAAATCGTCTGATTTTTACTCTCCATGCTTCTCCTTTGGGGAAAGGGTCCCGATGTTGCTTCCCAATCACACATTCTTCACAAACACATGATGGATGATCAATGTGTGGAAAACCAAACACCATACTATTTTGTTGAAGCAGCTTCAGACCAGAAAAGCTCAAATGACCATAACGGGAATGCCACAGCCATGATGAGTCTTTCACCATAACAGAAAAACAAGGAAGACCGATATTTTGGATCAATAAAGGGAACATCCGATTTGCTGTCATATTAACTTCAGCAATCAGACCCTTCCTTGAATCCTGAATTAGACATGTCCCATCCTTTATGATGATCTCATAGCCCTTTTCTTGAAGTTAACCAACACTTGGCATATTACTCTTCAAACTTGGTACATAGAATACAATTGAAATGGTCTGATGAGTACCTTTAGAGGTTTGAATTTGGGCGTTGCCCTTCCCCATAACAGAGATGGTCGAACCATCTCCAAATTTAACAGATGAACTGTAGGACTCATCTAATTCAGAGAATATAGACTTGTTCCCACACATGTGATTACTTGATCCTGTGTCTGGGCACCACATGCTTCTTCACGGCGTCAGAGCAATTTCGCGTGCAGCCTACTACCTAAATTTCATTTGGCCCTTTCCTTTGTGCATATCTTGTCCGATATCAGAACGGTAGTGGCCGAACTCTGTTGCATCTAAAGCATTTGATTCTGGATTTATCAAACGCTTTTGATTCATGGTCATCGCTGTAGTTGATCATCCCGTCCTCTACGTGCTTTGATTTTTGTTTGTATTGCTTCTCCTTTCCACGCCCGGAACCCTTCTGTTGCAAAGATGGGTTACGCTGACGAGTATTGGTAACGGTAATGCTTTCCACTATCGATAGTTGACTACCTGTTGCTCATGGAGAGTCAACGAACTCATCAATTCTTCAATCGAAAGGACATCAAGATCTATCAATTCTTCAATTGAGCAAACCACGTAATCAAACTTTTTCGTCATTGATCGAATATTCTTCTCAACCACAGTTATTTCTTCCATCTCTTCTCCACACGATCTCATCTTGTTCACAATAGACATAGTTCTGGAGAAATATTCCTCCGCTGACTCTGTCGGCTGCATGCGAAGAGTCTCAAATTGCGAACGAAGTGCTTCAAGTTGAGATCGTTTCACCTTTGCATTGCCTCGATACTTTTGCTTCATTACTTCCCAGATTTGTTTTGAAGTATCTTTTTATGTGGTCTCCAAGATTAAAGATCCACGGCCTGGAATAGGTAGTTCTTTGCCTTAAAGTCTTTCATTCTGAGTCTCTCCAGCTCACTTTTGAGCGTCCGCCAAAGTGCTAGACTTTGCCGGTTCTGTATATCCAACCTCAATGAGATGCCAATACTCTTTGGACCTCAAGAGGTTTTCCATTAGGATGCTCCAATGATCATAATGACCATCAAATCTTGGTATAGCAAGCTGCACAAATTGCTCTGACGCCATTGAAAGAGAGCTGCTATTGTCCAGAAAACAAGAGGAAGTAGATAAAAGCTACAGTCAATTTCCTACATCTCCTGTTTTTAAGTGCTCTGATACTACATCAAGTATAACTTATCAGAGAAAAGAATGATATGCTGAATATTGAAGCAGAATTTATTCATCATATCAAACTCCAAATAGAAGATTACATCAACTTGAATTTGCCACTAATATAGGAACTGCCTCATAACAGTAGCAGAGAACTAAGGAACGTATTAGGATTATTGATACCGTAAAACCTCTAAAAATTTTACCGAAAAAGTAAATAATTTTTAAGAATCCAAATTTTTCTAGATCTCGATGACGAAACGGACTTCAATTTGACCGTCTCGTGAAATCTAGTTACTATGTCGACTTCATTAATTTCGAGATACGAATTTCATCGCTTTTTCGAGACCGCGTTTCTGGTGCCGATGATCTGCTTATGAAGATACAGACGCGACACAAGTCACCATTACATAAAATAATATGACACATGTTGGAATGATTAGTGAGATTATTAGAGATGAATGAAGTTTAGATTAAACCATGCGTCAAAATCCAAAATTTAAAGTCATTAAATGCAATTATCGAAAGTTTTTAAACGACAGCATAAAAGAAATACTTTCCAATTTCACAGCTACAAAAACGTCACAAAGGAGGGTGGGTTTCATTTGAGAGAGAAAAAGACTTTCCTCTAGATTTCTGCTCTGATCGTCACCTCTCCGGCCAACACAAAGTTGTTCACGCAGCAGAAGGGCTACTTAAAGACCTGATTCTTCAGGAGTTCTAGCTAACCCAAGAGGTAGGGATATTTTTCCTACTTTGTTTATTTGTTGTATTTTTATTTATGATGGGATTTTGTCGAGGCCTCGAATGGTTTGAGCCGGTCTCAAAACCTTGGAACCGGAGCGAAGAAATCCCTTAATAGGTGGCTTCAATGCAGATCTAATCTAGTGTCAACGTCACGATCGGTCAGGTGATTTTGTGTTGTCAAGTGATTCAAAATGAATTGCTTGATTTGTTAATTAGCCCATGTGAGCTAATTTTTGATGTTATTGTTGCAATTGAATAATGATGGACCTCATAATTAATTGTGTTAATATGCATGTAAAGTATATTAGCATGGTTCGTCAGAACTTGCATAATGCATTCCATATGCAACGGCACCCTAGATGCAGGTGTGAGTGCATGACATGAAAGAAAATGAAAAATCTGCTAGAAAGGAATTTACAAAGATTTTCCGAAGAATGCCTTGGAGAGTGGTCTAAACAGTCACTCCCTGAGATTCGACCTGTTGATTTGTCGAAAATGATCCACTACTGGAGTAGTCCAATATATTTACCGAAACTCGGTGGTGTTTTTTTTAAGAACAAAAAGCTTTTGTTTTGAAACTGTATTGTCGTGATTTGGCTTAGGCATGTGAGGAGTCAAGTGAGGACTCCCACACGGGAGTGGGCATGTGTATCTCAAGTATGATCACGCATTTCGCTTGAGTGCGACTGTTTGCCACACACGACTTGTTTTGTAACCTACGTAGAAATTATCACTATCAATACTCACCTCGTCGAGGATCACTATTTCGTGCACAGTGGAGCGTATTAAGAGGATGACGCCTCACTAGGAGGTCGCGCTTAAGAGCCGACTGTGGCTTTGGTATTCATTTTGTATAACATGTATTAGAACTCTAGATTTTAATATATGTTTGTATTAAGAGTGATTTATTAACTCTTGAACCATGTAATATAGTTGATATATATTTTGTGAGTATTTATGCATGGGCCCAAGTGGCCATTTTACTCGCATGTGGAAATCAAAGCAAAGATACAAATTCTCTTTTCTCTCGGGTATGCTTACTAATATTCCGAATGGGCTTCATTATATGAACAATACCAATTATATAAATTCAAGCCAAACCACAAAATAATCGAAAAATTGCAAATTTGAATGTTTAAATTAATTAATCCCCACCTCTAGAGGGTGTTTAATGTTCCATTATTGGATTCCAATCACATCACAATCAACAAAAGTAAGAAAATGAAGAAAGAATCAGAGACAAGAAGTAGAAAAATCCGTATTTGATCTTTAAATATTCGCCTTAACAAAGAAATGAATTGAATATCCGAAAGTACAACATCGAAATCTCTTCAATAGAAATAAAATCGTCAAAACCACTATATTTGTATATATACCAAATCATTATGTGTCTTATGTAAGCAAAAGATAAATTAGAAATCTTCCTGAAATCAAGTAAAATGGTTGATAGAACATTTGATGTTTACTTTATGAAAAAGAATAGAAAAGGCCACCTTTCATTAAGATTTCTTTCATTACTTTATATGGAATCATATGACTAGTGTTGTGTGAGTCCTTTGAGATGGGGTTATTATTATATGGTAAGAATGTAGCTAGTCAGACAGATAATTTATCGATTCTCCTGCTGAACAATTGAAATTAATGTAGATGATATAGTATTGAAAATGTACATATGAGAGTTCTTGTTCATACTTGATACCTAACAATTTGGTCGGGTTCTTCGTGCGTGTAGTTGAATAAGAGGAGAGTAAGTAGGTTCTTTGCATTTTAACAACATACGATTGTAACAAAAATCAAGTCTAATTCTTTCATTTTCCTTTTCTATGCTCTACGACCTGCTTTCTTCGTCAAGTTCACTACTTATGCCAAAATTTAAAAAAAAATGTGAATCTATTTATAGTTTTGATTTCTGTGGGCTCTAAGATGATATTCTTAAAACTGTGGATGTGAAGCGGACTTTCTACATCTCATATTAGCACTATCTTAAGGTACCTGATAAAAATTCTCTTTTCTCTTTTAACCTAGCTCCTATCTTCTACTCGCATATATATGATTAGAATGTTAAACTTGTTAGATTAATTCATAATTATGACTACATAATTATATAACAATTCACTGTAATTGTATAATTGTGCATGTTATCTATACATTATAGGATGTTTTAATATTTAACTAGTTATAGCCCATGAATCTATCTTCTTATTGTTTTCAGAGCCTATTGAACAAAGTTTAATTGTTCCTTTGTGTTTATATATATAAGTAAATAGAGCTCTCAAATTAAGTAAGGGCCTTGGTAGAACACACTGGGGAGAAGGAAATAACTATCTTTCAATCTTAGCATTTTTTGATTTACATCCTCACAGCTTTTGGTAAGACTAATGGTAGCCAACAATTTTAAATCCAGTTGTGCATATTACCCAAAGATGAATTGAGATGTTTCATTGCTTAAAAGAAGTTATTATTTTGTAATGTATTTATTTGGTCTTGATTATTAGAATCAATTGCTTTCTTGGGAATCACAATACTTGATTTTACATAATAATATTACAATTAGTATCGAAGCTACTTTAATTGACATTGAAGCTATCAATTTTTTTTTTGTTTTTTCTAGGTTTTATTCTTATTTTTTTCTTATATACTGTTTCATACTTTTTTATTGATCATGGTATTGCTTCGGGTTGTAGCGATTTCGGGTCCTTCCACAAAGTAATAGCTAGAATATTGATCAAAAGTCCTTCCTTTATTTTTGCTCACTCTTTTTATACCTATCGTCTGGGGTTACATGTTTAATGCTCATAATTGGAGCATTTATGAGTGGCCATTTATTTCCCTTACGTTGCACATTCATTTGTACATTGACTGTCCTTTGACAATTAAAGGCCATGCCTACCCAGAGGATTGTAACGTACACATCATTCTCTTCATCTTCATGCCCGATCTGGTTGTCCGAGGTGGTCTCATCTTCATACCCGAAAGAAGTATCCCGAGGCGTACCACTTACCCTTTTCCCGAGGCGCTTGAGTTGTCATCCTCCCTTCTACCCTTCTCGCTCGGGCTCAAACAAGCCAGAACTTAGGTTAGGTCTGGATCATGCATACTCAATCGAGTCTAGGCCTAACTCCCAATACACACTAACCGCATGGCACATGTCCTGAGACTTATCCCACTCCACTAACCCTCTAGCCGCTAAGCCATCGTGAGTTGTGAATGACGCTAAACTTTACTGTCCCGGGCCAAATGGTCAGCACGCGACACCTCCT
The DNA here is from genome assembly GCA_016808115.1 of Tetrastigma voinierianum. Classification (NCBI taxonomy): domain Eukaryota; kingdom Viridiplantae; phylum Streptophyta; class Magnoliopsida; order Vitales; family Vitaceae; genus Tetrastigma; species Tetrastigma voinierianum. The sequence goes on from JAEQBH010002696.1 coordinate 235,120, forward strand.
AGAGAACATCTCAGAGGCTCGTAGGACTTACGCCGCCTCGAGGCCGAACTACCCAGGACAACTGTCAAAGCACCACACATCATGGAGAAGCCATCTCAAGGAGACGAGCATGTGGTTCATCTCATGGAGAACATCTCTCGAGTATAGGGCTCATCTCATGGAGAACATCTCAAGGGAGCTACCCAAGTATAGGGTTCATCTCATAAAGAACATCTCAAGAAGGTCACCCGAGTACAGGGCTCATCTCATGGAGAACATCTCAAGGGAGATGCCCGAGTACAGGGTTCATCTCATGGAGAACATCTCAAGGAGTTCGTCTCACGTAGATATATAATCATCTCAAGGAGTTCATCTCAGGGAGCTCAAAGACAAGCTTTTCGAGCCCTGATAACAAGGAGTTTCTTCATAGAGCTCGATTACGTTCTTAAGCTCGACATATCATTTATTCTGCTCCCCATGGAGCCTGGGTCACAAGCCTTACACTCTGTGATATCAAGGAGTTTTCTATGGATCTCAAGACAAGCTTCAAGCTCACAAATTGACGCCGATTAGTTTTATACGTCCGCGATACTTAGTTTAGACTTACACTTTACCATTTAGGCACAACAACTTTGCATTCTCGGGTAGTCATTTTGGATCACCCCCATCGATCACAACAAGGTCGCGACTTTACCGGCTTCGCTTCCTCTTATCTTTGTTTATTGTCATCTCTTTGTTGCGCGGCTCCTCTCTCATTTCGAGTAGCCTCCCCGTTGATTCGAGGCGCTAGTTGTCGCTCATTTTCGGATTAATCAAAGTCGAAGGCTGCGGAAAGAGAATCAGAACTATGTGTTCGAGGAAAAGGCGGCTTTGCGCAATGCGACCTATAAAGGCGATTAATATAACTAACGAGGAATCCAATTGAAGCAACGGCCCCGAAGCAGCTTCATGAAATCCCTAATGATCTCGGGGATCTCCCATGCTGCAAGTGAAACGAGACTAGTGACACTCTGTTTTATGCTTAACTCTCTTCTTGAAGCAATTTCTGAACAATAGGCGAAAAGGCGTTCACCCAGAGTTTGGGGCCCAGCGATGGAACCACTGACAGTGGACCTACTAAGCAGGATGGGAGATATTAACTTGCACAAAGGGTGGATTCCCCGTCTGGAGAATCATAACCTGTAGATAATGCATCAGATGGTCGAAGGGTCGCATGACCCGCCAGTACATCGAGCCGACAACGCGAGAAATGCGGCGGAGCCTCGTGGTTAAGGATAGCATGGGTGGGGAGTGGTTTCGTGGTTTCATTTGCCGCGAGGGTTTGTGTTCTGACGGATCATCCATACTGATGCCCAGCAGGTGATTAACATTCGAGAGGGAGGTAAGGTTGTGGCGGCGTTCTCTTATAGCAAATAAGCATTGGGTGCAAGGAAAGAGGCCAACTGCTGTTGGTGGGAGTCCTACAGATCCTTCAGCCACCTCTCCAATTGCATTAGGCGCTAGTTCGCAGGGTTTCTGCATCGGAGGTAGATCTCATTACAGTGACGATTGACTTCACTGAATCGGTGGTGTGTGGCTAAATCACGATGATGAGGGAATGTTCCCACAGACGGCGCCAATGAAAGGGTTTTTGGTCCTTCCATAGAGTAATAACCAGAATAGCTTATCAAAAAGTCCCTCCTTTTCTTTCAGATTCTACCATACCATGGGTCGGGGTTACATGTTTATCTTTATAGTGGGGCATTTATGGAATTTTTCTATTTCCTCGTTGCACATTCATTTGCATTAATTGTCCCTTACTAATAAATGAAGTCACGCCTACCCCTATAAGGATTGTAATGTACACATCTGTTTTTCTTGCTCATCTTCATTGCTTGATCTAGTTAATGCGAGTTGGTTAGAAACACCTTTCCCAAAGGTGGTCTCATCTTCCTTACCAGGGCGGATTTGTTTGAGGCCCGAGCTGGCTTCGATTAGTACACATGATTCGGACCTAACCCAATTACAAGCATTTAAGCCCGAGCAAAGAAGGATAGAAGGGCAGATGATAGCTCAAAATGACCACCTCGAGAAAAGGGCGAGCGAGCTACCTCGGACAACTAGCTCTAGTATGAAGACGAGACCACCTCAGGAAAAGGCAAGTGAACCACCTCAAATAACTAGATCGGGCATGAACATGAAGAGAACGATGTGTATGTTACAATCCTCCCGGGTAGGCGTGACGCTTTAGTTAGTAAGGGACAATTAATGTACAAATAGATATGCTGACACATTCTTGAGGTGGTCGTCTTCATGCACATTTGAAGTTTATTCAAGGTAGCTCTCTTGCCCTTTTCATGTTGTCACATTTATTTGTCATCGCCCACTATCCTTCTGCATTTGCTCAAATATTTGTAACTTCAGGTTCAGGTCCAGATCATGCGTGCACCGATCGGGTATGGGCACAGCTCCCCCGACATAAACTCCTAATTGCATGACCACGTGTTACGGGACTTATCCCAGCTCCGGGGTTGATTCGATCTTTTTTTTATCGATCCTATTTGGGCATCATTGCAAGTTTGCAAGAGTTTTTCAATTTTGAGGCGAGATAATGGGACAATATTTGAAGCTTGAGTTATGAATATCGGGATTAAGTAGACCACGATTATCGTTTGAATAAACAAAACCTTGAAATCAATTTACTAACATATTTTTCCCATAAATCATCATTACGTTTGACTTTTTCATTTAATGAAAAAGTATAAAAGACATCAATGGTGCTTTGTTTTCCCATAATCGTCAACGTGATTTCAAGTGAAGTTTTGCTGGAAATTACAAACATCATATGTTACTATTACGAATCGATATTAAAAATGGATCTTGTATCAAAAAAGTTCAGTGATTTTATAAGTATCTGCACTTCTCATGCTATTTAGAATTTCATGCTGGGTCTGATTGTAATCAATGTTGCTTCATGTGAGTGATGTTAACGATAATCTTACCTGTGTTCCGAGTGAGATGCTGAATGATGCCAGTGTTTCAGGATACTTTCCTCTTCATTGTGTTGGGACATCGTGAATGCTCCATGATTCAATTGAGAATTGTTATGCGTTTAAGACCTTTTCCTCAAACCAGGCTAATAAATTATCAGGTTCATGACACTTAGTGAAATATTTTCTGAATGAGCATTCTACTAAATAGCAAAGTAATCGATAGGACAACTTCACTATCATTATGGAACTTAGCAAAATTGATCATAAGACGAGATAAATTATAATTACAGCTACATCATATCCAAAAAATATATATATCAGGCAATGCTTAGACTCGCGAGCAAGTCAAAAAGCATTCAATATTTCTCGAATTTTTCACTTGAAGTGCAATAATATTAATAAATTTATTCTCAATATAATGTTTAAATAATCATAAATAGCATAAACATAAATTGCTAAGGCAATATTGTGAAACAATAAAGCATATCAATTATTCTTTAGTTAAGAAAACATACTTAGCAGCTGGATACATGAAATTGTTATGATTTGTCATTAGTTCCCAAATTTACATGAAGGATGAAATCAAAGAAATGCTAAGGTTGAAGATAATTTTTTCCTTCTCCCCAAAGTGTGTTCTACCAAACCCTTGTAAAATTTCAGGACTCTATTTACTTATATATATATAGAGCACAAGGAAACAATTGGGTTTTGGTCCAATGGGCTTATCAAAACAAGGAAGAAGATAGAACCAGCATGATTCCCTTAGCTAGTTAATGACTTAAACAATCCACATAAATGGCTCATATATAATTAACATACGCAATTTATACAATTAGGAGAATTGTAATATGAATATGCTTAGTCCATAATTAATATTAATATAACATGGATTTTGTTGAATTAATAAGTTCATGTTTATATTAGTTATTGATTTAAAATGGGAATTAGGAAAGTCCTTGATCAATGACATTTCATTTTTATAATCTAGTTCGAGGTGGAATTGGGGAGATTCTAAATATTGTTATATTCTGAAACAGCTCTATTTGGGTTTTGGTGAGATTTGGGAGTTTAGAAATAAATTTTCATTGACACGAAATTTTGAATTTGGGGAATTTATGGATTTGGAAAGATGCGCACTATTATGAACACGTGTTTGGTAATTGGAATCAATCCAGTTACATAAAAGGAATGTTTATGTCATTTCGCACTTCGAGCTTGTGGGCTTGAGGTGTGTTAAATTATATATGTTCTGGTTAAATTGCTCACCTGCATGCATACATTTAAGGAATTATTACAAATCATTCCTTTGAGGATGCTGCTGAAGCACTATGGGAAATGTACGTAGGCAATCTCATGACCTGCGATCTTCATCCATGAAGAAACACAGAAAGAGCATCTCTGACTGATTCTGAATTGTTGGAGTACATGTCACAGTCCACATAAAGAATAATCTCGCCATTTCTTATCCTTGATGACACCCTCATCTGTTTATTCAATTAGGAAAAATAAAATCTGTCTCATGATCATAAGACACTACAATTCATCAATGCATGTGTTGTAGTGGCATACCAGGGAATTCATGACTCCAGCTTTAAAGTTGTGGTATTTGGGTCTCTTCTCACTCGCGAGACATTTATACAATTTCAAGATCCACACCTCTCCGATTGGGAAGACTAGTATCTATAAGTAATTAGAAGATTCGCAATATCGAATAGGCTTAAAATATGTAGAACAGACTCATCATCTCTCCTTTGTTGCATCGTTTGATTTGATTATGTTGATAGGTAATGCCGATCATGATTTAAGCAAGTTCACCACTCAAATGCATGTGATAATAAAGGATATTCTCTCGGAATATCAGATGTGAATATATCCTTATGAAACATAAAAGACACGGAGAAGTACTTGAACAATGGCTTGATGATTTCGTGGATCAGAAACCAAGTCCCACTCTTCAAATCCCTTGTGTTGTTTGCGTGCTTCTTCTGAAATTTGGCCCATCTTCATAGCAGATTCTATCCTGTTCTTCATATCCTCGTATAATTTCTGTGACAGGGAAACAATAAACAAATAGATAAATTACAGTTTTTTAGTCTTTTTAGCAAGAACAGACAGAGATGGAGGGACATGAGTATGGAATGAACAAACCTTACCCTGATGGTGGACCATTCCTCAGTCATTAGAGGATCATCATAATGTGGTTTAGGAGTATTACAGTTGAAAAAAGCTTCTGGGAATCTGGGTTCAACTTGGAATTTCTTGCAAAATGGTAGCCATAGCTTTGAGAACGAGCCTGCCTGTAGCAGCTACCAGCATAAAAATGTTGAGAGATGAACCACCATCATCGGAAGATAGACGCTCAGCTTCTCAGACGGGTATTCATAACCCATGACCGAGAAGGGGCCTTTGGTGTGGGGTGAGTATTGTTGGTGGTTCTGTTATGGAGTTGGCAGTGCACAAATGAATACCCTATCCTTGGTAAAACCTTCTCATACCTGTTTCAGAGTCAGAGGATTAGTCAGGAAGAATGGGAGAAGAAGGAGATAAGAATGTTGAAGTTGTGCTTCAGCAGCTACAACATCGTCCAAGCTGTTTTTTTTTTAGTTGTTTGACTGTTTTAATTGATGTAGTCAGCTGATTTTTAGAAATAAGTTAATCATGGAAATTTGTTCCATGTAGTGCCCTGCATTTTTGTTTCACCTTTTTTTTTATTTTTTTTTATTTTTGCTGTATTTAAACACATTATTAGATCAATAAAAATATATGGACTTTATCTAAGCAAATTTCATTATTTCTTTCTTGCTTTCTGTTTCATCCCTTAATCTTTTCAGAACTCCAACAAACTGGTATCAAAGCTCTCTTCTCTGAGGACTATAGATTGAGATCAACTTATTTCTCATCTTTTGTTTTCTTCTTCCATGGATTCGGAAACTCCTTTCACTTGCACCCTAGCACCTGGTGCTTTAATGGTAAAGGTTATCATGTCTAGGCAGCAAGGATGGAGGGCTCATCTGGAGACAAACAATCTACGGGAAGCTGTGGAGAGGGACTGAAGTTCACCAGTCTGTGAATCAGCCATCTTTATATCCAAGAATCATAAAGAAGAAAGAAATCAAGAAAGGAGAGTCGAAAGCAAGAGCTACATTGACTAGCTGCGGTCTCTCCCACAGAAATCTTTGTCTTAAATAAATGACAATGAAATCAACTTGAGAAGTCTGGAATTCCTTAAAAGTATGAAAGGAGATAGAGAAATTAATGGAATGCAAGTGAACTTCAATTAGAAAAATTTTGAGCTTCATGAGATGAAGGATTCTAAGCAGTGAAGTACTGAACTGAATTGCTTGAGTACAAAGAAAGGAAGGTTACTTGGTCCTGAATTTCCTGATTTCAGCTTATTTCAAAATAATATTGTAACTATTTCTGAAAGGTTTGAAGCAACTATTTCCTCACTAGAAAACACTAAAGATCTGTCAAAGGTTAGTTTGGTAGAATTAATGCATGTTTGCATGAAACTGAGCAGAGAAAGGCTCATAGAGGTCGAAGGGTGCGGTAAAGGGGCATTAGCTGCAAAGGCTGATCCAATCAAGGAGGAAAAGGGGAAGAAAAATAGAAGAAATAGAAGGGAAACTCAAAGAGTTCTAAATTGCCTGAATACGAGAAGGGAATAAAATGATTTCCCTCTTTGTAAACATTGTGGAAGGAAGGGTCATCCACCTTCCAAATGATAGAGAAGGCCAAAACAGCAATGTGAGAAGTGTTAGAATATGAGGCATCATCAAAGAATCTGTAGGAGCAACACTCAACAGAGGCGTAACACAAGTGAATTTATGAAGAATGTTTGCTTAGGTTACCTATAATGAGGAAAGAGCAGAGGAGCGCCTCTTTATATCTTCTTGCTTTGCAACAGCCATTCAAGTGAAGTGGATCATTAATAATTGGTTTATTTTAACCATATAACCTTTGATCGTGATCTCTTCAAGGAATAGGACACTTCAGTAGTTTCCAAAGCGAAGATTGGCAATGGAGAGTACATTGCAGTCAAGGAAAAAGGCATAGTAGAAATTGAAAGCATTTCTGGTACAGAACTTATTAGATATGTGTTGTTTGTACCTAATATTAGTCAAAATCTGTCAAGTGTTGGCCACTTGATTCAAGAGGAGTTTTCAAAAGTTATCCTTTGAAACAAATCTGAGTGTTGATCAAAGATGCGGCCAGACAATGATATTGGGTTAAAATGAAAGGGAAGAGCTTTGCACTTGATCCACCGGAGGAGGAGCAAACAACATTCTCTACAACAAAAATCCATACAAGTCTGACACGAGAAACTGAGCATTTCAATCATACTGGATTATTGAAGCAAATTTGCAAAGAGAAAGGAATTGGTTCGAGTCCCCTTGCGAATTCCGAGGAATTCCCAAGATTGTAAACATGTCAACAAGGAAACAAATCAGACTTCCCTTCAATGAGCATTTTGGAGAGCTACGAAAGGCTACTGATTGATACATTGATTTGGTTGGACCTCCTGAAACCAGAAGCTAATGACTATGATAACTAATCTTTATTGATGACTATTCCAAAGACTATTCCAAAACGTGTTGGATTTATTTTCTCATCTTCAAGTCAGAAGTTGCTTGTGTGTTTTGGAAATTCAAGCAATGGATTGAAACACAATGTGGTCACAAAATCCAAGATTTGAGATCTGATAATGGAAAGGAATACACTTCTAGTCAGTTTAATCTATTATGTTAAGAGGTTGGGATTGAACATCAACTCCTTGCTCCATATACTCCACAAAAAAATGGAGTTAGTGAGAGAAAGAATCATACCATAATGGAGATGGCCAAATGTCTAATGCTTGAGAAGAATTTACCAAAGGAATATTGGGTAGAATCAGCACATACAGTCTTCACTTCTCGATAGACTACCCACTTACAAAGCAACAGCTAAAAGAACCTCCACTTACGAAACTGCAGTATGGTTATAAACCTTCTCTGAAATCTCAAAGTATTTGGATGCTTGTGCTTTGTCTATGTGTTTCCGATCAAAAGGGAAAAGCTGGATAAAAAGGCAAAAGTAGGAATCTTTGTTGGTTATAGCTCAATCTCTATAACTTACAAAATTTTCCAACCAAACACTAAAAAAATTTAGATAAGTAGAGATGTACATTTTATGGAGAATGATGAGTGGGATTGGAAAGAAAAGCAAGCAACTTGGGTTCACGACCAAGGATTCGAAATCGTAGCTGAGAAGATGAGTTGGTTGATGATGATCCTGTAAGATGTACTAGATCACTTTTTAAGATTTATCATATATGCAGTGATGTAGTGTTTGAACCATGAGATTTCTAGGAAGTAGAGAAAGTTCCAAAATGGATAGACACAATGGGGAGGACCTTGAGCATGATCGAAAAATCGAGACTTGGCAGCATGTAAAAAGACCAGCAGACATAAAAGTAATTGGTGTAAAATGGGTGTTTAGAATCCAAACTCCATGTTGATGGGTTCCATCAACAAGCACAAAGACTAGACTGAAGTTATGAAAAACTATTCATCAAACTTTTAAGGAGAAATCTTATGCATTTCATGGATCAAAAAGTTTTCAAATCATATAACACAAATAGGAGATGCTTTTCATCAAACTTTAGATTCAAAAATAAGTTACCCAGGAACACATTAACAAAATTTACTTCAAAAACATTCTCACATCCATTTCATATCAAGTAATGATCCAAAAACAATTTCATATCCAAATTTCGATTCAAACACTTTCATATCAGAGTCCAAGAATCAAATATATTTCAAATATATTTTCTCTGGTCATCAAATATCAAAAGGTGCTTGACCATGTGAGGACTTTTCGAATGGGTGGCTGGCCGCAAGATTGTTCGCTTTTGGGTGGACAAAACCAAACACTACTAGTATTACAGTAACTGTGCGAAACCCCAAGAGGTGAGGGTTCAAATCAATTACATTCACCACCAAGGAATATAAAGGTTGACTATTATTCCCAGTTGACAGAAGCCAGAATAGAGTGTCGACTATTATTCCGTTGAGCATGAACTAATCAAAGTCAAATATTTTAATTTCAAAAGTTCAAATTACAAAACATCATATTTCCACATTTCTTTCGTAAACAAAACAAATCTAAAGCATAATAATAAAAACTACTTTTTGATCCATGGATTGTCAAATAAAATAAAAAATAAAAATTTTCATAAACTAAGATTATATATAATTCGGTTAAAAACAATTTTTCATCCTCAGATGAAGTAAAACAAACAATTTTCTTTTGAAAGATCTGCATTATAACATCATCACTTACCTCGAGAGTACTCAAAAAGCTTTTGAAAAGAGCTAATCAAAAGAATTTCACCTTAATGAAATATTTTCTCCCTAAAATAATAAGGAAAACTATTATCATTACTTATTTGTTCTTTAATACTTTCCCTAATTTGATATTCTTAACAATGATATTATTTTTAATTTTAATCCATAATAATAAAGTTACAATGGAACTCTAAATATTTTATAAAATTCTCGATTTATAAGAGTTTATTATATCAACATGATTTTTTGTTTTGTTTCACCTCAAATATATTGACAAGCTGTATTTCAAATGATAACTATTTGAATTAGGTAGTTTTTTTCAAATTTTATAAAACTCACATTCATTGGGATCTTATTTTAATAATTTATTTATTTTTATTCTCTTAATACAGGAACTAAATCTTTTACTAGAAATAAATAATATTAATAATATTTTACAAATTATATTGTACCATGATACTCATCCCAGCCTTTATACCTAACAATTATCATACTTGACAGCAAGTATTATTAACGGATCTTTATTTACATAATTGCTTTAAATAATTATTCATCACATTCCTTATAAATTCTAAATCATAATAAAATATTTACTCTCAAAATATATATATATATCTTTAAATACTTATCTAAATACATATATTTGTACACAAAATTCGACCTTTCAAATTTATCTTATTTGTTTATTATTGTTTTCTTTCAAAAAATTATCTTAAATACTTCTTCATTCTCATACTCAAGTGAATTTCATTGTGACACCACCAATCATATTTTATTTTTATTTTTAAAGAGCGAAGTGTAAATCTAAAATCCAACTTCTTAGAGGGTTGATCTAAACGAAAGAAAATTAAAAAATCTACATCAAAGAAATCTAGAAAAATAAAATAAGAATATCTTTAGAAAATTTGTTCTTCAAACCTAGATAGAAAGTCGTGCGATCCTCTGCGAATTCTACCGGTCGAGAAAGCAGAAAAGATGAATAGAAAGGATTTTCTTTTCTTATTAATTTATACACAAAATTTATCTATTAGGAAAATCACCTTTTATCCCTCTTCCATTAAATTAATTAATTAATTACTAATTGAATTATCATTATTATTTTCATAGCATTATCATAAAATTCATCCATTGTATTATTTTCCCTTTAATTTATCACACATACTGAGTCGTATCAATTTATTATTTTTCACTGCTTTTATCTTATGCAAATAATTCCTAGGTGTTACGAACAGCTTGAGAGAAGAGACTAGCATGATTTGGGGAGAAAGGACTTCGGCCGCCTGAGAGAAGATACTGTCAGTATGTATTCAGCATGATTTTGGGGGAAGTGACCGAGAGAAGAGACCCGTCTGAGAGAGAGAAGAGACTGATTTTGGAGAATTTGCAGGTAGCAGTTGCTCTAGGTTGGGCTAGGTTGGGTTAGTTGGGTTGGTAATTTTGGGGGAAAATGGTTATTTTTTTATTTTTTTTACCCTGAGCTTCAGCCACTAATGGCTCCATCCTTGACCACAAAACCTCATGCTATTCTGGTTCCGTGGCCAGCACAAGGCCATGTTAACCCTGATAAGAACTTGCCAGATCTCTTGCATTCCAAAGAGGCTTCTACATATCACTTTTGTCCACACAATGTTCAATTACAACCGTTTAATTCGATCAAATGGCCCGATTCTGTAAAGTAAAAGGGCCTACCTGATTTCAGGAGTTTGAGACTGTACCTGATGGAACGCCGATACCATCAAATCCAGATGCAACACAAGATGTCCCTTTGGTATGTGATTCATTAAGAAAAAATTGTCTGGCTCCTTTCAAAGAGCTCTTGGACGTCAGGCTTAATAATAATGCTTCTCCTCCTGATTTGCCTCATGTTTCGTGCATAATTGCTGATGGAGTTATGAACACCTTCAATAGAGCTACTGGGGCTTTTGGGCGGCCTAGGGTTGCATTATTTACTTCTTCTGCTTTCTCCTTCATTGGATATTTGCATTACCGAACTCATCAAAAGGGATTTTTCCATTTTAAAAAGTAGTAACTACCACACAGTACTTCTTTTATCTATTTTTTTATTACTGCCACAATGTCTGGGTCTAGGATAATAAGTAAAAATCAAACTAATTTCCGAGATGAATCCAACTGGGACTTGGGAGTAACTCTTTCTTTTTCTTTTCTTTTTTCTGCAAACAGGGTATTGAAGTATTTAGTTTCAGATCGAAAACATTCATCTCTAACATCTATACGGAACTAGAATCTTTCTTAACTTATTATACCTATGTATTCTAAAGAAAATCCCATACGATTCTTAAGATTGTATCTCATAACTATATTTTAGAGATTATTCAAACAAAAAACTTCGGGCCTTGTTTGGTTTGTGTATCAAAAAATAGTATCTGAAAATTATTTTTGGAAAGAGTTTTAGAAAATTATTTTTTAGTGTTTTTAGTATCATAGAACTTGTTTGGTTATGTGATGGTGGTGGGAGTGTGGTGGTGGTTGTAGTGGTGAGTGTGGTGGTGGATTTGTAGTGAGATTGGAAGTTTGTGAGGTGATGAGTAGTGTTGTGGGAGGGTGGTGGTGTTGGAGGTGGTGGAAGTGTGTTGGTGAAGGTGGTGAAGGAAATGTTGTGGTGGTGGTGGTGGTGTTGGTGGAAGGGTGGTAGTGATGGAATTGTGGTGGTGGTATACAGGTAAGGTGTTTTCTAATTTTAGAAAAGTTGTTTCAAACACAAATCAGTTTTGCAGATGACGACTATCTCACTGATGGAACTCTAGATACCCCTGTTGATTGGGTCATTGGAATGGGCAATATAAGCCTGAAGGACCTTCCAAGCTTTTTCAGAACAACCAATCCCAAGGACATCATGTTCCATTTTATTAGAGCAGAAGTAGAGGATTGTCTAAAAGCTCGTGCCTTAATTTTCAACAACTTTGAGGAACTTGAGCACGAAGCCTACAAGTCAAGCCGTAGATGAATTCAATTTTCCAAACATTTATTCAATTGGGCCTCTTCCTTGCTAAAACAAAGCCTACTACAACAAAGATTTACCGCTTGTTAAAGCCTATCTCTTTGAAATGATCCTTGAATGTAATTTATCATTAATCAAGAAAATTGCAATATAGAAACAAAAGCCCAAATGAAAAATGAAACCGTGTATAAAAAGTGGCAAAAACCCAAGAAGAATTATAGAGAAATTCCAACTGTAATGAAAACCCACCAAAAATTCCAAACACAAAATGCACAGTATTAGCCATGTCTTCAATATCTTTGTTTCAGTGAGCACAAAAATGAAACCGAAACAAACCCAAGTCAAGAAACTTTCCAAGAAATAAAGGACCAAAGAAACCCGTGCATGAATCGCATCGTGGGCTAGGCGCCAGCGAGAAAGAGAGGATGGTTCGCGCAGCAGGGATGGCGAGAGGTCGTCACGCCCAAAACCCACCCCAAGGGCACGACCATCAATTCACACCCTGCCTTCAACCTGGGCCAAGCCATGTGAACGACACAACCTTCCTTGTAATTGGATTTTGTCCACCACCAAACACCGTTTAAAGGCTCAACGCCTACATTCAAAGAAATTACCGCAGCCTAACAACTCGGGGTGCCTCAGCGCCCAAGAGCCCAGTAGCTCAGTTTGCAGAGCTTAATAGCTTAGGAAGGGGCCTCGCCAAGTTCACAAATTAGCCGCAGAGCCACTGTGCCGCAGCTGGCCTCACGCCAGAGCCCAAAGAGCTCGGCTTCAAAGTCAACTGCTTAACTCAGCAATTAGCCTAAGAGTCGGGCCTCACAAAGTAACAGGCCCATGAAGCTCAACGGCCCAAGCCAAAGCTCAACTGTCAGCAAAGATATAAAGCAGAGCTGGCTACCAGCAGATTAGCCTTGGCACGGCTTCTCGTAGCTCGATTGTATAAATTTAACAAATTCAAGAAGGCCACGCCTGTGGAGCCCGTGAGGCTCGCTTTGGTGTGAGCGAACAAATGTGAAGGCCTAAGCGCCTAGGAGCCCAATAGCTCAGTGTTCGAAAGCCCAACTGCTCAACTCAAGCAAATTAGCCCAAGAGTCAATTCACCACAGTAAAAACAACTTACAGCACCTTTACTACTCAGGAGCCTTCAAGAGTTCACCTGCAGCTTTAACAGCTCGTAAAGCCTCAACGCCCAAGAGCCTAGTACTTCGGGCCACGTGAGCTTAACAACCGAGGAAGGCCTCAACGCCCAGAGCCCAAGAGCTCACTTTCGCAAAGCTCAATCGCCAACTCAGCCATGCACCCCAAGAGCCGCCTGGCCTAAGGTGTTAGCCCACCTGAGCCACAAAGAATCTCGCCTTTAAAGAGCTCAATCAAGCCAACTTAGGCCAAAAACAAGAGCAAATTCACCAGTGTTAGCCCACGAGCCACATCGCCTAGTTTTGAAGACTCTCAACCGGCCAACTCGCCATGCGCCCAAGAGCCGCTTAAGCTTCAGTGTGTTAGCCTACGTAGCCACAAGCAGCTGGCCAAGAGCTCAACTCAAGCCAACTCGTGCCATGCCCCAAGAGCGCTCTTCACCAGCAGTAGCCCACGGCCTTTAGCGGCTCAGCTTGAAGAGCTCAACTAAGCCAACTCAGCTATGCAAATTAAGAGCCGCCTACCAGTGTGTTAGCTCACTGAGCCACATCAGCCATGAAGAGCTCAACTGTCACCTGCTATGTATCCTAAGAGCCTATTCAACAGTGTGTTAGCACACGGGGTTGGCCAAACAGCCAGCTTTGAAGAGCTCAACTGCCTAACTCAGCCATGCAGCCCTAAGAGCGTCACCAAGCAGCAATCACGGCCTTACACATCTCAAGAGCTCAACCGCTCAACTCAAGCCATGCACCCAGCGAGCCAGCCAATCCTCAGCAGTTAGCTCCACGAGCCACAAATGGGGCCAGATTTAAGAGCTCAATCAAGCCAACTTTAAAGGCGCAAATTTCGAGAGCAAGTTCACAGCAGCTAGCCTACCTGAGCCACATCAGTCGGGCTTGAAGAGCTCAACTCGCTTCAACTCTGTGCCATGCAGCCTAAGAGCCGTCGCCTAAAGTGTGCTAGCCCACTAAGCCACAACAACCCGCCTTTGAAGAGCTCAACTTCAACTCGGAAGATGCACCTAAGAGCGCTCAATTTTAGGCATGTTAAATGACCTGAGCCACAATGGGCCACTAAGAGCTCAACTTCAACTCAGGCCATGTAGCCCAAGAGCAGCCTACCAGTAGCTAGCCTGACTGAGCCACAAAGAAACCGGGCTTTGAAGAGCTCAACTGCCAACTCGTGCACGCAGCCCCAAGAGCGTCACCTTAGGTAAGCAGCCATCGAGCCTCAGCCAGCTCAAGAGCCTAACTCCGCTTAACTCAGCCATGCGCACCATGAGCCATCAACAGTAATAGACCACGAGCCTCAAGAACTCAGCTTTGAAGAGCCTAACTGCTCAACTCAGCCATGCTCAGGAGCGCCCCCGCCCGGCAGCTAGCCTCCACAGAGCCTCAGCAACTCAATTTTGAAGAGCCCAACTTCCCACTCAAAGCATGCACTCCCAGGAGCCAGCCTAACTCGTGCAAGCAGGCCACCTGAGCCTCGCAAGAAATTTAGTTTTGAATAGCCTAACTACCAAATCAGCCATGTACCCCAGAGCCGCCTCTCGGCTTAAAGTGCAGCAAACACAAGGGGCGCACCACAAAACAAAAAAACAAAAAAAGGGAAAGGGGTAAAAGCAATGAGATATAAAATGGGGTATTCATTGAGAGTGACGTTACACATATCCCGGGTTCGAAGCCCGGCGTTAAAAAAAAAACAAGCAAAGTTATATAAAGGAGTTCAAACGTCAAAAGAGGAGCGTAAGGCGGTTAAGGAGCGGGCATCGCAGGGGTGTTTGGTTCTCCTGCAGCGCTTGCTGAAGTGCTCTTTCGGGCCTCCTCATCACTAGGGATATCAAAGCTATGCCTAGATCTGTAGTGCACATGTTCTTCCTCTAGAAGGCAAGCCATCCAGAAGCCCATTGAGTACAGGCCTCATCCCTCAAACTCGCTATAGCTCCGTCCCTCTGAACAACGAGAGTTTCTTGCCTTTGAAGCTCCCCTTGCAACCCATGGCACTCCTCAGTCAGGCGTTCAGCAGAGCTTATAGAATTAGAAGCTTCGCGACGAGCTCCATCTAGCAGCGCTGCTTTATTACGCAGCTCGTCTCTAGCCGCACGAAGCTCTTCCCTAGTTACCCGCAGCTTGTTCTTGCAGGATAAATGCGCCATCCTCGACTTCACCAGATCTGGCTTCAGGCCGGTCGCACTCATCTCGCCTCCAAGAGATCATCCCGGGCAGCCCGCAGTTTTGTCCTGCACCTCCCAAAGCTCACCGCCGCTTCAGCTCTTCGAGCTCCTCTCTACCTCTACCAGCTCAAGGCCGCCAAGGTATGCCTCAACGGACGGTTTCTCACGCCTCCTCCGTCATACTCAACCCGACCTCGCAGCCTCACCGAAGTAAGAGTAGCCAATTCGCCAGACTATGGCGCCTTGACGTGGCTCCTTCGGGCCTGGGTCCTGCCAAACCTTTCAAATGGGTAGCCATCTGCCGACACCCAACACAAATCAACACCCAACTCAAGTCACAATAGACATAGCAAGACACGGAACTTACGGTATAACCCCGCAGGATAGAGCCAAGGCTTCAACAGCAGGCACCCGACTTCGAGGTCGACCGAGGATCGACGAGACCACGCCAAACAAGTAGCCCGGCCTTGAGGAGCAAGGAATCGTCATCTCCATAAAATCTGCGGCCCTTCCTCCTTGACTCTTCCGCCCTCGGAGAAGGGGACTCAACGCTCTACGCAGGGGACTCCAAACGGTGATAGGCATGACCTCCAACGGAGGCTCAGTAGCCCTTCCCGAGGAGTCTTTGACCTTTGTAGCAAAACCGGAGCGAGGCTGCGAACTCGGGGCTTTAGGAACCTAGACCGGAGGCGGCAACACTTCCCCCAAATAAAGGCAGGTAGAAGGTGAGGAAGAAGAGATGTCCCCATCGTGACTTACCTCGTGACGGGCGCCTTCTCAGAGAGTCCAAAGCCTGGCCACACTGGGACTCCGACAGCGTTTCCACCGAGCCAAGCCTCCCTAGTGGGCTTGGCAACCGGAGGCCCAAGATGAGAACTTCATACGAGGGGTGAAGGTCTCAGAAAGCAACAGAGAGGGAGGAATTCTCAAACCAGCATCCGGATATCCGACCTGATAAGTTCCGAGTAGACACGCGGAAGACACTTAGCCAACCTGCTTTATGACTTTATTTCGGGTCTGAGATCGGGCGAATACCTGAAGGACCCACAACTAATGCAGAATTTGAAACACCCTATAACTTATGAAAGCTGGGATTTATAACAACCGAGCAATGCTCACTGAGCTCTCAGGAGCGGTCCGCAGTACCGACGCCCAAAGTATCATCCTTATCGAGGGGTCAGATTCAACCATACGTCACGACGGTAAAGTAACGCTCCTTCCAAAGTCTATGAGAAGATGGAAGATCCGAAATAATCAGAGGAGCGCGAGCACGCTTAGATAGATAAAGGAAGCCCTCGACGGATTCCTTCATACTAAAAAGATCAAGGAACAGAGCTATACTAGGAACATCAAAGCCCTTGTCCCTGAAGAAAACCAACAACCCAATCTGAATACCCTGTAATCGGGCGAAGTTGAGAAGGGCGTATACGAAATAAGTTGCAAAACCCTTATAAAGGGTGCAGAGGGAAACGGCGCTACTGGCTCGAAGGCCACTTCAAGCACACCATCTGCACTTGGACCACATAGTAGGTCAAAACGTCAGAGATGCACTCGACACCAAAAGGGGCCTATAACGCCGCGAAAGTTTCATAAGCTAAGCGGGCTCGACTTTGCTAGGGTCCCCACCGCCAAAGTACTCAGACGGCTGACTTAGATATCTAACCCCGGGTACTTAATCTCACACTCTCCCCTTTACCCTTGTCCAAGAGAACAAGGGGTTCCCCCGGAGCATCCCAAAGAACAACTCCGATTAAACAGTCGGAGGCACCACCAGTCCGCCCTAAACTGGAAACGACAAAGGAGTCACCTCCAATGCGCAAGGAAGAGGAACTACCCGGACCCATGAGAGTAACAAGCAGTAAGAACAAGACCTAACTGTAATCTCAAACCCTCCCTAAATACCGCTATATTACTCGAAAAGACATAGAAGGAAGAAAGACGCACCCGTCCCAGGAACAGAATGAAAAAGGCTACCTCAAGCAAGGTATCACAAAACGCCAAAAGAAACTCTGCATGGAAGGACAAAACGAATGTTAAGGGAAACCCGAACTAGCTAAAAAGCAAAAAAGCTTCAAGAGCAGGGAACACAGTTTAACGTCAAAGGATGTTAACTAAGAAACCGAAAGAATCAAGAATGAGCTATGAAAGCGAAAGTCATCATTAATACAAGACATATGACGCGATAAAGCCCCAACTAATCCAACCCCTGAGCTAACACGTGGTAATCGTGACCCGATTCATGAATGATACGTTCTTGCCCGCTCCACCTGGCAAATGGGCAACCGATAGGGTTTGAAAATGTGCACCCAGCCCACTCTGCCAAGCCTCCAAGGAAAAGGTATTCAAAGAAACGCCCAGCCCATGGCACCCGCCTAAAAACGGAGCCTCACTGCTCTTCGCCCCTCAAGGGCCCATGGCATGGACAATCTGAAAAACCCATGTCCAGTAAATCAAACTAAATCTCATCAGTAAGGGAAGAAGGATAATTCCCAATGTCACCATCCTAAGATATCAAAACGAATCTCACTAACGGTAGCTAGATAGTTCTCAATGAAGGCTTCCTCATTATCCCTTATTGTCCGAGATCGATAAAGGCGGTAAAAATTCCCCATCCACGAGAAAGAATCCCATACCAATCCAATCGGGAAAGACATACTATAAATACCAGTCACCCACCTGGGTGAAAGGTACGCAAAACATTCGCCTCTAAGCAGTCTATCTTTCTCTCAGGAGGAATCGACTTAGCATCGGAGCCGCTATAGGCGTAAGCCCCCATGATCCTCCCTTCTTTCTTTTTTTTTGCAGAGGAGTGCAACGGCCGCCGCCAGAGGATCTGGCCCAAATGACGCTCCAATTCCGCCATCCATCCTTAAACGCCCACCGGGCCAATTGAAAAAGGCAACATGGAAAAATTGATATATACTTATAGACATTTGAAATTTTAAGATAGAGAAAACTACCTTATTATGATTTGAAGTTAGGTAAAATGATTTTTGCACTTAAGATATGAAAACATTTCTTTTATTATGATCTACTCATAGATTAAGAGAGTTTGAAGTCTTTGTCTTCTTAAAATGATTTTTAAACAAGAAATAGAGGATATTGATACAATTACTTAAGGATTATGATGACATTATTAAGTACTAATAAAACAATGAGAATCTTGTGATTTATGTCTTAAATAGAAAAATTGATTCCTGAAATCATTTAAGGTTGTTTAAACGATTATTGTATGATTTTAGATGTTTACAAGTCTATTTTATACCTTCTCGGATTTAGAGTTCTGCAAAGTCACATTATAGTAAACTAAATTTGTTTGAGAATTAAGATCTTGTAAGGAATTATTTGGAAACTAGTTGAACTTTGGAACAATTGATTGTGTTTAATAAGACAATAAGATCTTGAAATTTGGGATTAGACTTAATGTCTTAAATAATGGAGACATAAAGATACAACTTTTGAAGGAAGTTTATTACTTTAACTTTACGATCTACCCTAAAAGGATGCAAAAGTATAAATATTTAAGACAGAATTTTGATGGTCATATATGAAGTAAGGTATTACATTATTTGTGACTTTGGGTTTAGTGTGATCGTATATGGAGGCTTCAGCATCAAAGACCTAATAGTACTTTGCAACTACTCATATTTCTAAATGAGTGTGAAAACTTATTACCATGGATTTTGTGATAGGTTACCAGAACCTTAGTTGATGACAATGTTTCATTATGATGGTTTGTTTTATGGATAAAGTCTAATAATTTTCTATCGACTAGCTTCTCGAAGTATTAAGGAGATTTTGATAATACATGAAATATTTAATAAGAATTTTAATTTATTTTTAGATTTTGACTTCTCGTAAAAAATAAAAATCAAGTACTAAGTTAGTTTTGATAGTAGCTTACACTTAGATTAATGACTAATCGAGGAAAGTAATCGCAAGTCGGAAATATTTGTCGAGATATATTGTTTTAGACTGGAAAAGTAATCAAAATGAGTTCTACCTTTGGTTAAATCTTCTTGTAGAATAGTTTTAAGATAGTAATGAGATTATATCTTCATAAAGGTTTATGGTGTGGTTTCATGATCCCAGTGTGTTATGATCATATTGGAGAAAAAAAATAAAATAATTAACACATGAACTTGTGTAATGGACTACTGAAAGGATAATCCAGATGGAAGAGAATTTGGAAGAAAATCAAGATACACACAAGTGTTATGTTGATAATCCCAAGCAATATTCGCAGATTCGAATTTGCGGATGAGGTTATTCTCAAAAGTCATTTTATCGGAGTTAAATTGAGATGGTTTAAGCTGAAAATTTGTTGGAGAAAAGGAAAACTCGGGCCCGATTTAGGCCTGTTTGAAATATTATATATAGGTACCTGGCATATAAAGTAGCCTCGCCTCAGCCCGTCTAAGATTCATAATGTGTTTTATGTTTCGACACCTTGAGGAAATATGTTTCGATGCTTCTCATGCTGTGGAGTTGGAGCCATTTAGATTTTTGAGGACTCGACCTATGAAAAGTCTGCTTAATTGTGGATGTGATGGATAAGGTCTCTATGGTATGCGTCGTTGTCAAGGCTGGTAAAAGTCCAATGGAGCAAGAGGCCACTATTAGAAGAAGAGATGAGAGAAAAGCATCCTCACTATTTCAAGCTCAGGTATGTCAAGTTTAGAGGACTAAACTTTATAAAGGAGTGGGAGAATGTAACACCCAAAGAATTTGGATAGGTATAAGTTAGGGAAAATAATAATGACAGGAATTTGTATAGGTATAAGTTACGGAAAATAATAATGACAGAATTTGTATAGGTATAAATTAGGAAAAATAATAATGACAGGAATTTGTATAGGTATAAATTAGGAAAATACTAATGACGTGAATTTTTATAGGTATACTTTATGAAACAACAATGATAATTCAAATAATAATTAATTAATTAATTTAATGAAAGAGGGGTAAAAAGGTAATTTTCCTAATAGATACCTCTATATAAATTGGAATAAGAAAGAAAACTCCTTTATATTCTTCTTCAATTTCTTTCGTCGTGTGAATTCCAGAGGAAGTAATGACTTTCTATCTGTGGTTCAAGAACAAATTTCTTTAGGTAAGATCTTCCTTATTTTATTTTTCTAGATTTCTTTGATGTAGATTCTTTAATTTTCTTTCGCCACCAACTCCCTCAGCCAGATTTATATTACGCTGCTTCTTTAGAAATAAAATAAAACAAGGATTAGTGGTGGTCACATAAACATTTGGAGTATGAGAATGAAAGTATTTAAGATAATTTTTGAAAAAATAATAATAAACAAATAAGATAAATTTGAAAAAGCTGAATTTTGTATAAATATATGTATATGATAAGTATTTAAAGATATATGTATTTTGGCAAGTAAATATTTTATTAAGGATTTAGAATTTATAAGGAATGTGATTAGAATAATTATTTAGCAATTATAGGAAATAAGATTCATTGATAATACTTGTTGTTAAGTATGATAATTGTTAGGTAAAAGGCTAGATGAATATTGTGTAATAAGAATTTGCAAAATATTATTAATATTATTTCTTTTTAGTAAAAGATTTAGTTAGGATTAAGAGCAAAAATAAATAAATTATTAAAATAAGATCCAAAAGGAATATGAGTTTTATAAAATTTGTAAAATTACCGGAACACAAGAGAAAGAAGAAGGTAAATGAAGGTGTAATAAGGTGGTAAGTGGTAAAAGGTGTGTGGTAGGAGTTATTATCATTTGGAACAGCTTTGTCAATTATGTTTGGAGGTGAAATCAAAAATCATGTTGATAGAATAAACTTTATAAATCACAAATTTATGAAATATTTAGAAACCCATTAACTTTTATTATTATGGATTAAAAAATTAAAAATAATATCATTGTTAAGAATATCAAAATTAGGAAAAGTTTTAAGAATAAATAAGTAATGATGATAGTTTCCTATTATTTTAGGAGAAATATTTCATTGAGGAAAATTCTTCTGATTAGCTTCCTTCAAAGCTTTTGAGTACTCCTTGAGGTAAGTGACAATGCGTATCTTTAAGAAGAAAATTATTTGTTTTTACTTCATTTGAGGATGAAAATTGTTCTGTCACGCCCCGAAACCCACCCTAGGGCATGACTGTCAATTCATACTCTCAAGCCTTCAGCTTAAGGCCTTGGCGTGAAACGACATTAACATTCCTTGTAACTAGATTTTTGTCCAATTACCAACCCATGTTCAAAGTAAATGCGTAACTTTCTAAATTCATAAATTCTCCAAATTCAAAATTTCATGCCGACAAAAATTACTTCTAAATATTCAAATCTCAATTATGCATGTCATATAAAGATGTTCATAATAATAGAGAATAAGATCTGGGATCTCCCAAATCCAACTTTTGTACTAATATAAAATGAATGTTATCATCTAAGTGACTTTCTCAATTAACTTTCAAAACCCAACATTTCACATAAACATGAACTTATTAGTTCAACATGATCCAACCTAAAGTTATAATCAAATCCTAATAATGACGAATCCCCAACCTAGCAATCACTCCTCGTGGAAACTAAAAGTACTTAAAAATATGTCAACGAATAGGAGTGAACTTAGAGCACAATAAGAAATACTAATACATTTTCATGGATCAAAAAGTTTTCAATCATATAACAAATAGGATATGTTTTTCATCAAACGTTAGATTTAAAAATAAGTTTGAACATTAATAAAATTTACTTCAAAACATTCTCACATCCATTTCAACCGGCCATATCAAACGCTGATCCAAACAATTTCATATCAAATTTCGATTCAAACACTTTCATATCAAGTCCAAAATCAAATATACTCTAAATATATTTTTCTCCCTCGTCATCAAATATCAAATGGTGTCTACCATGCTGACTTTTAAATGGTATTAGCCGCAAATTGTTCATTTTAAGGTGGACGGAACCAAACACTACTAGTACTAGTAACCTCTAACCGAAACCCCTAGAGGCTGGGGTTCAAATCAATTACATTCACCACCAAGGAATGTAAAGGTCAACTATTATTCCCGTTGACAAGGGCTGAATAGTGTCAACTATTATTCCCGTTAACAGGGCCGAACTAACCAAAGTCAAATATTTCATTCAAAAGTTCAAATTACAAACATCGTATTTCCACATTTTCTTTCGTAAACAAAAAGAAATCTCAAAAGTATTAATAATACAAAACTACTTTTTGATCCATGGATAATCAAATAAAATAAAATAAAACTTTTCATAAAACCAAGATTATATATAATTCCGCTTAAAACAATTTTCATCCTAAATGAAGTAAACAAACAATTTTCTTTTTTAAAAGACTGCATTAATATCCCTTACCTCAAATAGCACTAAAAGCTTTGAAAGAGCTAATCCGAAGAATTTCACCTCAATGAAATATTTCTCCTAAAATAATAAGGAAGAAACTATCATCATTACTTATTTATTCTTAAAACTTTCCTAATTTGATATTCTTAACAATGATATTATTTTTAATTTTTTAATCCATAATAATAAAAGTTAATGGGTTTTTAAATATTTTATAAAATTTGTGATTTATAAATTTTATTCTATCAACATGATTTTTTTGTTCACCTCAAACATATTGACAACTGTTCAAATGATAACTATTTGAATTATGTAGTTTTACAAATTTTATAAAACTCATATTCCTTTTGGATCTTATTTTAATAATTTATTTATTTTTTATGCTCTTAATCCTAACTAAATCTTTTACTAGAAAGAAATAATATTAATAATATTTTGCAAATTATATTATTACACAATACTCATCTAGCCTTTTTACCTAACAATTACTATACTTAACAAACAAGTATTATCACTGAATCTTATTTCCTATAATTGCTAAATAATTATTCTAATCACATTCCTTTATAAATTTAACCTTAATAAAATATTTACTTGCCAAAATAAATATATCTTTAAATACTTATCAAATACATATATTTATACAAAATTCACTTTTTCAAATTTATCTTATTTGGTTATTATTTTCTTTCAAAATTATCCTTAATATTTTTTTCATTCTCATACTCAAAGTAATTCAAGATAGACACCACCAATCCTGCTTTATTTTATTTCTAAAGAACAAAGCGTAATCTAACTGACTTCTTCGGTTGATCTAAACTCGGAAGAAAATTTAAAATCTACATCAAAGAAATCTAGAAAAATAAAATAAGAAGATCTTACCTAGATAACGAGTTCTTCAAAACCTAGATCCGAAGCCGTGATGTCCTCTCGAATTTACCAAATTGTAAAGAAATTTAAAGACAATAGAAAATATTTTCTTTTCTTATCTGCAATCATACTAGGGCATCATTTATAGAAAATTCACCTTTTTACCCCTCTTCCATTAAATTTAATCACTTGACTACTACAAATTGAATTATCATTATTATTACAACTTACGCCATAAAAATTAATATTATTATTTTCCCTAATTTATACCTATACAAATTTTTCATTATTATTTTCCTTAACTTATACTATATACAAATCTAAAGTATGCGTAAACTCTATTATAATTATACGATTTTCGAGAATGATTTGTCGTCAAGATAGGAATATATCGTCAGTATACATCTGGCAACATTTTTGGGGAAGCACTGAGAGGAAGAGACCGTCCTAGAGAGAGAAGAGACTGATTTTGGAGAATTTGCAGGTAGCAGTTGCTCTAGGTTGGGCTAGGTTGGGTTAGTTGGGTTGGTAATTTTGGGGGAAAATGGTAATTTGATTTTTTTTTTTTACCCTGAGCTTCAGCCCACGTTAGCCCACTAATGGCTCCATCCTTGACCACAAAACCTCATGCTATTCTGGTTCCGTGGCCAGCACAAGGCCAGCAGCAACTCTGATAAGAGACTTCATGGGATCTCTCTTTGCATCTAAGAGGCTTCTATATCACTTTTGTCCACACAGCGTTCAATTACAACCGTTTAATTGGATCAAATGGCCCCGATTCTGTAAAGGGCTTGCCTGGTTTCAGGTTTGAGACTATACCAGATGGAACGCCGCCACCATCAAATCCAGATGCAACACAAGATGTCCCTTTGGTATGTGATTCATTAAGAAAAAATTGTCTGGCTCCTTTCAAAGAGCTCTTGGACGTCAGGCTTAATAATAATGCTTCTCCTGATTTGCCCCGTTCTTACAATTGCTGATGGAGTTATGAACTTCGCTATTAGAGCTGGTGAGGCTTTAGGCGTTCCTGGGGTTGCATTATTTACTTCTTCCGCTTTCTCCTTCATTGGATATTTGCATTACCCCGAACTCATCAAAAGAGGGATTTTTCCATTTAAAAGTAACACTAATTACTTTACTCATTTTTTTATTACCTGGGCAGTGTCTAGGTCTAGGATAATATAAAAATCAAACTAAAAAATTTCGAGATGAACTGAACTGGGACTTGGGAGGTCCTTCTTTTCTTTTCTTTTTTTTCTGCAAATAAATTGGGAGCATAAGAGCATCTTAATTTCAGATCCGAAAACGTTCAGCTCCTAACATCTATGCAGAACTAGATAAAAAACCTATGCTGTAATTTATGATTAGATTCATACCTATTTTAGAGATTATTCAACAAAAGTTCATTCATTTGGTTTGTGTGTCTCAAAAAATAGTATATGAAAATTCGCTATTGGAAAGAGTTTTAGAAAATTATTTTTTAGTATTTTAGTATCACATAACTTGTTTGGTTATGTGATGGTGGTAAAGTATAGCAGTGGTTGTAGTGGTGGGGAGGTGGGTGGTGGTTGTAGGTGGAGTGTGGTGGTGGGAGTAGTGGTGGAAGGTTGTGGTGGTGATGGTGTTGGTGGGAGGAGGTAGGAAGTGTGTTTCAGAAGGTGGTGATGGTGGTAGGGAAAAGCTTTAATCTCTAGAAAAGTTGTTTCCAAAAACACACAAAACAACTCTTTAACTTTTTTTCAATCTATCCGGTTTTTGTTCTCACTTTAAAACAAAAACAAAAATAATTGGCTAAATTTCAATTTTTTTCTCAAAATTATTTGCAAAAATAGAAACAGTATTTGAGATATAACCACCCAGGACGTCATTTTTACATGCCGTTTATAAGATAATGAGAAAGACAATTGCTTTTTCGTAAGATTATGTTTTTTTCCTGACAATAAATCAATTGTTTGTTTGTATCTATTTGATTTAATTAAATCTATTTTGCGTATGTTTGAAGTCTACGTATATTGATTACTCAACTGCTAATTTTATACTCTATAATAAGCTCGGTAATTCTCACTAACTTCCATTTAGCTTAAATTTTATAGAGTAAATTATGTCATCTAGTTAAAAGACAATAAGACACATTCTTTAAATTTTTCTAGGCTTTGTATTTTTAGAATGAGCCTGAACCTATAAAGAAATGTGTATTGACGCCCACACCGTTCTGATATGCAGACTAATGTAGAACAGTGCCTCCACCATCATATCTGATGCTGACTCCTTTAGGCCATGATTATTGGATTCAAAAACTCACAAGAATTGCCTCTAATTCAATCCAAATTCCTTTAGAGTTGACTATTTGGGAAGAATTGGAATTTCTTAAGACTTATTTTCTTGGGTTCTATCCAAGGTTCTTTTGTTTGTTGGTTTGTTGTTTGTCTATTTCATTTTATCTGGGTAATCTTTTTTTTTGGGGTTGGTAAATATCTTGGAACAAACTGTTTTGATGACGACAATTTCAGTACTGATGGTCCCCTAGATACCCCCTGCTGATTGGTCTGGTATGGGCAATATGCCTGAAGGGACCTTTCCAAGCTTTTGCAGAACAAATCCATCCGAAGGACATCATGTTCCATTTTATGAGAGCAGAAGTAGAGATTGTCTAAAAGTTTGTGCCTTAATTTCAACAACTTTGAGGAACTTGAGCAAGAAGCCTTAAGGTTGTTTATCTAAATTCAATTTCTCCAAACATTTATTCAATTGGGCCTCTTTCTCATAGAACAAAAGCATGTCCCTAAAGCCTATCCGAGTCACTCAGATCCAAGTTTGTGGAAGCAGGAACCAAAAGTTTTCGAGTGGCTAGATAACAGAGAACCTGAGTCTGTTTTGGTACGTAACTATGGATGCGTGGTACGTCAAGCCAGTATTTTCAAGAATTGCATGGGGGATTGCGGATAGTAAGCAGCCATTTATGGATTGTTAGAATCTGATGTTAGAAAGATGGACAGGCAATGTTGTCCGAAGAATTTCTGGAGGAGACTGAGGATAGAGGATTGCTAGAAGGAGCTGGTGTGCACAGAGAAGGTGCTAGGCCATCCCTGTTGGCATTTTTTACATTGTGGTTGGAACCTAAGTGACTGAAACTAGGCGTGGTGGTGTGCCTGTGATTCTGGCTCCAATGCTGGGACTAACAAACGAATTGCCACAGCGCATGCACTAGATGGGAAATTGGGATGGAAATCAATCCTGATGTGAAGCGTGACGAAGTTTCATCGTTGGTTAGGGAAATGATGTAAGGGAAGAAAGGAAAGCAAATGAGGATAAAGGCGCAAGAATGGAAACAAAAGGCAGAAAGAGTTACTACTGATGTTGGGGGTCATCTTATAACAACTTTGATATGCTCATCAAGGAGGTTCTTCATGGTGAAAATTGTTATTAAAAGGTCAATCTCTTGATCTGATCTATTCCACATTTTATATGCTAGAAGTTACCTGATTTGGATGAACACCATCATTTCATGTTATGCATTTTTAACAGGAATTTGATATTTTTCTACATTCTGTAAAATGTCATAATTGAATAATGATTACAGATATGTTATATGCCACATGTACCCACAATTCTGATTTTTAAATGGTGATCATCATTCTGTTTGGAAAATGCGACATGTTAGTTTCCTTCATTTATTTTTGGGATGAATATAAAAAAGTAAGTAAATTATGATAAATAAATAAAATAAGAATTGTGTATCAACATATATATATATATATATAGCGTTTTTTAATATATAAAGCAATCTATACAAAAAAAAACATGTAGATATTTAATCACATACTTATTTTCTCCACACAGAAACCACACGCTTGATGAATAAATAACTGTTTGAATATTGTTTCAAAACAAACCAGATTCAATCAAAAGTTCATCAGAATGAGATCAATCTTACTAACTGGTTAGATAATAATACATTCATTTATTTGATCAAATTTAATGTAAAAGAAAATGATTCATAATATAAAGATTTAAAGTAAAAGGTGAAAATTTAAGAGATTCATAATCTTATAAAAATTCATAAACTACTACAAATAGGATCATTTTTTTGAGATTTGTGTAATTCATACCCTTCTACGACAACAGCAACTTCTGTCTATGTATTAAATATCTATATAATAAAGTAACTAGATTTCTTTGTCTTTTAGCTTTTCGCGGCTCAGATTGTTGAGATTTATTGACTGAATGATCTCATGTCAAATTTTTTAAGACTCCTATCTCTCTATTTAACTCTCTTTCTATTTATCTTATACTCTTTCTCTTTATATTATTATCTTTTTTTTGTTTCTCTGTGTTATTTTTTTTATTATTTACTCCATAAAATATATGAAACTTCATGTTATATAATTATTTATTCCATAAAATTAATTCAAAGTTTTTATATATCTAACAGCATGTATTTAACACTACTTTAATTTCAAATTTAATGTAAACAAAAATTAACATTTTCAATAATGATAAAATATTAACTATTTACTTTATTGGTAACTACTGATAATACAAAACACAAACATATAATTTCAGATTCAAAGATTACATATCAAACAATATATCTATCTCTACATTCAATCACAGAACTATCGTAAACAATACAAAGATCTAATATGAATCAAGAATAACTTTAATTTTTTCATATTTAATTTTTTCATCATCAATAGGTCAAGAAATTATAAGGATAAACTTCATACCCTTGAAAATAAGATAAATAAATATTTAAACCTCACCATATGATGCTTTTTGCTCCTCTAATAATGTCCCTACATACCTCATATACAACTTTATCATTTATAGTATTACAATCTTTGTAAAACATCACAAGTTTTATATTATATGTTTTGTTTAGGTAGAGAAAGCAATTTTTATATAAAAATAATATCGTTTCAAAAAAAATTTTTTCATCATATTATATGACAAGAACAATAATGATCAAGTAAAAAATAGATAATTGTACAAAAGATTCATATGTTAGAGGATGAAAATAATATATGATGAACAAAAAAAAAAAAGACCGAACAAGAAAATTAAAATAGAAAAAAATGATTTTGTTAAATTTGTTTAAACCATTTACATTGAATTTGTCCAATAATTTTGTATTTTCCATTAAGTGTGTTGGATTTTTAAACGTTTAGTAACGTTTTTTTTAGTGTGAATAAATTGTAATAAATATGTTTTAAATTAGTAACGTTTTTTTTTGTGAGTAACGTTTTTTTTGTGAATAAATTGTAATAAATATGTTTTAAATTATGTTTTGGAAACTAGCTTGTATTCTCGCACAGAGCTTATTTATCATCTAGGGTGGCTTTTGGAGACACGTCACAAGCATTTGGGTGATAGAGGAAGGCTTCTTAGGTTCGTGGTGTACAATTCTTGGGGTGCAATTTCCAGAAATTCTCGGTTAATTCGTTGTATCCTGGGAGACAATTCCAATTGACACAAGCAATCGCAGGAGCTTAATTTGTTTTGGCTGAACTCCGTATTTCACAGCCTCTAACTAATGTATTCATATTCCTGCTTGTTGAATTGTGCTATTTATTAATCTTAATTTCATTTTATTTATTGATTTGTAATTTAGAATTTGCTATCTTACATATTGCGGTTATATTTACGTGAATTTATATAATCACATCGTGTGTAATCGACCTCAACAATCTTAAAACGACTCGTTGAAAGCAAAGTGAACAGTTGAAGTGGAAAGGAGATTTTTCTTGGTTTATTTTGTTAATTTATATACATGTTTATCTAATCTCATAAGTGTGACAAGAATATTCGATTAAATTTTTTCGTAACTTGGTTTTAAATTTGTTTGAGAAACTGGTTTTATTAAATTTTTGGACATTTGATTAAGAATCAAAATTAAAAAAAAATTGAAACAATGATCTCTAGCCCATGCTCGACGAAGAGACAGCAACGCACGACCGAAGTTCTCGGTATCGAATTATGTTTTCGACGACCCGCCTAAAACTCGCACAAATCCGAAAATGGGTCATTTAATCTACCGAGGTTGAAGGTGAGTTGAACGGCCGCTCGCTTGGCGCCGATCCGCTGCACGACGCTGCAAGGCTGGGAGGCGTGCCCGGGCTTGTTGCCGGACCGTGAGGTTTGGGCTACCAGGCTGGTCACGTGCTTCTGGGCTTGTAAAGCCGGGCGCGGTGGGCCGGGCCGTGATATGTGGGCCCGAGCAGGTACACACCTGGTCGGTCGTGGACACGCCGGGTCGCCATTGGTCGGGGTCTGGGCGCAGTAGTCGGGCCGCAGGGTTGGGCTAACCCGCTTGTTATGTGCCGATCGGGCACACGACAGCAAGACCGAGGTGCCGACAGGGGCGTTGAGGCGCCGACGTACCGATGATGTGGCGGTTGCCATCGAGAGAAAAAAATTTTTCTTTGCTGAAATATTATTGTTGCATTTTTGAAAGCAATAAATTAATAGTTTCTGTGTTGAACAGAAAATGACAAATGGGGAATTCCAACCTCAAGTAATAGCAATTTATTCTAGCTTACCGTGACAAGTGCTAACGCTACCGTGGACGTGTTCCAGTGGAACTACTGAAACCCGAGAAATTCAATGGTTTGAATTTCAAAAAGGTGGCAAATGTGAAGATGCCGTTTTTATCTTACACCTATCAACTCGCTCGACCAAATCCGCCAAGCCCAGGTAATCGTGATACCTAACTTATCAACACTAAGCCTAGGTATTTATAAACCCAGGCTCGATACAAAACCGCGACGCCAACCGGTGTCCGTCACTACCCATCAACCCGCGTGAGGTCTATACGCCTGTGACACGGCACACATACCCAGTAAATGGCTACTGGGCCCCCGTGATCAATACTCATCAAACATGCATCTAACTATATTCCAATAGTCCAAGAGTTATAATACTTCTCTTAATACACATACATACATTAAAATTCCCATAATTCTGTAATACATATTATCCAAAAACCAAAGCCACAACCCTTTCTTCAAATCTGCCTCTAAGAAGAGTCGTTTTCGAACACCCCGACTAAAAAATGTCTTCGACAGGGTGAGCTATCGCTAAGTAATGGAATCACCCTTAATGGGTTACTCTCCACCTAAGTGCATATGCAATGTTCCACTTAAACACACACTCAAGTAAATACGTGATCCTACTTGAATGTCTAAATGCCTGTTCCCATGTCTCGAGTCCTCCACTTCACACTTGCCTAAGCCATGTATGAGAAAAATATCATTTTCAAAACAAAACTTGTTGTTCTTGAAAATAAACCACATCATGGTCGGTAAAATATGGGACTACCTCTCCGAGGCTTATCGGCCAGGAGCTCCAAATGGGGCCATGGTCCTCATCCCGAAATAACTGCCGCCATCTCCCAACCCAATTCCGAAAATCATCCCCAGAAATTCCTTTCGCAACCATGTTCGCTTTTCGTGAAAAATTCACGCTGGTTTAATTAACACCTAATCTCTAAGTTACTCAAAGGTATAATTTAAAATGCATTACGCCATTTCCAAACCATTTATACAATATATATACCATATTAATTATGCAACATTCTCAAATTTGTAATTCACACTACATGTAATTCAACAATACGGGGATCAAACAACACCCAAATTAGCTCACTTGAGCAATTTACAATTTCATCTCCAATGGTCTATACTCACAATTATATTCCATATAATTGAGTAAATCACAATTTTATCTCCAATGGCCTATACACACAATTATATTCCATATAATCGAGCAAATCACAATTTTATCTCCAATGGCCTATACTCACAAAACACAATTTATTTCATAAATTATTAAACAAACACCCCAAACAATTTCCTACATTACCACGATCATTCAAATGGGTTCCAAAATTCTCCAAAATGCCACACTTTGCCTGCAAGATTTGAGACCGATCAAACAGCTCCTCACGGCTCAAACCAACACAAGCATTACAAACACTTAAACAAGCAGAAACAAGAGGATAAAACCCACTCACGGAGTTTGTCGAAACTCTCAAAACCGCCCGCATGTAGTCCTCGGCGCGTAACCACTCGTTGTCTCGAAGAAATCCGACGGTCGGATTAACTGAGATTTTAGAGAGAAGGTGCTCTCTCTCTAAAAGAAAATAAAAAAAATGGCTACTGCCTCTTCCCCTTCTCCTTCACGTTTTGTTTTCCCTTTTTCCATTTCCCTTTTTCTTTTCTCCTTTCCTATCCTTTTTCCTTTTCTTCCTCTACGAATCAGCTTTTTCTTTTGCTTCTTCCTCATTTCTTTCCTTCGCTTCTTTCCTTTGCTTTTATTCCTCCCTTCTCACAGATTTCCTCCTTTTCTTTAAGATCGACCGTACGCCAAAATGATGCCCCTCCTCCTCAAGCCTCAAATGCGTACTTTCCATTTTCCTTCTTTCTTTTTATTCCTTTTTCTTTACACATCATGTCCTGCACGCCTTAATACGGCTACGGAATCACGCCACTACGCGCTCAATGTGAGCCATTTCTTTTACGCCAAATAATACACTCGGCTACTACAAGATCCCCTAACCTCGCTACGTGTCATCCGACACCCTACGCCTCGAAAAACGCGAAATCTCACCACCTCGTAATCCAACGAAATTGACAAAGCAGAAATTTAAATTTCTCATGACACGATTTTCAACGGAGGTTCAGCTTTCACATCCGAGATCTAGAAAAATTTCGATTTTTAAACTAAATTCACGATTTTGCCCTTTGAAAACGGAATTTTCTCGCGCCTTACGCGCCGCTTCGTCTCAACCCTTCCGCTGCCATCTCTGGGTAGCCAGTTGTCGCAATTCTTCTTTTGTGTAATGATGGAGTTTTTCTTATTTTAGTGAAAAATGACTTTTTCTGAATAGAAAAAGTCAAATATTTTCACTTTTTTTTTTTCAGAACTTTTTTAAAAAATTTCAGTAATAAGTCATGAAAATTTCAAGAAACAAACAACTTAATGCTGAAATCTATTCAGCTTAAAGATGTCAAAAATAAACGCCTACCTAAGACTCCCTATCAGAATATATTAGTTAATAAATTACACTTAGAATCCCCTATGCTTGTAGGTGTATAATACTTTGACCCTTTAAGTTTAAAATATTATACTTAGGCCAAAAATATTTCAATCAAAGATAGTATATCAAATATTTTAAATTTTACACCCAAAATTCATGTTATATTGTATAATTTATTAAAATAAAATTTTAAAAAATAAATTTATTTTTTTCTTAGAAAATCGTAATTAGTATACAATTATACTATCTATTAAAATAAAAAAATCAAATAAGGGGTCTAAGTAATTCATAATATAACATAAATTTTACATCTAAAATTCATATTATATTATGTCATTTATTGAAATAAAATCAAAAAAAATCTTAGTTATTATAATTATACTATATATAAAATAAAACTAAAAATTAACAAGGGGTCAAACTACAATGGATACAATATTTTTTAGCTTTAATTGTGGTAGTTTGATATTTTAATTTGGTCGTTTAAATGACCAAATTGAATTCCAATAGACAATATAATTATATACTAATTACTATTTTTTAAGAAAAAATTAAATTTTTATTTTTGATTTTATTTCAATAAAAATACAATAAATCATGAATCTTTAATTATAAATTTAAAATACTTGATATTTTCTTTTGATTGGAAGTATTTTTGGTTTAAGTATAGCATTTTAAATTTATGGGTCTAAGTAATATATATTTACAAATTTCAAGAGGTCGGTAATTATATTTATAACAGAGGTTTAAGTGTTACGTATGTATAAATTTCAAGGATCTGTGTATAATATTTCAAATATTAAGAGGTCTGAATGATTAAACGACAAATCTCGTAATATTTAGATGTAATTCTCCCTAACATTTAAACCCTTTTCGGGCCTGCAATGACACTCACATGTGATGACAATGACAATGCAAAATTATTGGATAAATATCAGGAATCAGATTTAATCTTTTCCGTCCCATGCAAAGATCTCTCATTATCACCTGGTTTGGTCCCAGATATCAGGGACCCCAATGATCTTCACCTATTTTACGATAGTGAGTGGCCTATTCTCACCTGGCAAATTTTTTTATTTTTATTCATTTTAATTTTTTATTATCAAACTACTAAATTCATTCTTTCTATTTCAGTCTCATTAGTAACTAATTTCACATCATGCTACATTTAATAAGTAAACTTATTAAATGGGTGGGGTTATTCTCACCCCATACACACCCCACTATAGATTAACACTACCCCATTCTTTACCGCTTTGATTAATACCAAAACTAATTCAAATATCACCATTGCATGGCAAAATTTCCATTCGCCACTTGTTCATCCAAAGAGAGTAATCTTGTCTTGTCTTGGAATTTTTCCGGACTTCTATTAATTCTGGAATTTATGGTCCAAATGAGATGAGCCTTAATATTATTAAGTGATCTATTTGATGGGCTTATGTACATCTTTGAATTGATGGTTGAGGCGGTTAAGTGTAGGCCTTAATCTAATTGTTGCCCGTGAAGGAGAGCCTGGCTTGGATTTCATTATAAATACAGGTAACGTCCCCTTCATGACCCTAAATTGGCTTTTGTCCCAGAGCGCCGCCTATTGCATACCTTGCCATTTCAAGAAATTCAAAGAGATCGAGTATCATGACTCATACTGGTATGTCATAAATCTTGAATTTAGAATTTATATTTATAATTTAGGTGTTCTAAATTTCATGTACGAATCATTATTAAAATTTTTAAAGTGGTTTCATCAATACCTTAAATACAATCATGTATGTTCGCAGGAACGAGTGCGGAAACATTGCAACATTGGTTCACAACCCTGTTGAACAAAGCTTTGTTTCACAACAAAATGGCATTCAATAACACCACATCCACCTTATCCTCCACCAATATGGCATTCACTAACATCTCGTCCACCTTTTCCTCTACCAACTGATAGAGATTACAGCTTTAACACTTGCGATACATTTGTTAAAACTCGCAATAAAGTTACCAAAAACAACAACCGACCGAGGAGGAGGTCTAGTACTCTCTCCAGGCCCAAACCCTTACCTCTATCATGCCTACATTGATGTCACAATTAAACCTATTCCCATGGATACATATAATGATGGATAAATGAACACCTAAATTGCATGTGATCTGGTCTTCGGGAGAATTCATGTCATTATCGCTACTCAAGCTTTACAAGAGCCTCGAATAGGCAAGACATCACTTTTTCTTCAAGACCTATTCACATGTCCACGTAAATACCAACCTATGGTTACTTGACAGTAGCTCTAACACCTTCCGGCAAACAATGGAAGAAGATGAGGAGAGTCGTCACCAAAAGGAGGCGCTTTCACTCAAAGGCACCACCTGGCCTGGGCAGCGTTGACCTGCAGTCGGTCACCCTGCCTGTTACGGTGGCACCTGCGTAATCGCCTCCATTTGAAAATGAGTGTCAACTGATGATCACTGCCACACTGCCAAGTAAACTATTAAGAAACTGATGCCATCAAAAGATAACCTTTAGAAAATAATGGTAAGATGGAGGGCTGTGTCCTGAGAAATAGATACACAGCTCTTTTCAAAGTTCTTCTGATATATCAATGGTTTGAAGACATAATATTATCGCATCATATGCCAGGACTATTTCTGATTTGACGCTGTTTGAAGGGATCCCTCCCAAGAAGTTACCTTGAAATATAAAAAATACAATGATCCCATAAATTTGATCAAATGACTCATGAAAAATGGGATTAAGATGAGAGGTTTGAAGATAGTTCTGATGTTCAATCAGCTTCTACTGATTCATTCATCAACACACATCTTCAGAACTGTCCAAATTCTCAAAGTAAACATTCTCTTCCTCCAAACTCCCTCAAGTCCTTGTCTTTGTTCACAATTAATGATTTTTTATTTATCATTAATACTTAATAATATAAACTGCAATATATATATATATATATATATATATATATATATATATATATATATATATATATATATATATATATATATACCACTTAGAATTAAGAAAACTAATTAGTACCAAAGGACTAAGTGGCATGACAAGACACTTTAATTGGTTAAAGAAAATGATTCATACAGAAAGATTAGCTGTAGGTGTGAAAATTTGCGAGATTCATAATCCAAGAGGAAAAAAATTCATAACCACTAAGCAAATAGACTTCTATTTTTTGAGATTTGTGAAAATTTGCTACCCTTAACAATGAAGTAACTTCTGTCTATGTATAAAATAATTGAAAATATTAAATATCTAATAAAGTAATAGATTTCTTTTGTTTTACTTTTCAGTGTCAGATCGTTTGAGATTATTGATCTTAACGGTTCTCATGTCAAATTTTTAAGACTCCTATCTCTCATTTAACTCTGTTTCATTTATCTTATACTCTCTCTTTTTATATTATTATCTTTTTTTTGCCTCTGTGTTATTTTTTTATTATTTACTCCATAAAATATATGAAATTTTATGTTATATAATTATTTATTCCATAAAATTAATTCAAAGTTTTTATGTATTTCCAACAGCATGGCTTCATATCACTTACTTCTTAATTTGTAAATAACATTAATGTAAATAAAAAGAAGCACACATTTTTCTGACATCTTTTGACTTAATTTTTTTATCTGAGTTTTACATCTTTGCTTGAAATTAGGTTTTACTTGATTCAAGGTCTAAATTCCTCTAAAATTCTCATTAACTATGGTTTTTATATAGATTATTTTTGTAGTTTTTTTAAATTTTTGAGTTTTACAGCATGTATTATTTTTTATATAGAATTTTTAATGGTTTTTAAAATTGTCATCAACAAGGTCAGCAGGATCACCAACTAACTAGTAGCTGAATTATTGATGAACTGTCGGATTGTGATGACAATGACAATGCAAAATTATTGGAGGTCATCTACGCATCCCCACCTCCACTAACATGGCTGATTCCTTCTCATAATTATGGCTGGTTTGGTCCCACACTCACATGTGATGACAATGACAATGCAAAATTATTGGATAAATATCAGGAATCAGATTTGAACCCTTTTCCGCCTGCAAAGATTCCTTCTCATTATCAGTGGTTTGGTCCCGCGGTCACATGCTCAATTGAGCTGGATCCAATGACGAAGGTGAATTCTTTGCTGGCTTTGTTTTTAATTTGATTGACCTATGGAACCGGTTTTAACTCTTTTTAATTGTCACAACTTATGCCCTGTGTCACCCATGTGAGTGTGGGACCAAACCAGCCATCATTATACATTTGTATACATTTGTAATTCTAATAGTGAAACTTGTCTTTGCATGACATCCTTAATTTCCTATTCACCACAATCACTAGTGGCTGAATGATCACCACGCACTCAATTTCCCACATGACAATGACAATGACAATGTAAAATTATTATGTCATATATATGCTATGCTACACGGAAAATCCTCACAAGATTTGGGACTTTCATTTCATCTGCATTTGAATTTCATTTTCTAGCTAATTTCATCTACATTTGCATCTAATTTCAACTACAAATTAGGGCCATCATATATTAACTACTTACCCTTGCTTAGTCCAAGAGTATATTATGAACTGCTTACTTTTATCAAAAATTAATACCCCTTTATTTATACCTTTTACACTCTTGTCTTGCTTAAATTTTTGTTTCTTTCAATAATAAAAACAACTCTTTCTCGAATTGCTCTTCCTATAGACATCTAAACATGCAATTATATTAAGGTTTAGGCTAATCGAGAAATGGAGTTTTTAAAGAATATCATTATGGCATTTATATTTTCTAACAAAGCAAAAGACGGAGGGTTATCTCATGGATCAAAAACAGATAAGTAAAACAACATATAATTTAAGAGATCTAAATAATTTTAGACTTGATTAAAACAATCATACTTCAAATTAATTGTATAGATTTATTCTCATTTTTTATATGTTATTAAATTTATAAGCAGTAATCAAGATTGTATTTTGTTTGAAAAACTAAGAGTTTATACAAAAAAAATGTATACATTTGTAATTCTAATGGTGAAACTTGTCTTTGCATGACATCCTTAATTTCCTATTCACCACAATCACTAGTGGCTGAATGATCACCACGCACTCAATTTCCTACATGACAATGACAATGACAATGCAAAATTATTGAGTCGTATATGCTATGCTATACATGCTATCCCCACTACCCCCATGTTCACTAACATGTCTGATTGATGGTGCACATCGAAATAGTTAAAAAGCAAACCGTTATGGCAAAAAGCTTGTGAACCAAACGCGGCCCAGGGTATTTTGTGATATTGTGGGTGCCTGATTATTATTATTATTATATGATAAATGAGTATTGTCTTGTACAGTTTTCTTACTGATTATTTATTGCGAACCACAACACGAGAAATGTGTAATTGTGATTGGATGGCATTTGGCCCTTTTGATTGTCCGTGACCTCAAATTTTCTATCCCAATTACCTGCCCCACACAAGACAATGATTCCTTCCATCATTATCACTTACCACTGGTTTGGAAACAGCACAGTTTCTTATCCCATGTGATCAGCTGGTCCCAATCCCAAACAGCATCGTTATATGGTTCCACCAATAATCTTCATCCATAATTTTTTAAAATATCTTTGTACGCAATATTCCTTCAATGATTTTTATAAAGAGTAATAAAGAGTTTGACCTAAAATCTGGACTTAATTTGCTGATATAATGATGTACTTAATAAGAATCATTGATCAACACTAAATTCAATGATGTGGCCTAAAGCCAATCCAAAGGCCACAATGAATTAGGTCAGCAAATTAGGTCAGATTTTTAGGTCCCAATAGCATTGCTTTTTTATCTCACCTGGCAAATTTTTATTTTTATTCATTCTAATTCTTTATTATCAAACTACTAAATTCATTCTTTCTATTTCAGTTCCTATTAGTAAATCTTAATTTCACATCATGCTACATTTAATAAGTAAACTTTCTTTATATTTTGTTATAATTAGAATTTCATTCTCTATCTCATCTCATGCACTAACAAAAACACTTTTTCAATATGAATTTTTTCAGTGAGTACATGTTAGTATAACTTCTCAATTTAATTATATGTTTGATTTCATGTTTGTCATATGAATTTTCATTAATTTCAGTATGTTTTGATATTTCTGTCAAATTTAATAATTCTTTATTTAGAATTTATATGTGTGTATATTTTTCATATTCAGTTTTGTTTAAATAAGAAAATCTATTAAAAACAGCAAAAGCACATTATAATGTAAAGATAAACTATATTAATCAATAGATAACCTGCCTGATGTTTTTATTTTACTTTGGACATGTTGACAGTTGACCAACAGGATGATCCAAAAATTATTATAGGCGGACAGATTAATAAGTTTTAATTGATCACAAAAGTTTAAAAAATTCATATTTACTGAAATCATACTTAATAATAAGTTATTTGAGATATATGGTTAAAATTGATATACATAGCGTGTACAAATAAAAATTAAAAAAATTTAATCCTATAACTTTACTCAAGAATGAGACTAATTATTATCATTTACAATTGACCCTAATGAGTTTTTATTTGAAAGCGTTATGTCAATGTCATCAACAAATAATGAGAGGCAACAACTAAATATGTTTAGAAAAGTTATTTTAAAATATATTAGTAATCTTCTCTCTCTGTTCTGCACACGCTAACAAGCTGCAAACATGCACGAGTGTGATGCCTTATACTTAGAAAAGCTATTTACAGCAAGCAACTCATTCTGAATGACTGCCTCTTCATTATTTACCCATAATAGGAACACATATAGTCGATTAAAATTACATAAGGTTACTCCGTTTGGAGAGTTTGGAAGTAATTTATTAAGCATAAATGAGTAGTACTTGTGGTACACGTGTACATAAGCTAATAATTTGCAGGATAATTTTATATGTACCAACCACATCAAGCGTTAGATGGATAATAAGTGTCACCATCCAACTGTTGATGATGATTTAGTGAATTTCTTTGGTGCACAAATTAGGGTGTGCTATGATTATTATAATTCGCAACAAACAAGTTTTAAGTCCTGCTGAGAGAATATGCTCCTAAATATGGTGGACCACACAATGCTTAAAACATTATATGAATGGTTAAGATTAGGAAATGTATAAAAAAACTGACAAGAAATATATTCATACAATGAAGAGATTGCATCTCCATGAACAGCTAAGACTAAATTATAACTCACTTGAGGTCGGAGCTGGATAGAAGCTAATCAACACAGGACAAGTAACATGTGGATATACCTTTCCTGGATCGAACACTTTCAACCACAGTAAACGCTCCTTCGACAACATTGAAGCAACCCAAAGTATGAAAGATATTTAAGATCAATTTTTTGAAGCCAAAGGGTCAGCACATGGGAAATTATAATAAATAAACAACACCTCAACAAAATAGAACACCAAACAGCATGGGCCATGTTATAAGCTTAATTATATGTATTTACCATTTTATATGAATATACAAAATACAATACAATTTGAATCTCAAGATTAACAAAATGACTTTTGCTATTCGCGTGGGTTGATGTTGTTTTTAAATTTTATTTTAAAGCTAATCAAAAGTTCACTTTCCTATATAAAAACATAATTAAGAATAAAGTTCGTTTCCAATTTTCCTTATCTGTTTCCGCTTTAACGTACTACGTACTGAGTCAGCCTTTGAAAATTTGTAAAATTACAATTTTTTTTTTTTGTGGTTACAAAAAGAAATAACTCAAAAGCTACGTCCTAAAGGCCCCGCATATCAATCTAATACTATATAAGGCTAGCTATGTTCACAGGAACGAGTGTGAACAAGCTTTTTTTCACAAACTGCCAATGCTATCAAGTTGGCAGTTGAAGAGTGGACGATGTTAGTGAATGCCATTGGTAAAGGATAAGGTGATGGTGTCACTGAATGCCATTTTGTTATGAAACAAAGCTTTGTTCAACAGGATGCGGCAGAACCAGTGTTGCAATGTTTCAGAATTGTCTGGCCGATCATATTAGCCTTATATAGTACTTGGATCGATATGCGGGCTTTAGGAGGTGTGGTGGTGGTAGTGGTTATGGTGTGGTGTGATGGTGACAGCAAAGTGGTGGTGTGATGGTGGGTGGTGGGTATGGTAGGCATGATAGTGGTGGTGAAGGTAATGGTGGTGGCGGCAGAGCACATGAAAAGTAGAGGCAGTGGTGGGAAGGATTTAAACACTATTTTTTTAAAAGTACTTATAAAAATAATTGTTAGAAGTACTTTAAAAGTACCAAATACATCCTTAGGGACCTATTTTTTCATATTAAATTTGGGGTAATATTAACTTTGATTAACTTTAAATAAAATTACAGCTAACATAACCGCGAATAGAAAATATTATAATTTTTGAGATTTAATTATTGTATTTTATTATATTCATATATAAATTAGATAAAATACATATAATTAAAAGCACATAACATGGCCCATGCTGTTTGGTGTTCCTATTTTAAGAGGTGAAAAGTACTATTATTCCTAATTTTTCCTCATGTACTTTGACCCTTGGCTTCAAAAAATCTTGATCTCAACATCTTCACACTTTGCAGGCTTGCCTAAATGTTGTCGAAGGAGGCGCTTACTGTGGTTAAAATCATTTGATCTGGGAAAGTGTATATCTGCACCTTACTTGTCCTTCTGTGCTGATTGGCTTCTATCATCCGACTCGACGCAAGGAGTTATAATATAGTCTTGGCTTGTTCCTAGAGATAAAAATCTCTTCACATTGTATGAATATATTCTTGTCCAGTTTTTGTACGTTTCTAATCTTAAACTCATATTCATATGATGTTGCTAATGTGGTGCACCAAATTTAGGGAGGTATATTCTCTCAGCAGGACCAAAACTTGTTAAAACCTTTTTGGGCCATCATATATTAAAGCTAGCCTTTCGGGTGGCACGATCGGCAAGTTAAAACCAATCACAAGCAGCCAAGGGAATCAAAAACGTCATGAATCCATCGTATCTTCTATCCAAACCACGTTGTCATTGCCGATCAAAATCTCACATATCAATATTTAAACCTTTTTTCCGCCGTAATATTTCCTTATCAGAATGACTGCCTCGTGGCTCCCACACTGCACAGCGATGACCTCACATCCAATTACGATTCACAAATTCACATTACGCTAATTTTATCGTATTCTATGACAGTGATCACCAATACTATCCATCCATAATTTTTTAAAATATATTTGTACACACAAGCAATATGATTTTTACATAATATAAGACCTAATTTCGATTCATTAAATGGTACGATATATATGCCTATCTGCGCGATCAACAGTGTCCCAATCCTATAATAAGAATGTAGGCATGCCAAGAATGATATTACACCAAAATGAAATAATAATGCGTATTTCATTTTACTTATCATGTCTATTTCATTTGAACCATTTCATTCCTTACTAAAAAAGATTATCGTAAAAATTAAATATAACATTGCACTGGATCATCAACAATTTTCCATTTATACTGATCTTATTTAATTAATTTATCATTTTATTATTAAACTGATAGTCTCATTCCAGCACTACAATTGAGACTCATTATTAATTCAATTTAATGAATATGAATATGATTCACATGTGTAATCAACAAGATAACTAAATCATGCAATAAATAACATTTTTCATCTTTGTAGATAAATTACACCTTTCCATTCACATTTTTAAAAAAAAGCAACATAAGCATTTAACATACATAAGAGTTACATCAGAATTAAACATAACGCTACACTCAATTAAATTTTAGGACAATTTGGAGCCCAAATGACATAGCAATATTTTATTTTGGTTTACTGGGCCCAAATGACATGACACCAAAAAGAAGCTCACCAAACTAAGCATAATCATTTAGTTCTAAATTTGATTTTAAAATTAGGCCATCGATTATCGCTATATTAATAGACAACCATGACCGAAATTTGACTTATACCACTTGTTCAACCTCATTTCAGTTAATTTCATCTACATTTGCATTTAGTTTCAACTACCAAACAATCATTGCGTTAGGTTTTCAGCCACACAAATATCGTTTCTCGACGGATAAAAGACTTGAATAGCAAAAGCAAACCGTTGTGGCAAAAGCCTAGAACCGGCCTGTGGTGTTTTATGATACTGTAAAGTGCTCGATTATTATTATTATTATATGACAAATGAGTATTGTCTGCATTTCAAGCCTTCAACATTATTATTTATTGTTATAACCACAAATATGATAAATGCGTGAATTGTGATCGATGAGCATCCCACCCTTTGGAAC
The DNA here is from genome assembly GCA_016808115.1 of Tetrastigma voinierianum. Classification (NCBI taxonomy): domain Eukaryota; kingdom Viridiplantae; phylum Streptophyta; class Magnoliopsida; order Vitales; family Vitaceae; genus Tetrastigma; species Tetrastigma voinierianum. The sequence goes on from JAEQBH010002696.1 coordinate 278,254, forward strand.
GGACAATCAAAGTATCTATAATGAGAGCTGGATATCCAATCAATTACACATTTCTCATTTGTGGTTCCATAACAATAAATAATAATTAGTAGAAAGGCTTCCATGCAAAGACAATACTCATTTTCTCATATAATAATAATAATCACCATGTATTACAAAAACACCCCGCCAAGCTGGCTCACAAGCTACACAACATTATTTTTTAACTATTTCGAAACATGCAAGATCATCAATCAGAACGATATTGTATATGTAAAATAATAATGCAATGACGTTTAAGAATAAACTAAATGCAAATGTAGATGAACAGCTTAAATGAGGTTGAACAAGGGCAAATTAATTTGTGCAAATGTGGTTGTCTATTAACATAGCAATAACAGATATTTATTAGACCCAATTTTGAATCAAATTTAGAGCCTAAATGACATGGCAAAGGAGCGAGGCTTTTTTGGTGTCAGTGTCACTTGGGCCTCAATGAAGACTCAAAATAAAAAATATTGCCAAGGTCATTTAGGCTCAAATTTGGTCCTAAAATTTAGTCAGCAGAAAGATTATGTTCAATTACACCAATGATTTATGTTCGCACTAGCATGCTTCGTTTTTTAAAAATCATGAATGGAAGATTGTGCATTTATACAAAGATGAAAATTGTTATTTGTACATGATTTAGTTATCTTATTTGATTACATAATGAATCATATTCATATTCATTAAATTGAATTAATAATAGGTCTCAATTAACAGTACGATTGGTTTACTATCAATTTAATAATAAAATGATAAATTAATTAAATAAGATCAATGTAAAATTATGGAAATTTGTTGATGATCCAATGATGTAATGTTATATTCGTACACGATAATACTTTTTAGGTAAGAATGAAATGAGTCAAGGAATGAAATGAACATGATAATAAAATGAAATGTGCATTATTATTTCATTCTAAAATATCATATCAAACATAACCTACGATCGCTATTATATCAAAATTCGCCGATCACATGGATGTAGTCACATATATACATGCCATTTATGAATAGCAAATCAAAGCGCCTTATATTACGTAAAAATCGTATCATTAAGGTGATAAATATATTTTAAAAATTGACGATGAAAATTATCACGTCCCACCTAATCTATAGAGACCACGATAAAATCGATATCGCCGCGGAATTCGCGAATCATTATTTGACGCGCGGTCACCTACGTGGAGCGACCAAACCGCATCATTACGTAAGAATCTACAGCAAAATGAACTTAATCAATGATTTTTTCTACTGATCAGAACATTATTTATTAATATTCACTGTCATGTCTTATCACGTTTTTTCAATCCATCGGCTTTAACTTGACAGATTTCACCTGTGGCAAGTTTTTAAATATGACTTAATCATCAATTATTTAACTAATAGAATTGAACACAAAACAAATTAATGATTAAAATGAAACCCAATCTGTGAGATTTCTGTATTATAAACATATATATATTTCATTGAATGTAAGAACAAAAGATTTACTAGTATTTATGTGAACTGACAAATGAAATATATCAAAACCAAGATTAATCAATAATCATGATATGATGTTATAAATAAGATGGATACATGTGAAAGATGGTATATATCTCCATTTAATTTTAATCTATCACATGGAATGATATAAGATCATCTGTCATCATATTTGTAAGAATAGAAATAAGATACCATGTGCAAACATAAGTCACTATTAGAACACAATGTATACATTTTACAACTATTGTTTTTCAAACAAAAGGTCATATCTGATTTTCTTACAATTTATAATATATATGCAATGTACCATAACAATTTTTTACAGCATATTTATAAATAATCTGTCACAAATTATTAGAGATCTTTAAATGATATATTTGTTTTACTATCTGTTTTGATCCAACTGTTTCTTTTACTTCTATAGAAAGATAAATGTCATACAAAATATTCTTTAAAACTGATTTCAATTAGTTTCTCCAAAACCTTAATATAATTGCATGTTTAGATGTCTATAGGAAGAGCAATTCGAGAGTGAGCGTTTTTTTTATTATTGAAAAGAAACCAAAATTTAAACAGACAAGAGTGTAAAGGTATAAATAAAGGGGAATAATTTTGATAAAAAAATAAATTAAAAGTGTTAGTTCATAATATACTTGACTAAGCAAGGGTAAGTAGTTAATGATATTTGTTACTAAATGATGAATTCAGTATGACGATGACAATGCCTTACTTGTACCCAACAGGGAAGGGTCCAATAATCATGAATAAATTATCTAAAGCAATTTGTTTCTTTTTATTTCTTGTAAAAGCATTATATAGTAATGTGAAATCTAAAGAAACAAGGAAACTTTCACGTTAGATCTCTTCAAAATCTAAAGAACTACATCAAATTGTCACAAGTTATTTCTTCAAAATCCAGAAGTTCAGTTATAGACATGTACCCCATTCCTCCTCATGTCACCACTGTACTGTATAAAATTGGCAGTAAAATTGAAGGAGAAAATCAAACAAAAGATCGTCATGTCGAATGCAATTTTGAAAGAAGATGGATCAACTCATGATTAATTGGATTCACACAAATTTAAAGAAAAGAAATGCATTCTAAAATATGTTTTAAAGTAATGCATTGAGATTATGAATTTGAATGATCTAGCAAATGTGAATTTATACCATTTTCGTGATTATGAACTTTGAACATTTAATGTTTAAAATTGAAAATTGCATAATTTGATCCAAAATTTATCCATGCATGTACGTGCATATAGTTATAGGCTGTACATACACCTATGCATGGTCTTAAGGCTAAATAGTAGTTGAGAGCCGTTGACAACACATGACTGAATCTCTCGGACAAGATTCATTTGTCATATAATCATTTTGTCTTTGCACAAAATGTGGGTCCCACAAATCACATGCTCTCTAGAAACACCATAATGATGGATGGCTGGTTTGGTCCCACGCTCACATAGGTGACACATGACATAAGTTGTGACAATTAAAAAAAGTTAAAACCGGTTCCATAGGTTAGTAAAATTAAAAACAAAGCCAGCAAAGAATCTACCTCGTCATTGATCCAGCTCAATTGAACATGTGACTGCGACCAACCACTTGATAATGAGACAATCTGCAGGCGGAAAAGGGTTCAAATCTGATTCCTGATATTTATCTGTTGGGACAGAAGATTCGATTGAGCCACTGGGCGAAAACGGACATTATCATCCCCATTCATCTCTACTGAGCTGTCCTGAAGCTACCTTATCATCCCCATTCATCTCCAATGGTTTGGGAATGCCTTAAAAGGCTTCATTTAGCACCTTTGAACTGCAAACGCCAAATATCATTGTTAATAACAAAATTAACCCAGCTTCCATTATTTAGTCTTCAAAAGCACTGAAAAGAAAACAGTACAATGATAGAAATCTACAAAGTTTTGTGCTAATCAATAAGTTAAAATTTAATTGCAATATAATTTTAAATTGTAATATAAGTTATCGAATTTAAAACAATTTGGACCAAGTATTATGCATTATATAAAGATTTAATTATTTTGTTATATAAATATATTTTTTCAATAAGATAATAAATATGTCATAGTGCATATCATTATCCGAGTAAATAGTGAGTACAATGGTGACTCTAACAATAATAAAAACATTAACTAGGAGGTTCATTATTTAAACACGATGATAGTTATTATATGATGTGGTAATTGATAGTTATTGAAATTTAAAAGAAGGATTCAAAAAATTTATCCAATAACTCCATAATTCAAAATTTTAAACTAAAGAAACATTCCTCTACATCCATTTTCAATCCACTTTATGATCTGTCTCTAGTATTCCAAATTTTACCTTGCTCACCTAGAGTTATACCTCCCTAAAATCCAAAATTTAAAAATATATATATCGTAGGATGAGAAAATAAGTTCAGTAGAATAATCTTCTCAAACACAAATAAGGTTTACAACCCATAAAAACAAAGTTAGAATTTGTAAAACATAATATCATTTTGAAGTAAAATAGTGTTAGTAAATGATCTCAAGTTTACGCAATAGGAATATTAAAATTTGTATCAGCATCGAATCATTCATAAAATCATATTTCATAACACAATATCTCATGTTCACAGGCTGAAGAAACAAGAACTTACATAATAAACATATCCAGCCCTGAAAATTCAACCTTCTCAAAAAAAAAAACAATTATGGTCACAATAGTTCAGGAATAGCATATTGACGCATCAGCAGTGACAAAGTTCTCCTAGGATTTGGTATACCAGCCCTCAGTCACGGTCCCTTGTAGAACAAATACTAGTTTAGAACTCCGCAAAGAACCAACCCCATTATGAGTGATAATGAAACCATGATTTTACCAAGAATTATATGGTTTGTGATAAATAACATATAATTTTTTCAAAAATGAATCATATTATCAAAAGAGTATAAAACATTAAAAATCTAACTTATTTAATTAAATAGGAATCAAAACATATAAGTACTCTAACCTCAATGAATTAGTTTGAGAAAGAACCCTACATTTAATCTATAGATCATGTGATTTTTGCATGTTTTTATGCAATATTCGAAAGGCACTTTTTCAAGATTTAGCTTATTCTTACTTCTTTTTTCTTTCCTCAAACTCTCCAAGTCTTCTTTAGGGCTGAAAATTGGTAAAGACATTCATATCACAGCCCTAGTGGTATTTATACGACTCGATTCGATCTAGCTTAGAAGACAGATGGGGTCCCAATCAAGACAAGCACAACAAACAAGAAAAGAAAGCATTCTTCGGTAGAATAAACCACAAATTCATTAACTGATTCTTTTTCCTTCTTCCTTCCAAAGTTATACATCAAAGAAACAACTGAATGAAGCTAATGGTGTCCGAGTCAGAGGAGACTCATTCACCACTACCATGAATTGCAATCGTGCTAATAACTCGCCTCTAAAAACAAAAGTAAACCAGCAAATACAATAAAAAGAAATGATGCTGAAGTAGATAAACGGGTTCGCTTTCTCGAACATGGACACGCTCATATAGCGTGAGTCAAGCCTCTGGTCCGACAGGATCTTCTGGGCTTATCATTGCCCACCCCATGAAGAGGATGCGTGTCCTCACGCATCAGATGAGGAAACTGGTGGCAAAGAGTATCCGTGGACTCCCAGGTGGCTTCTTCGTGGGGTAGATGCTTCCAATGCACCAAGCTTTCTTCCATGAAGGCGTCGCCACGCTTAATCCATCGTGTATCAAGTATCTGTTGAGGTTCAAGGGTTAAGTGACGCCATTATTCCAAATGGAGGTAAGTCAAGTGGAGTTATACCGGTGCTTGGCCAGGCGGTTTGGGCTAAAGACATGAACACTGCACCCGACGAGGTGGTGCAATCGCAGCAGATGCTATTGCTCCAATTTTCTCCAAAATAGATAGTATCCATAGTAAATGCTGGGATAATTTTCGATGAGCCCTTTCAAGACCTGCTTGCCGACTCGTGACGGATGGAGCTGACAGACTTGATCACCAACTTCGAATCGATATCTCTTTCGCTGAGTCGGGCGTGTTGCTTCATCTCTGCCTCAAGGAAATCTCTAAATTTGTCTTGAGTTGGTGGAGCAGCTCGTCACGATGCAGGAGCGTTTGATCCACTTCATGAACTCAGGAAAGGCCCCCGACAGGCCGATAAGTGGGTGGAAGGCGCCATAAAGAGCGCAGGTGTCATGTTTGGCTGAGGCGTAGGTATCAGCATCAACACTTTGCCGTGATAAGTCCCCATTCGCGCGCTATCAGGAACGGCACAGAAATATCGCTCAACACAACGGTTAACAACTGCTCGTCACCTGCTTGCGGGATGGTAAGTTGAACCCGAGCATGAGTTCGAGCCGGAGAGTTTGAAGAATTCTCGCTGCACTTGGTCGATGAAGATCGGGTCACGATCATCGGCGATGGAGCTGCAGATTCATGGAGCTTGACAACCCCCCCAACAAAGTGTTCTGCAAACAACTTCGGGCCGTAAATGGGTGAGTTAAGGAATAGCGTGCAAATCCACTGAGCCTATCGACGACCACCAGAATTGTGTCTTTGCCATGAGAAGTGGGCAGTCTTCAATGAAGTCAAGAGGATGTCCTCCCAAACTCGGGGCGTGAATTGCAGTACGTAATAATCCCGCTGGTCCCTTGTCTCTCGGTTTAATGCGCTTGACATACCTCACATTTCGATTATTGCCTGGAATAAATTTTTATGCATCTGCCAATAAAATTGTTGTCGCAATCTTCTCTATAAGTTCGAAGGATCCCCCAGTGCCCTCCAACTTTAGAATCGAACTCACACAAGCAAATTTTAAGGAGGATCACAGCACCACAACCTTCCTTTGTAAAGCAAAGAAACCATCACGCCAAGTCAAGTTGCATGAGGAGGATCACCAAACTTTTTCCCAAAAGCCGCATATAGGAATCTGACGAAGCTCGATTCATTCCAAATATCCACGCTCAAAATGAAGTTATGTACCTAATACCGGGTTTTCGCTAGATAAAGACTCCACAGCAGAGTTGTCACGCACTATCAAGATGATTTCGTTAATCGCGACCTCAAGACTTGGCCACCATTTTTGTCGCCTCCGAGTTGAAACACGCCGACGAAGAAAAATCGAGGCTTTGTCGACCGCTTTGATGCGTAATTCATGCCAAAACATGGTTCCACAATCGATTGCCTCTAATGATATTAGCATTTTTGTATAGATTGACCAAGTTTGCTTAGTGATTCCTACAAGGCTCGACTCATATAGGCAATGACCATGGTGTTGAGTTGTGAAACGCCAATTCCGCTCCCCGATGCATCCGTTCGATGGGTGAAAGGTTCTAGAAGTTCGGGGGGCATGGCTAGTGTGGGGTGGATGTCATACTGTTTGCAGCCAAGAAAGCCTTCCGCTCTTCATTCCATTGAAACTTCCCTTTTGAGGAGGTTATTAATGGTCGAAATATTAATCCACACTTTGAACAAACTTATGAGTAGCCAGAGGCCCAAGAACTACTTAAGCTCTGTGAATGAGGGTCTTCGCCAAGCAACCATTGCTCAATTTTCTTTCATCAACTTTGACACCACGTATGTGCAATTACGTGCCCCAAATACTTAGCTCTGTTTGCCGAATGCACATTTATTCATCTTGACGAGAATTGGTGTTGCCAAGGATGGCTAATGTGTTTGACATGCTCTATGCTGCCCCAGCACCATCGTAAATAAACGTCACAAGAAAACACCGTATGGTAGGTGTGGTGGGTGGTGGTAAGATGAACTTCCAAATACGTCGAAAATCGAGTTCATTATTGCTTAGAAGGTGATGGTGCGCTACAGCTCAAATGGTATAAACTAAGTACTATAGTGGCCATTAGATGCTGGAAAGGTGCTTTAGGAATATCAAGGGTAAAGCAATCGCATTCGGTATCCCGCCGAGATCCAACAGAAAATGCCCGTGTAACTCATCAAGCATATCATTCATCGTTGGAATCGGGAAACGATCCTTACTGGGCAGCGCGACGTTCTCAGAGGTCTCAGGCAGACCGCTTATAAAGCATCTTTTCTTCACTAAAGAAGATCGAGAAGAAAAGCGGGCTGGTGCTTGAACGAATCAACCCTCAGATTGAAAGATGTCTTGAACCCGATTTTCAATCTCGCTTTTTGAAATATGCGCGTACTCCATATGGCCTCATACTAGCCGTCCGCTCTTTGAGCAGAGATTATGATCACTCTCGTGGCCGGGTGGTAAGTCGGTGGTGCTGGAAGAAAGACAGTCTGAATATTCCTCCGGGCGAATGCCTCGATATCCGCAAAGTTCCTCATCGCTCGGGCCCTTCGAGCTGAAAATATAAAGCAAACACAGCGTGTCGTTGTCGAAAGTCCTTAGTGAAGCCCTGCAATGTGGTGTCTTCGATCGCGGAATTTCAATCCCCCGGAGTTTCTGCGCCATTGGCCCTGCATGAATTCCATGGTTCGCTCCAATCACAAACTACCGAACCCAACGCTCTAACCACCGGACGTCAAAATTCATATCCAAACCATTTAATGGTACGTAAAGTCGAGGTGGAACTCATTACTCGTGTTAACCATGAGCCTTATACTTACAAGATAATCTTTCCCATCGCAACTCGACGCGAACGGCGGTCGCTGGCTTCACGCAAACGGCGCTTTCGCCATTTCGATCACTGATGAAATTATGAGTGGATCCACTATCGATTAAGGCAACCACCTCATACGCTCCAATAATTGCCTTAATTCGCATTGTTCCTGTGACAAATCTGATCCAGCTTAGTGCATGCAGAGGATCTCGCTCCTTCCATTGCCATCTTCTCAATCTCTGATATTTCCCTTTGTCAGGTTTACTCCCTCTCCCATTTCCTCTGGTGTTTCATCTTCCTGTATACAGCCCTCTAGGAGCATCAATCGCGGGTGCTCACACTTCGTCCAGGTGAACCTTTCATTGGTACAACATAACTCAGCTCTACGCTTCTCGCGATCTCATCCCATGACAAATTCATCGCCACTGTGGAACCCGGGAAGGATCGTGTTACTACAGAACGTAAACCGTAAGGGCACCTGGCCGTACGAATCGCCTCTGTCTCGCAAGCTGATCGTCCCTCATTTTCGCCAAGCTAATTGCCTCTTCGCGCATCGGGAGGCTCAATGATTCTTATTCCATCAGCCACCTCTGGTTTCAAGCCTCCCATGAACGTACCCACGAGAGCCTTTTGGGTCCATCCACGAACTCGATTCCCAAGCCGTTCAAATTCCCGTTGATAGTCTCGCAATGTTCCCGTCTGTCTCACTCGGGATAGCGCTTCGTCGAAGTCTTCAGAATCAGGGGGTCCAAATCGAGCCCTTACTTCATCTTCGAAGGTTTCCCACGAGATACCCCCGCCCCGGCCGAATGCGCCAAAACCACCGCCACTATTGATTCGCCTCGCTTCGAGGTGGTCTGCTGACGCATCTTGATCAGCGGCTATCTCTTTGAAACTCAAGAACTCGGGTCCACACGACGAGCCATTCCGTCGTCATCTCCAAATTCGGGAATTTAATCTTTGCAATCTTGGACGAAAATGGCCGGATGTTTTCGCCAGATCTCTGGCTGCTCCCAGGATCTCTTCATGCCAATTATTATGGCTAGGTGATCCTCTGCTTGAGAGGAATGCTTCGCATAGTTTTTGCAATAGTTTCTTCTAGTCGTTGATCCGGCTCTGGGTGATTCCCACCTCCATCTCGCTGTACCTTCTTGAACCTCCAAGCCTCCCTCCTCTAGCGTACCAATCCGCTCCTTGTTTGTCGTCATGAACCTGCTTCATACTCAATGATAGGTCCTAATCGCATAAGCACAACAAACAAGAAGAGCATTCTTCGGGTGAGAATAAACCACACCATTAACTTCGATCTCCCTTTTTCCTTCTCCTTCCAAAGTTATACATCGAAAGAAACAATCAGAATGAAGCTAATGGTGTCCGAGTCTGTAGGAGACTCCATTCACCCAATACCCATGAATCTGCACCGCTAATAATCGCCCTCTAAAACAAAAGTAAACCAGCAAATACAATAAAAGGAAATGATGCTGGAAGTAGGATAAATGGGCTTGGCTTTCGAACATGGACATCACCCATATAGCGTGAGCTTCGCCTCAGGGTCCGACAGATCTTCTGCTTATCACGACTCGCATAATTCAATAAAATACTTTTTTATCCTTTAAAATCTATTTTAATGTCCAAAATCAGATCAATCAAACATTGGGTAAAAAGTTACGTCTTAAATACTAAGGTAGTGGTTAATCCTTCCTACTTGAATTTAATAAACCCTTATCACCTCTCCAAGATTTATTGACGTTCTTGATTTAATGGTAAACTTATTTTGCTAAAAAATTATTTAAAAATTTACTTAGCTACCCTTCTCAAACTTAAACGCCGCTGAAACTAAATTAGACCTGAAAGTTAATACGCATGAAACTCAAACTTTATAATCAATTTTGTAATAACAATTCGAGGCTCCTATTATAATTTTATTTATTTTAGGAGAATTCTTAATATAATATTATCCTTATTTAATTATAATACGGGTCTAATAAGTAAATTGCTATATAAAGAGGTATATCCCTCCATTTATTCAATCATTCTTACAAACATTGCTACAAACCTTTTATATATGAACTCCTCTACATTAAACACTGGCATTTACTATTGCGAGTTTTTATATTACCCGCATTAAAGAGGGAAACCTCTCTTCCTACAAAGGACCCTAACTTCGAGGTGCGCTTGACAAGGTAACACCTAGCACTCTGACCATGTTCTATTTTGCAGATTCATCACCTAGCTTATAATTTTCTTTGAGATGGAGTAAAGCCAGAAGTTCAGGCCAAAAAAATTAAAATTAATTTTGATTCTATTATATTGTGATTATACTAAAAAGCTAAACAATTCATTGACATAATGCTTCGACTTTTAATCGTACTTTCAGTTCAAAATCATTTTAAAAACAAGTCCAATATGTTATAACTTATAACTTATCAGAGAAAAGAATAATATGTTGGAATATTGAAGTAGTAATTTATTCATCATATCAAACTCCTTAAATAGAAGATTACGTCAACTAATCCTACACGATATAGGAACTGCCTCATAACAGTAGCAGAGAACTAAGGAACATATTAGATTACTGATACTCCTATAACCCTCCCTTAAACTGAGTGTTCTACTGACATTCAGTTTAGAAGAGTACTTCACCGGCCCAGCCCCTCCGACAACTTGTCCCTCTTAGCTTGCTTGTTGCCGAGTAGCCTTGCAGCTCCCTCCCTCAAATTAGATCATCCATGGAACAAACACCAAGTAGCCTTCGCAGCTTCACGAACACATCCAATTTGAGGGGCTTTGTGAAAATATCTGCAACCTGTTCTTCACTTCTGCAATAGATCAAATCAATAGTGCCATCATTTGCAAGATCACACAAAAAATGATACCGCACATCGACATGTTTACTTCTCCCATGAAGAATTGGATTTTTTGAAAGCTTGATTGTTGAACTATTGTCGCAATAGATCATAGTTGGGCCTTATTGATGACTGTGTAATTTCAAGAAGCCCTCAACCAGATTGTTTGAGATGCACACGCTGCAACAGCGACAAATTTAGCTTCAGTGGTTGACAAAGTAACGATTTGTTGCTTCTTTGATGACCAAGATACAGCCCCAAAGCCAATTATAAATGCATGGCCTGAGGTGTTGGAGTAAAATTGAATATATGGGCTGATATATTAAATAAATGTGAATTATAGGCTATCAAATAAAGTTAGGCTAATTAAAGTTACTAATTTAAGTTTTGGGGCCTTAATTAATATATTATAAAGTGTAGGCATAAATGTGTAGAAACAAGAGTAATTTCTATTTTTATGACAAGTTAAAATAGAATTACGAACAATCGCGATCAAGCTCATATACGCACACAATTGGTTATAACAGTGTCATGGTCCTGTATCACACGTTTTTTTCTTTCTTTTCTTCTCCGATTCCCATTGTCGAGATAAATATTAAATGTAAAAACTAGTGTAGATCTGGAAGATCATAAAGCCTCAAACTCAGATTTAGATATGAAAGATCATAAAAGCTTCTCGCACTGCATTCAAATATCTCAATATTTTGTTATGGATTCAAGTACGCTTCCGCAAATCCTATATTTTGATTCTTGATGATTCAATATGAATGTTCGCTTGTGGATGTTTTCACATAATTTTTTTTTTAAATCTCTCATTTTGTATCAGAGCTGTTTCATGTTGAATTGTTGAGAATATGTTAGAAAATGATTTTTTATTTTGGGGCCGAAAGTATTTATTTATTTATTTTTTCCCTTGATCCCGGCTGTAAATGCTCCAACCCGGATTCTTGTCCCTGAAGGACAATTAGAGCATGGATTTATGTCCCTAAAATATAATTATCAAATGAGTATAAACTACGCCTGAAACGTGGGAGACCTATTGGTTCAAAGGATGTTCCTCCCTGGAAGAGGAGAACACAAATGAGCATTGATACCCCTGAAGTGGTATATGAACTACGCCTGAAGCGTGAGAGACCTATTGGTTCAAAGGATGTTCCTCCCCAGAAGAGGAAAACACAACGAGCACGGCACTCTCAAGAGGTACTACGATAAAAATAAAATACAAAATACACACACAGCCAAGGCCAACTGATGTTTAGTCGGGTGATTTAAATATAAATATGTTATTTCGTTATAAGTATTTATGAAAATTTACATTCAAATATAGGTAATTTATATATATATTTGAGATAAGTTACCATCACAATATGTTTCACCAAAGTGACCATTTTTTGTGCAAATTACCTTATTTCAAAATATAACAAGATTATGTGCTCAGAATTGTGAATATTAATTGGCCCAAAGGAAAATTAATATTTAAATCGTAATTGCATGTACACTGTGGTAATAAACGCGTGATGATTATTTGAGCTTACATATGAATAACAAATCTGTCTAAAGGGAAGATTTATTATTCGATATGTTCTTATTAATAGTATTTGATATTACACCAAGATATCACTTACAAGTTAATATTTTTATCCAAAGATAAAAATATTAATGTGAGTGTTCGATATACACATCTTGAGATGGGCTTTGCTCCTTATCCGAATCTCTCTATTTTTGGTTTTGCATCTTATGAGTTTGTTTTGCTTACTATTGTTCTCCGATTCAGCTAATAGTTTTGCTTTCTAACATTAATGTCGCATTAATTCTATTCCTATGCTAAATGACATAAACTTCAAGACATGGGCATGAGAACCTCCAAATAGTTCCTGTCATGGATCTCGGACTCAAGTATGGCTCTTCTCCGCACCCCATCAAGTGAAAGTTCCTCTAATGAAAAGAGGGATATTGAAAGGTGGGAGAAGTCAAATAGCATGTGTTTGATGATCATTAAGAAGGCAATTCCGTACATTCAAAGTACAACACTCGAAACGATAAGATGTACCAAAGAGTTCCTAGAAGAAATTAAGAATAGATTCGCTAAGAATGAAAAGCTCTGAAACCAAGATATTCTTTGGCAAATCTCATCTCAATGAGATATAAAGGTAATGGGAACATTAGGGGAGTACATTATGGAAATGTCTCATCCTCGTCAAAGTTAAGAGCACATAAACTTGATCTCTCCGAGGATTTGCTTGTGCATTTGGTTTGATATCTCTTCCCACACAATTCACCAATTTAAGGTGAGCCAACCGCCAAAAGGAGACTGGGACTTTAATGAGCTCATCTCACATTGTGTGCAAGAAGAGGAAAGGTTGAAGCAAGAAAGATGTAGTGCTCATTTGACCGGTACTTCCAAGGATAAAGGAAGAAAAGAAAGAAGGATAAAGAAGTCACAGAGTTCCATATCAAAGAAACAACATAAAGAAAAAGGGGTGATGGTTGTTTTTCCTCAGGAGCTGTGGGACATAAGAAGAAGCAATGTACCAACTATCATACTTGGCAAAGAAAGGTATACTTCTTAATCTAGTTCGTTTTGGAGGTAATTTGACTTTTGCATCAAACAATTTGGTGGATAGATTCTCGTGCAACCACCACATCGTTGTGTCCATGCAGGTTGAGTCACAAAAGCCAAATGATGGTGAAAGATACATCTTTGTAGGCAATGGCAAGAAGGTCGAAGATGAGGCAATTGGGACATTTAGGTTATTATTAAAATTTGGTACTTATTTGGATTTGAATGAGACATATGTTGTACCGTCCTTTCGACGGAATTCGGTTTCTATTTCCATATTGGACAAATTTGGTTATACTTGTTCTTTGAAATAATAAATTTAGTCTTTTCGTAATTCAAATTTGGTTGGTATTGGTTTTTTATCTTATGTAGATAACCTTTATGCTTGATACAATTGTTTGCTATCATGAAACCTGTACTAAGCAATTAAAGGAGTTAAAAGAAAATTAATCGATGGTAATTCCTCATCATTATGGCATAAGAGATTAGGTCACATCTCCAAAAGGAGAATTGAAAGGCTTCAGGTCATATGGGGATTCTAGATTCCCTTGATTTTGCAAGATTTTGAAATTTGTATAAACTGCATAAAGGAAACAACAAACAAACACAAGGAGATTTGGGTATTACCATACAGATGTCTTACAACCGACATACGAGTATTTGTGGGCCATTTCCTATGGTTTCATGGAATGACTAACAATATTTTCTCACGTTTATAGACGATTTTTCACGTTATGGCTACCTTTATCTCATTCATGAAAAGTCCCAATCACTGGAAGTGTTCAAATCGTTCAAAGTTGAAGTTGAAAATCAACTCAATAAAGGATTAAAACGTCAGATCTGACCGTACGCAATACTTCATGGAAAGTATGACGGTTCAGGTGAACAATATTTGGGACCATTTGCTAAATTTGTAGAGGAGTGTGGTATCGTCCCACAGTACACCATGCTGGGTTCTCCAAGTATGAATGGTGTTGCCGGTGCTGAAGTAAATTATAATCTTCAAAGACATGGTAAGAAGTATGATTAGTCATTCTAACTTGCCAATATCAATTGGGTAGCTTAATAAAGACCAAGAAAGATATATCCCAACAGTAGTACCAACTAAAGCAAATCGCTTAAAACCCATTATGAACTTTGACTGGCAAGAAGCCTAGTCTAAAGCACTTACACATTTGGGGATGTCTAGTTAAGCAAGGCCCCATGTGCCACATGAAAAGAAATTGATTCAAGAACTAAGTTATTGCATTTTATTGATACTCAAAGATCCAGGGGTTACAAATTTATGATCCTACTACTAAATAAATTTTTGAGACGGAAAATGCCTCGGTTCTTGAGGATGTTGAGTTTGATGGGGAGATAAGGATAGGATTTTTCTTTTCATGAGGAATATGTTGATATTCTATAAATTTGTCATCGACATTGATCAGCCCTCATATCCACATTGTTCAAGAAGTATCCAAATCAAACAATATCCAAGAACCTCCAGCCTGTAAGAACAAACTCTACCTCCTCCAACCCATTATTATATGATCCACGATGAAAGGAGAAGTGCATCGCGCATGATTACATTGTATTTCTTCAAGAACATGAGTTTGACATTGGTACGTGGAAGATGATCCAACTAACTTCCGCTCAAGCCCTCGAAAGCTCAAATCTCAGAGAGGGATTGATGCCATGAATGAAGATATCAAGTCCATGAAGGACAATGATGTTTGGGATCTCATTCCCATTGTCTCGACAGGAAACCTATCGGGTCGCAAAATGGATATTTAAACCAAAAGGATTCAAAGGTGACATGGAGGGATACAAAGCTGCCTTGTCGCTAAAGGTTATACACAAAAGGAAGGCATCGATTATAAAGAGATTTTCTTCCGCCACCAAAGACTCTTTTAGGACAATAATGGCACTTCAGGGCGCACTTTCGACTCTCGAGCCTACTCAGATGGATGTTAAGACCGCATTTCAATGGTGACATTAATGAAACACCTATATGGTGCAACCAGAAAATTTTGAGCTCCGAGATACAAAGAGGATGGTTTGCAAGTTAAAGAACTCTATCTAGACTATGGCGACTTTATAACATCAATGGTGACCCACCAGGTTTATCAATTATTTGCTTGGTTTTAGAATTTATTATGATTGATATTGTATATACCATAAGATTAAATAGGAGTAGCACCTATTTACTGTTTTATATGTTATTGACCTCTTGCGCCTGCGATATGGGCATGTTGCAGAACGAGATTCTTGTAAAATTTGAGGATGAAAGATCTTTTGGTGATGCTTCTTTTATGTTCAGGTATATAATTACAGATCGATCTCGAAGGAATACTTGGTTTACCACCATAAAGCTATTGAGAAAGGGTCTTAAAGGTTGCGTACACAGTTTACAAACCAGTGACCATGACTGACTGGGAGACAAATTTAATGATGATGCCCGAGAACTATTTTGGATTAAGGGAAGTTGGCAGTTCCCATAGTTAGCGATACGATCGATGTATACTTTTCCAATATGCCCAGCAGCTCAGGATCGTGCCGTGCATTGGCATGTTGAAGATGCCAACGTCTTGGAAGAAGGTCATCTATTGGATAACATGACGATCTTGCGTGCAGATCTTTACAGGAGAGCAAAAAAGATTTGTAACTCTCTAACCCTTTCCAGAAAGTTCAGATGATTAAGATCATTGGATATTCGTCAGATTTTTCTTTGGATCTTGCGTCTTTGACCTCGCCCAGGCTAATAACACTTCTTGGAGGTGCTATATCTTGGAAGGTGTTAAACGTTCTCTGTAGCTCTTCCCACAACATTGTTTGAGTTTACGCTTTTATGGGGCATCAATCATGAACCTGCTAGTTTCAGTGCATTTTATAAGGCTCCCATATTTGGATCGCATTGAAAGACCATAGTTACTTTGGCAACACAATAATGATGACACTATGTTAACAACAATAAGGTTAGCGAAATTAAAATTTATGGACATCAAAATTCTAGTTATGAAAGGTTCCCGGGAGTAGACTTTATCTATGGGCACATTGGAAGTTAACTCAGCCATTGAGTCCCTTGCATTCAGGAACGCCACTTTTGAGGTCTTTCGCGAACTACCACTCGTATGGGTTGTGGTTTCTCCCCAGGATATGTCGTTTTGGTGAAGGTTTGTCAATTTTGGTCTTTTTGAATGCTTTTGTTCTGATTCCTTTACAGTTTTGGAGTTCTTACACGATCAAAGTGTTCGATTTCTCGCTTTTGGTTTATAGTTGAAGTCTCTTCAAAGTTTAAGGAGGAATTGATTCAAAGAAAATAAACTATATATTCAGAGATCTTGTGTGCATGAAATTTCCACTGCTACCCCACGTCTCAGCTTGATATTTGTCTTAATTACATTGATATATGTGATCATTGATGGGTCCTAGTTCTGAAATATCTTCTGGCAGTGCTGATTATTGGTTTGGTTAATGTTGAATTATTATTACTAAAAATTTATTATACTTCAAAAACTTTCAACGCAAAGTATAATTCCAGTTTATAAAACCACGTATAACAGCCCAGTGGAAATTGTTGAAATGTCGAATATATGGGTTATTCTCATAAATGTGAATTATAAATATCAAAGTTAGCTTATTAAAGTGACTTCTATTTAGTTTTGAGACCTTATTAATATATTATAAAGTGTGGGCATAAATGTGCAGAGATTAACAACAATTCTAGCCACGTGGGTTAATAAATTCACGAACAATGGCAAAGGCTTTGTTACTCTGAACACAATTAGACTCTATCAGAGATCGTGGGTAGAATCACTGGGTTTCTTCGCGCAGTTCATTATAGGAGATAATGTAGACGAGGGGGAAAACTAAGTATAGATCTTTTCAATCATAACCCTCAAGCGATATTAAGATACGATCGATAACTTCGGCTGAATTCAAATATCTCAATCACACACATTGACTATATCGATTCAGAGTACAGCTTCATAAATCCATCTTTGATGTGATGATTGACTCTGTGAATGGTTGTTCACGTTTGTAGTAGTTTCCACCATTTTTTCAAATCTCATGAGGTGCACGTCTCTACCTTCTGGTCCCTAAATGAATATCCTATACCTCCATGTAGCGAATAAACCAAACTTTTCTCTACCTGCTTGCCAGAATACTTCAAAATGATTGTCCCCTGCAGAGGTATCAGAAAAATTCTTTGTAGCAAAGAAAAATGCATTTCTTAAGTTTTTATATATCTGCTGATAAAACTGACCGTGCCTTCTCTGGTCTTGTTGCTTTTGTTAACTACCAGTCTTTCCCAATTTACTTTGGGAAACTATCTTCTTATTCATGGTGTTTTGGTACCAGCTTTATTGCTGCTCAACAGTCATATAACAGGATTATGACTAGCCATTTGAAACCTTTCCAAGATCCTATATTCACTTTACTGAGATAAGATCATAAAATTTCCTTTACTTTAATAAGGAGTAATGCATCGAACCTAGACTGGACATCTCATCAGACATATTATTTTGAAATATCAAAAGCATACACCCTACTATTGAAAAAATTAAATCCTTTATAAACTTATATCAACAACTCACTAGTAGATCAGATTTGAAAAATAAAGTACCATATGGATATTATTTGAAGCTATTATACAGAAAATATATACTTCATGCAGTTACTAAACTCGAAGAGTTCTTTCAGCCATATAAAGCCTTCTTCTTCTTTTTATATACATACCCCACATGCTATTTGGGACTATCAGGAGGTTGATCCATATACACAGATTCTTCCAACTCATATAGCATGTAAACGGAGATTCACCTCTAGTAGAGAATTCTGACCACAGGTTTGTGCTGCCAATGCAAGTACCAAATGAATAATTATCTGTCTTGCAACTGGAGCAAAAACCTCTTTTCTGATCAACACAAAATTTTCCTTGCTGCCTTTTGCAATAGGCGGGCTTTTCTTTGCCCCTTTATCAACTTTTCTTTCTGCATTCGACTTTATCACATGACCACTTGACACCAATCGACTTTCACACCATGGAAGTCAGACAGTTCTAATTATTCATTCCTTCTCAACCTTTATGAGATTTCAATCCGTCCATGCCTTCCATTTGGGTCTTTGACAGCATCTCACAGCTGCTATTCTGGTCTACAAGCTGATTGGCGTGGATCATCCTGATTCGTCGCTCCACGTACCTCTGATTGATCAGCTCCCATGCCTCACAATCCCACTCTTTTAATTCCTTCTGATATGTTCTGTAAGCGGGATGTGGCTGAAGATTTGAGAGTCATCTTCCCAGACTAACACTACAGGTTGAGTTAAAGCGCTTTGGAATGTTCCTTTTGAACTTTTAGTGGCTTTCTTCTATAACTCCATAAAGCTCACAGTAACTCTTCGACGATTTATTGGGTGTCCACACGTCCTATAAGATCCATCCTTTGACCTTATAGCTGGTGATAGGATTAAAGCAACTTGCAGGCCTTCGACTGCTCACTTACCCCCGAGAAAGACCATTTTTCATATTCCATCTAATTCTAAACTTCCTTTTCTCGTCTGGTATATGTGTACTCCCTCTACCACCCAAAGTACCATAGTGATCGACGATGCAGGTCTGACTGCCTCAGCCTTCCCTGGTGTTCTAACAAACCTTATAACTGCCTTGGACTGTTTCCAACAGATGAATACTCCACAAGATTGCTTCTGGCCAAAATCTTTTAGGAAGAAGCTCTCATAATATCTCCCTATATTTAAAATCATCTGATTTCCCTCCCATCTTCTCCTTTGTTAGAAAGAGTCCCGATGTTGCTTCCCAAAGAATCATTATTCCCCAAACACATGATGGATCGATCCAATATAACAGAAAATAACACCTACTACTACGACGAAGCGGCTTCCAGGTCGAAAAAACAATGGCTTCCTCGCGGAATGCCAGCCTGGCCGATGAGTCTTTCCCTAGAAAACAAGGAAGCCGTCTTTGGATCCTTCAAAGGGAACATCCGATTTACCGCTCTTCTCACTTTAGCAAATGGTTATTCAACACCGATCAGACTGACGCTGCTCACATTCATTTGGGCGATAAACATTTTCTTGGGATGGCTTCTTGCGACGCCTTCTTTGTTCTGACGGTACATAGAATACAATTGAAATAATCTGATGTTTAGAAGTTTGTTGGCGTTGCCCTCCCCCTCGTGAATGATCAATATCAAAATTATAGATGAACTGTGGGATTCGTCTGAATTCGAAATACCAAACATTCCCACATGTGATTCGCGATCTATGTCCCGAAGTACCACATGCTTTCTACGACGTCGGCCAATTTTATTTAGCTTCACCTAATTTAAACGTAACCACCTTTGTTTATCACGTCCGACATTCAAACCGGTATGGCAGAACTATTATCAAGCATTGGCTTTGGATTTATCAGCGCTTTTGATTCACTGTTCATCCTTTCTGACTCATCATCCCTCTTACTGCTTTTTGATTTTGTTTTTAGTATTGCTTTTCCTCACACCACACAGACCTGTTAAAGATGGGTTGTTTGAAATTTGTCTTCCCCCAACACTCCTACTACTACCATTTATTCGTTGCTCATGGAGAGTCAACGAACTCATCGGTCTTCAATCTGAAAGGACATCAAGATCCTCAAATTACTGAAATGAGCAAACCATCATCAAGCTTTTGCATTCATTTGTTCAGATACTATTTCTCCCAACCACGAATTCTTTTCTTCCACTCCTTCTCCACGATCATCTTGTTCCAATAAATATAGTTCTGGAAATATTCTCACCAACTCTCAACTCACACTTTTAAAAGAATCAAAATTGAGCAAGTGCTTTAAGTTTAGAATGTTTTTGCATTGCCTGTTACACCCCAAATGCTTCCGATTTGTTTGGAAATTCTGCTGGGTGAGTGGTCTCCAAGATTGTGATCAATAATACTGGAAGAATACAATTGTTCACACCTTAAAAGTCTTTCAATTTAGTTCCTCAGCTTCTTTCTGAGCGTCCATTAAAGTACCAGACTTTGGATACTAATAATGTCAACCTCAATAGAGATGCAATACCTGGACTACTAAAGGGTTTCCATTAGGATAACTCAATGATCACTAATGACCATCAAATCTTGTTTCTTTCAACTGCACAAATTGCTCAACTGTATTGAAAGAGAGCTGCTACTTAGCATCGAAAAACAAGAAGGAAGTAGCATTAAAAAGCTGCAGCTTTCAACAATTTCTCCATCTCCTAACTTTTAGCAAACTCTGATACTGCTGTTATAACTTATCGAAAGAATGATATGCTGACAGTAGTATTTATTCATCACCTAAACTCATAATAAGAGATTTATCATAACACCACTAAGCCTCAGGAACTGCCTCCTCTTAGTAGCAGAGAACTAAAAACAGATTAGATTATTGATCGCTAGTAAAAATTACAATTTAGAAAAATTAAAATGGTAATTGGGTTAAATCCGAAATTTTACAGATCTCGGGATGGCGAAGTAGTTTAACATTGGAATCGTAAATAGCTCAGTTACCGTAGCATAAATTTGATCAACGATTTAGAACGATTGAAATTTGGATTTTTGAAGCGGGTCTCCGTCGACATGACTTCTTGACCTGTGATATTGACGTGATCTTTCCATGACACCGTATGGTATGTGATGATTGGTGAGGATGAGTAGAGTGAATGGGCTGAGTCTTGTGTGTCAAAAATTCAAATAAAACGCAATGAATTATGGACCCAATGAATAAAATAAAAATATTCTTCTTCTCAAATTCAAACCAGCGGTATCACCGTTGAGGTGGGTTGATTTGAGAAGAAAATTGCAAACTTTACTCTCTAAATTTCTATATTGTTCGGTCATCTGTTCTCTTAGACCGTGTGTTAACTTCCAGGTGTGTTCCTGCGTGAAATTTGCGCATAGTGGCCAGACACGTAGATTACGACAACTAGAGAAGTACGGGATATTTTCTCTTTGTTTGTAATCTTTTAGCTGGAAAGCAAAGTTTCCTGGATGGAAGAAAGTTGTTGGGGCACATAGTGTGTGTTTTGGTCTAAAACCTTCTTATGAGTGGAAGAAATCCCTACCATGCTGCGAGTGACAATTCTCTCGCAAAGTTTCACTGTCATGTAATTAATTATTCTAGATTTTTATATTCATTAGGTGATTCAGAAATATGTTCTTGATTTGTTCATTAATACAATATGATGACTAATTTTTGATGTTGTCCTTAAATGGATCAACAGCAATTATAACCACATTGGGCCGCGGCAATATACCATGTAAGTATGTGGCATGCAATGATTTGAATTGGCGCAAGGCGTTCCGCATGCGGGCACGCCCTGGATGTTTAGGTGTGGTGCGGCGCGAAAGAAAAATAGCGGTTGCGAGAACTGAAGAATTTTCCAGAGAACACTGAGTGGTGGGTTCTCGGAGCGATTCCGCGATTGACTGAAAAGCTGATCGACCACAATTCGCCTCGGAGGTGAAGATCAATATGTTCCCAGCTGAGGTGATTATTTTTGCAGAACAAAAAGCTTTGTTTTGGCCTCTTTGCATTTGAAACGGCGTATCATGAAGGAGTGGTGAGGACTGGGTGTCAGATGTGGCATCTTAGGCATTCAAAATGGATGATACAGTACATGCCATGGTGGTTCAACATACTGGCCTTAGATAGATTAGGAAGTAACTATGGGAAATTCTAAACCGGCAGATTCTTTCCTTTTACCAGGGATCATCATAAATTTAGAGTCCCGATTGAGATTCAATGTATATTAAGGTGTGATTCAGCGAGATGTAAACTTCCAGTGAAATCTTTACCTGTATATAACCAGACTCAAGTTTAATATTTGTTTATAATAAGATTAATTTAGCTGTTTCAATGTTATAATACTAGTTGATGCTCTCTTTGTGGGTACTGTGCATGGATACCAGCTGTTATTCCTCACCTGAATCAGCTAGTCGATCTTACAGTTTCAAACTCTTATCATTCCCAGACAGTTCATTTCTATCAGATAATCTGATCTATAATTCAGGGTTTTCATTACAATGGCCCAGAGTTATAACAGTGGATGTTTATATTCATCCACCCCTCTGGATTGTTTATTTACTTTCATTCAGTTCAAATAACATTATGATCAAACAAGTAAAGAAAATAGAAAGAATCAAGAGACAAGGCAAGAGAAAAACTGCATTTGATCTTAAATATTCGCCTTAACAGTAAATAAATTGAATATCTGAGTACAACACTGAAATCTCTTCAATAGAAATAAAAATCTGCTCTAAAACTACTATATTTGTATATATACCAAATCATTATGTGTCTTATGTAAGCAAAAGATAAATTAGAAATCTTCCTGAAATCAAGTGTACTATGATAGAACATTTGATGTTTACTTTATGAAAGAATAGAAAAGGCTAATTTTTCATTAAGATTTTCTTTCATTACTTTATATATGGAATCATGACTAGTGTTGTGAGTCCTTTGAGATGGGGTTGGTTATTACATGTGGTAAGAATGTAGCTAGCTTGTATTAGATAATTTATCGATTCTCTAGCTTTTGAACAATTGAATGAATGTAGATGATATATAGTATTGTGTACTATGAGAGTTCTTTGTTCATAGTTTGATACCTAACAATTTGCTGGTTCTTTGTGCAGGTAGTTGGAAGGCTAGGAGGAGAGGAAAGTAGGTTCTTTGCATTTTTAAATATCAACACATTGATTGTAACAAAAACTGAAGTCTAATTCTTTCATTCTTTCTCCTCTTTTCATGTCCTATGACCTTGTTTCTTTGCCCAAGTTCTATTGACTTAGATGCCAGAAATTTAAAAAAAAAAAAAAATGTGAATCTATTTATAGGTTTTGATTTCTAGGGGCTCTAAGATGATATTCTAAAATCATGGATGTGAAGGGACTTTCTACATCTCATATTAGCATCTATCTTAAGGTACGGATAAAATTCTCTTTTCTCTTTAACCTAGCTCCCTATCTTCTACTGCATATATATGATTAGAATGTTAAACTTGTTAGATTAATTTATTAATTATGGACTAAGCATAATTATATAACAATTTTAATTGTGTAATTGTATAATTGTGCATGTTAATTATGGGTCATTTATAGGATGTTTTAATATTAACTAGTTATGGGCCCATGAATCTATCTTCTTTATTGCTTTGGTGAGCCCATTGGAAACAAAGTTTAATCTGTTCCTCGTGCTTTATATATATAAGTAAATGAGCTCTAAAATTTTATGCTTAGCGAGAGGAACACACTTTTGGGAGAAGGAACAAACTATCTTCAACCCTTACTTTGATTCTCATCCCTTACGCTTTAAAGACTTCTAATGGTAGCCAACAATTTTAAATCCATGCCAGGTATGTTTTCTACCCAGTATGAATTGATATGTTTCATTGTTTCAGTAAAGTTATTATTTTGTAATGTATTTATTGGGTCTTTTGATTATTAATCAATTGTTTTTGGGACCAATAAATACTCTTGATTTTACATACACATATTGGCAATCGTATCGGGGTTACTTTAATTGGACATTGAAGTATCAATTTTTGTTTTTTCTAGGTTTTGCCTTTATTTTTTTTCTTTTATATAGTTTGTTTCATTTTTATTGATCATGGGTATTGTCTTTGGGTTGTGAAAGGATTTTTGGTCCTTCCACAAAGTAATAGCTAGAATAGTTGATCAAAAGTCCCTCCTTTATTTTTCGTTCCTACCCCTTTTATACCCATTGGTCTGGGTTACATGTTTAATGCTCATAATTGGGGCATTTATGAGTGGCCTTTTATTTCCTTACGTTGCACATTCATTTGTACATTAATTGTCCCCTACTAACTAAAGGCCATGCCCACCCGGGAGGATTTCAAACTATTAATATCATTCTCTTCATCTTCATGCACGATCTGGTTGTCCGAGGTGGTCTCATCTTCATACCTGAGCTAGTTATCCGAGGCAGCTCACTTGCCCTTTTTCCCGAGGTGGTCATTTTGAGTTGTCATCCTCCCTTCTACCCTTCTCTGCTCGGGCTCAAATGCTTGTAACTAGGTTAGGTCTTGATCATGCATACTCAATCGAGTCTGGGCCTAGCTCCTAATAAACGCTAATTGCATTGAACGTGTCTTGGGACATATCCCACTCCACTAACCCCCCTAGCGTCGTTTCAAGCCATTGGAGTTAGAATGACGCTAAACTCTTTAGTTGTCCGAAGCCAAATGGTCAGGTACGCGACACCTCCTAGAGAACATCTCGGTGGAGGCTCCAGGACTTACGCTGCCCGGTACCAGGACCATCTAGGGACAACCGTCTAAAGCATCACATCATGGAGAACATCCTCAGGAGGCCTGGCTCAGTAATGTGGTTCATCTCATGGAGAACATCTCTCGAGCATGTGGCCCATCTCACGAGAACATCTCAAGGGAGCCACCCAAGCATGGTTCATCCTTACAAAGAACATCCTCAAGAAGGTCACCCGAGTAATGTGGCTCATCCTTACGGAGAACATCTCATGGAGACGCCCAGCACAGTCCCATCCCATGGAGAACATCCCAAGGAGTCTGTCCCACGAGATATATAATCATCTCAAGGAGTTCATCCTGTGGAGCTCCAAAGACAAGCTTCTCGAGCCCTGCATAACAAGGAGTTTCTCCCCATGAGCCTCGACACTGCCCTTAAGCCCGACATATCAAGGAGTTCGCCCCATGGAGCCTGGCTACAAGCCTTAATTCACATATCAAGGGAGTTTTCTTTATGGATCTCGGCACAAGCTTTCAAGCCCACATAAATTACCGCCGATTAGTTTTATATCATTCGATACTTAGGTTTAATTCTTTGACACTTTACTATTTAGGGCAAAATAACTTTGCATTCTCTGTGGGGCAGTCATTTGGATCACCCCCCTCATTGTGACTTACAATAAGGTCAAGGACCCTACCCTGCCATTCCTCTTATCTTGTTTGTCAGTCATCTTGCTCGCGGCTACCCTCTTCCCTTTCAGCCTCGAGTAGCTCCATATTTGATTCGAGGCACTAGCTACCGCTCACTTGGTTGTCAGCTTATAACATCGCCCCGAGCATAACGTACTAGTTACCTCCTCCGAACACCATTAATCAAGTCGTAAGGCCGCAAGAAAAGAGAGAATCAAAGAACTATGTGTTCGTGAAAACGACCTACTGACGACTCCATAAGGCGTTGTCCGAGCTACCGTAATCCAATCAGCAGCGTACCCCAAAACGCTCATGAAATCCCTAATGATCCTGGATTCCATATGCAAGTGAAATGTACTAGTGGACACTGCTTTCTTCAAGACTACATATATAACGCTAAAACGAATTTCGAACAACCTGGCCAAAGATCGCATCGAAGTTTGGGGCCAAGCTGGAACCACGATGTATTGGACCTACTGCTTCGGATGGGAATAACTTGGTACACAAAAGGGCATCGCTCCCCGTCCCGGGAGAATCATAACCTCGTAGATAATATCGTATGGTCATGGAACTCCCCCGCGTACCTATCGTATTATCCAAATTTCAGAACGCGAATGCGGCGAGCCTCGTGGTTAAGGATAGTACGGGCGGGAGTAGTTTTCCTCGTGGACTCGAATCGCACGGGGTTTTGTCGGGCCGAAAGCAGATCATCCATAAGGCGATGGGTGGTGCCGGGCCCAAGAGAGGTAAGGTCGCGGGGCGGCGCTTCTCTATAGCAAATAAGCATTTGCGTATGGAAAGAGGCTAATCATTCGTCATGGAGTCCTGCTGCATCCTTCAAACACTTCCACGCATTAGCGCTAGTTCATGGGGAGGTTTTTAACCTGTGAGGGTAGATCTCCCATTGACTTGATTGACTTCCTGAATCGGTGAATTGTAGCTAAATCACGATGATGAGGGAATGTTCCCACATACGGCGCCAATGAAAGGGTTTTTGGTCCTTCCACAAAGTAATAGCCAAAATAGCTAATCAAAAGTCCCTCCTTTATTTTCCGTTCCTACCCCTTTTATACCCATGGGTCAGGGGTTACATGTTTAATGCTCATAATTGGGGCATTTATGGGTGGCCCTTTATTTCCTTACGTTGCACATTCATTTGTACATTAATTGTCCCTTACTAACTAAAGCGTCACGCCTACCCATAAGGATTGTAATGTACACATCATTTTCTTCATCTTCATGCCCGATCTAGTTGTCTGAGTTGGTTCGGGCCGTTTCCCCAAGGTGGTCTCATCTCTTCATACCCGAGTCGGTTGTTGAGAGGCCCAGTTCAACCGATTGAGTACACATGATCTCGGGATTCCGGTCCCAATTACAAGCATTTAAGCCCTGAGCAAAGAAGGATAGAAGGGCGTATGATAGCTCAAATGACCAATTTAGTGCTGGCGAGCGAGCTACCCCTGACAACTAGCTCCAAGAGATGAAGACGAGACCACCCTCAGGAGTGCAGTAAGTGAACCACCCTCAAATAACTAGGATCGGCATGAACATGAAGAGAACGATGTGTATGTTACACCTCTCGGGTAGGCGTGACTTTTCTAGTTAGTAAAGGACAGTTAATGTACAAAATGAATGTGCAACTACTCGAGGTGGTCTCATCTCTCGCTACCCAGCCTGTCATTCAAGGTAGCCTCTGTCTTTCCCCGAGGTGGGGATCATTTCTGAAATGTCATCCGCCCCTTTTATCCCTTCTCTGTTCAAAATGCTTCTCAGGAATTAGGTTAGGTCCAGATCATGCGTACTCAATCGGGTATGGGCCTGGCTCCCAATAAACTCTAATTGCATGACACGTGTTCTGGGACTTATCCCACTCCAGGTTGATTCTGATCTTTATCTGATCCTATTTGGGCATCATTGCAAGTTTGCAAGTTTTTTCAATTTTGACTGAGATAATGGGACAATATTTGAAACGGGAAGTTATAAAATATCAGGATTAAGTAGACACGATTATCGTTGAATAATAAAACCTTGAAAAATCAATTTACTAACATATTTTCCCATAAATCATCATTACGTTTGACTTTTCATTTAATGAAAAAAGTATAAAAGACATCAATGGTGGCACATTTTTCCCATAATCGTCACTGTGATTTCAAGTGAAGTTTTGCTAATTGGCTTGCATCTTTTATCGACTTGCTATTCTGGAATGAAATAAAAAAAAAAAATCTAAGGTGCTGCACTATAAAAAAAAAAAAAGTTGATTGTTTAAATAATGCCTCTTGCCTTCTCCCTTAGCTGATTTGGGGAATTTCATGCTTAGAGGAATGGGTTATGTCAATGTTTTTGGCTTTCATGAGTGAAGAGTGGCTGCCGATGTCTTTAATAAAGACTCAAGAAGATAACTAGTGCGGCTATCGGGCAACTTCCCGAGGAGGTTCTTTCTCTTTCTATTGGTGGTATCAGTAGTATATAGACATTTTTTTTAATTTGAAATTGTTATGCGTTTAAAGACCCTTTTTTCCATCGATAGGCTAGTAAAATTGTACGGTTCATGACACTTAGTGAAATATTTTCACCAAACTAAGCATTCTACCAAATAATAAAGTAATCGATAGGACAACTTCACTATCCGTATGGAACTTAGCAAAATTGATGCGCAAGACGAGATAAATTATAATTACAGCTACATCATATCCAAAAATACTATATATCCGGCTGGCGTTTAGACTCACGAGGCAAAGCCTCAAAAAGCATTCAATATTTCCTCAATTCTTCACCCAAGTGCAAATAATATTAATAAATTTATTCTCAATATAATGCTTTAAATAATCATAAATAGCATAAACATAATTGTTAAGGCAATATTGTGAAACAATAAAGCATATCAATTATTATCAAGAAACATACTCTTAGCATGGATCCGTAATTGTTAGTCGTCATTGGCTTCCCAAATTTGCAAGGGATGAAATCAAAGAAATGCTAAGGTTGAAGATACTTTTCCCTCCCCAAAGTGTGTTCTACTAAACCCTTGTAGAAATTTCAGACTCCCATTTACTTATATATATACGGGGAAAGCACAAGGAAACAAATTCGTTCTGGTCCACCGCTTATCAAAACAAAGTGAAATAAGATAACCATGGCCCATAGCTAGTTAATATTAAACAATCCCATAAATGGCTCATATATAATTAACATGCACAATTATACAATTAAAATTGTAATATGAATATGCTTAGTCCATAATTAATAAATTAATATAACATGGATTTTGTTGAATTAATAAGTTCATGTTTATGGATTGTTCATTTTTAAAGTAAATTGGGAAAGTCCCTGATCAATGACATTTCATTTTTATATTAGTTCTAAATTGGAATTGGGATTCTAAATATTATTATATTCTAAACAACCTCTATTTGAGGTTTGTAATTGAGATTTGGGAGTTTAGGAAATAAATTTCATTATTACCTAAATTTTGAATTTGGGGAATTTATGGATTTGAAAGATGCGCACTATTATGAACACGTGTTTGGGTAATTGAATCAAATCCAGTTACATAAAAGGAATGTTTATGTCATTTCGCACTTCGAGCTTGTGGGCTTGAGGTGTGTTAAATTATATATGTTCTGGTTAAATTGCTCACCTGCATGCATACATTTAAGGAATTGGCATACAAATCATTCTTTGAGATGCTGCTGAAGCACTATGGGAAATGTACGTAGGCAATCTCATGGCCTGCGATCTTCATCCATGAAGAAACACACAGAAAGCAGCATCTCTGACTGATTCTGAATTGTTGAGTAAATGTCATAGTCCTGGCTACAAAGAATAATCTCGCCATTTCTTATCCTTTTGATGACACCTCATCTGTTTATTCAATTAGGAAAAATAAAATCTGTCTCATGATCATAAGACACTACAATTCATCAATGCAGGTGTTGTAGTGGCATACCAGGGAATTCACGACTCCAGCTTTAAAGTTGTGGTATTTGGGTCTCTTCTCACTCGCGAGACATTTATACAATTTCAAGATCCACACCTCTCCGATTAAATTAGTATCTGTAAAATTAGTAGAAGATTCACAATATCAAATAGGCTTAAAATATGTAGAACGAACTCATCATCTCTCCTTTGTTGCATCGTTTGATTTGATTATGTTGATAGGTAATGCCGATCATGATTTAAGTTCCTCAAATGCATGTGATAATACAAAGGATATTCTCGGATATCAGATGTGAATATATCCTTATGAAACATAAAAGACAGGGAGAAGTACTTGAACAATGGCTTGATGATTTCGTGGATCAGAAACCAAGTCCCACTCTTCAAATCCCTTGTGTTGTTTGCGTGCTTCTTCTGAAATTTGGCCCATCTTCATAGCAGATTCTATCCTGTTCTTCATATCCTCGTATAATTTCTGTGACAGGGAAACAATAAACAAATAGATAAATTACAGTTTTTTAGTCTTTTTAGCAAGAACAGACAGAGATGGAGGGACATGAGTATGGAATGAACAAACCTTACCCTGATGGTGAATCTCATTCCTCAGCCGGCTAGAGGATCATCATAATGTGGTTTAGGAGCATTACAGTTGAGTTTTTCCTGGGAATCTGGGTTCAACTTGGAATTTCTTGCAAAATGGTAGCCATAGCTTTGAGAACTGACCTGCCTGTAGCTTCTGAGCATAAAATGTTACGCTCAGCTTCTCCGACAGGTATTCATAACCCATGACTGAGAGGACAGTGTTGATGACCATTGTTGGTGGTTCTGTTATGGGGTTGGCAGTGCACACAAATACGTCTATCCTTGGTAAAACCTTCTCATACCTGTTTCCAGAGCTCGTAATTAGCTGGGGAGAAAGAGATAGGGAGAAGAAGAGAAGAAGGAGATAAGAATGTTGAAGTTGTGCTTCAGCAGCTACAAAATCGTCCAAGCTGTTTTTTTTTTAGTTGTTTGACTGTTTTAATTGATGTAGTCAGCTGATTTTTAGAAATAAGTTAATCATGGAAATTTGTTCCATGTAGTGCCCTGCATTTTTGTTTCACCTTTTTTTTTTTTTTTTTTATTTTTGCTGTATTTAAACACATTATTAGATCAATAAAAATATGGACTTTATGCAGCAAATTTCATTGTTCTTTCTTGCTTTCTGTTTCATCACTTCAATCTTTTCAGAACTCCAACAAACTGGTATCAAAGCTCTCTTCTCGAGGGACCTATGATTGAGATAAACTATTTTCTGTATCTTTGTTTTCTTCTTCCATGGATTCAGAAACTCCTTTCACTGCACTAGCACCACCAGTCTTTAATGGTAAAGGTTATCATGTCTAGGCAGCAAGGATGGAGGCTCATCTGGAGGCAAACAATCTCTGGGAAGCTGTGGAGGAGGACTACGAAGTTCCTCCATTACCTATGAATCCAACTATAGCACATATCAAGAATCATAAGAAGAAGAAATCAAGAAAGTCGAAAGCAAGAGCTACATTATTTGCTGCGGTCTCCCCTGAAATCTTTGTCATAATCATGACAATGAAATCAACTTTTGAAGTCTGGAATTCCTTAAAGAAGTATGAAGGAGATGAGAGAATTAATGGAATGCAAATTATGAACCCAATTAGAAAATTTGAGCTTCATGAGATGAAGGATTCTAAAACAAAGGAAGAAGTAATTTTACGCATTGTTTGAAATGCAAAAGGAAAGGAAGGTTACTTGGTCCCGAATTTCTATTTCAGCTTATTTCAAAAAATAATATTGTAACTATTTCTGAAAGGCTTCTAAAGCAACTATTTCCTCATACTAGGAAACACTAAAGATCCACAAAGGTTAGTTTGGTAGAATTAATGCAGCGTTTTGGTGCTGTCAAGAACGTAGAAGGCCCAAGTGAGGTCCGGAAGGGTCCGTTAGCAAAAATAGCCTAAGAGCTCAATCCAATCAAGGAGGAAAAGGGAAGAAAAATGAGAAAAACAAGAAGGGAAACTCAAGTTCTAATTCTCCTAATACCAGAAAGGGAATAAAAAATGATTTCCCTCTTTGTAAACATTGTGGAAGGAAGGGTCATCCACCTTCCAAATGTTAGAGAAGGCTAGACCAGCAATGTGAGAAGTGTTAGAAGATGGGACATCATCAAAATCAGAGGGAGTACACTCAACAGACTCGTAATACAAGTGAATTTGTAACAGAAGAATGTTGCTTAGGTTGCTAATGAGGAAGACGAGGAGCAACTCTTTATATCTTCTTGCTTTGCAACCTGCCATTCAAGTGAGAAGTGGATCATTAATAGTGGTTGTACAACCATATAACCTTTGATCGTGATCTCTTCAAGGAAATGCCCACACCCCCGTGTGTTTCAAAGTTTGGGTGACAAGGAAATGAGAAATGCACAAGGAAAAGTATAGTAGAAATTGAAAGCATTTGCATGCGTAAACTTATTGTGGATATGTGTTGCTCGTACTCCATTATTAGTCAAAATCTGTCATGTCACACTTGATCTCTCGTAGAGGTTTCAAAGTTATCTTTGAAACAAATCAGTGTTTGATCAAAGATGCAAAAGAGGACAATGATGTGCCTGTGAGTTGGAATGAAAGGGAAGAGCTTTTGCACTTGATCCACTGAGGAGGAGCAAAACAACATTCTCTTACAAGAAAAATCCAGTAAAAAGTCCGCACAAGAGGCTCGACATCAATCATAATTTAGCTAGTGTGAATTTGCAGAGAAAGGAATTGGTTCAAGGTCTCCCTTACCTTGAATTCGAAATTCCATATTATAAAGCCTATCACCAAGGAAAGCAATCAAGACTTCCCTTCAAGCAAGCATTTTGGGAGAGCCAACTGGTAAGTCAGAATTGATAGTTACATTGATTCGGTTGGACCTCACAAAACTCCAGAATGTGACTATTGATAACTAATCTTTATTGATGACTATTCCAAAGACTATTCCAAAACGTGTTGGATTTATTTTCTCATATTCAAGTCAGAAGTTGCTTGTGTGTTTTGGAAATTCAAGCAATGGATTGAAACACAATGTGGTCACAAAATCCAAGATTTGAGATCTGATAATGGAAAGGAATACACTTCTAGTCAGTTTAATCTATTATGTTAAGAGGTTGGGATTGAACATCAACTCCTTGCTCCATATACTCCACAAAAAAATGGAGTTAGTGAGAGAAAGAATCATACCATAATGGAGATGGCCAAATGTCTAATGCTTGAGAAGAATTTACCAAAGGAATATTGGGTAGAATCAGCACATATTACAGTCTTCCTTCTCAATAGACTACCCACTAAAGCACTAGCTAAAAAGACTCCATATGAAGCCTGGTATGGTTATAAACCTTCTCCAAAATCTTAAAGGTTTAATGTTGCACTTAGTCTATGTGTTTCCGACTGTGCGGAAAAGTCGATAAAAGGCAAAAGTAGGAATTGTCAAGTTATAGCTCAATCTCTATAACTTACAAAATTTTCCAAACTAAACACTAAAAATTTAGATAAGTAGATGTACATTTTATGGAGAATGATGAGTGGATTGAAAGAAAAGCAAGCAACTTGGGTTCCTCGACCAAGTTCAGCAAATCGAGTTCAAAGAAGATGAGTTGGTCGATGATGATCCCTGTAAGATACAAGATCACTTTAAGATTTTATCATGGAGGCATGGATGTAGTGTCTGAACCATGAGATTTCTAGAAGTAGAGAAAGTTCCAAGTTCTTGGATAGACGCAATGAAGGAGGAGCTGAGCATGATCAAGAAAAATCACTGGGCAAGCATGTAAAAGACCAAATAGACATAAAAGTAATTGGTGTAAAATGGGTGTTTAGAATCAAACTCAATGTTGATGGTTCCATCAACAAGCACAAGGCTAGACTGGTTATGAAAAGCTATTCATCAAACTTTAGGAGAAATACTAATACATTTTCATGGATCAAAAAGTTTTCAATCATATAACAAATAGGAGATGCTTTTCATCAAACTTTAGATTCAAAAATAAGTTGGAACATTAACAAAATTTACTTCAAAACATTCTCACATCCATTTCATATCAAATGTGATCCAAACAATTTCATATCAAATTTCGATTCAAACATCTCATATCAAGTCCAAAATCAAATATATTTCAAATATTTTTCCGTCATCAAATATCAAAAGGTGCCTAAATCATGAGACTTTCTAAATGGGTATTAGCCGCAAATTGTTCCTTTTAAGGTGGACAAAACCAAACACTACTAGTATTAGTAACTTCTAATCGAAACCCCTAGAGGCTGAGGTTCAAATCAATTACATTCCCCACCAAGGAATATAAAAGTCAACTATTATTCCCGCGAAGGTTACCGAATAATAATAACTATTATTCCCAAGTGACATGGCCGAACTAATTCAAAGTCAAATATTTCATTCAAAAGTTCAACAGCAAACATCATATTTCCACATTTTCTTTCTCGGTGAAAACAAAACAAATCCCAAAAGTATAATAATACAAAACTATTTTGATCCATGATAATCAAATAAATAAAAAATAAAAACTTTTCATAAACTAAGATTATATATAATTCATTTAAAACAATTTTCATCCTCGGGATGAAGTAAAAACAAACAATTTTCTTTGAAAGATCTCGCATTAATATCTTTACTCAAAGATATTACCGCAGCCTTAGAGTAGAATGAACCCATAGAATCGCCCCCACCCTTAATGAAATATTTCTCCTAAAAATAATAAGTACAAGAAACAACACGCTTCATTTGATGTTTATTCTTATTAATTTGATATATTCTTGCTACTGATATGTTTATTTTACACTTTTTTAATCCATAATAATAAAAAGTTTATTAGTTTTTCTAAATATTTTATAAAATTTGTGATTTATAAAGTTTATTCTATCAACATGATTTTTGTTTTTGTTCACTCCAAATATATTGACAACTGTTCAAATGATAACTATTTGAATTAGGTAGTTTTTTTTTTCAAATTTTATAAAACTCACATTCCTTTCGGATCTTATTTTAATAATTTATTTATTTTTATGCTCTTAATCTGAACTAAATCTTTACTAAATAAATAATATTAATAATATTTTACAAATTATATTATTACACAATACTCATCTAGCCTTTATACTCAACAATTATCATACTTGACAATAAAAAGTATTAACGGATCTTATTTCTATAATTGCTAAATAATTATTCTAATCACATTCCTTATAAATTCTAAACTTAATAAAATATTTACTCTCCAAAATATATATATATCTTTAAATACTTATCAAAATACATATATTTATACAAAATTCAGCCTTTTCAAATTTATCTTATTTGTTTATTATTATTTTTTCAAAAATTATCCTTAAATACTTCTTCATTCTCATAATTAAAGTAATTCAAGATGACACCACTAATCCTTATTTTATTTTATTTTAAAAGAATCGAAAGTCAGAATCTAAATCCAACTTCAGGGTTGATCAAATCAAAGAAAATTAAAATCTACACTCAAAGAAATCTAGAAAAAATAAAAATAAGGAATATCTTACCCAGAGGGAAATTTGTTCTTCAAACCCTAGATCCGAAAAAGTCGACGTCTCTCTTAATTTACCAATGTAAAGAAATGGTTATTTAATAGAAAGGATTTTTTCTTATTCCAATTTATACCTAGGTATCTATTAGGAAAATCACTCTTTATCCTCTTCCATTAAATTAATTAATTAATTACTAATTGAATTATCATTATTATTTTCATAATGTATGCCTATAAAAAATTCATATCATTATTTTCCCTAATTTATACCTATACAAATTCATGTCATTATTATTTTCCCTAACTTATACCTATACAAATAATTCCTAGGTGTTACAGGCAACTTGAGAGAAAAGAGACTAGCATGATTTGGGGAGAAAGGACTGGCCGCCTGAGAGAGAAGATACTGTCAGTATGTATTCAGCATGATTTTGGGGGAAGTGACCGAGAGAAGAGACCCGTCTGAGAGAGAGAAGAGACTGATTTTGGAGAATTTGCAGGCAGCTGTCTAGTTAGGCTAGGTTAAGAAGGTTGGTAATTTTGGGGGAAAATGGTTATTTTTTTATTTTTTTTACCCTGAGCTTCAGCCACTAATGGCTCCATCCTTGACCACAAAACCTCATGCTATTCTGGTTCCGTGGCCAGCACAAGGCCATGTTAACCCTGATAAGAGACTTGCCGATCTCTTGCATTCAAGAGGCTTCTATATCACTTTTGTCCACACAATGTTCAATTACAACCGTTTAATTCGATCAAATGGCCCCGATTCTGTAAAGGTAAAGGGCCTACCTGATTTCAGGTTTGAGACTGTACCTGATGGAACGCCGCCACCATCAAATCCAGATGCAACACAAGATGTCCCTTTGGTATGTGATTCATTAAGAAAAAATTGTCTGGCTCCTTTCAAAGAGCTCTTGACGTCAGGCGATTAATAATGCTTCTCCTCCTGATTTGCCTCATGTTTCGTGCATAATTGCTGATGGAGTTATGAACTTCGCTATTAGAGCTACTGAGGCTTTAGGCGTTCCTAGGGTTGCATTATTTACTTCTTCTGCTTTCTCCTTCATTGGATATTTGCATTACCCCGAACTCATCAAAGAGTGGATTTTTCCATTTAAAAGTAAGTAACTACCACAGTACTTCTTTGCTCTATTTTTTTTTATTACTGCCGCAATGTCTAGGTCTAGGATAATAAGTAAAATCAAACTAAAAAAATTTCCGAGATGAATCCAACTGAGACTTGGGAGTAACTCTTTCTTTTCTTTTCTTTTTTTCTGCAAATAAATTGGGAGTATTAGAGTATTTAGTTTCAGATCCGAAAACATCTTATCTCCTAACAACATCTATGCAGAACTAGATAAAAATCCATGGCTGACTTTAAGATTGTATCTCATAACTATATTTTTTAGAGATTATTCAAACAAAAAACTTCGGGCCTTGTTTGGTTTGTGTATCAAAAAATAGTATCTGAAAATTATTTTTGGAAAGAGTTTTAGAAAATTATTTTTTAGTGTTTTTAGTATCACAGAACTTGTTTGGTTATGTGATGGTAGTGGGAGTGTGGTGGTGGTTGTAGTGGTGGGAGTGTGGTGGTGGTTGTAGTGGTGGAAGTGTTGTGGTGGTGATGGTGTTGGTGGGAGGGTGGTGGTGTTGGAGGTGGTGGAAGTGTGTTGGTGAAGGTAGAAGGAAAGGTAGGGTGGTGGTGGTGGTGTTGGTGGAAGTGCGGTGATGGAATCAGGTGGTATGTTGGTGGTAGTGGTGTTTTCTTAATTTTAGAAAAGTTGTTTCAAAAAACACAAATCAGTTTTGCAGATGACGACTATCTCACTGATGGAACTCTAGATACCCCTGTTGATTGGGTCATTGGAATGGGCAATATAAGCCTGAAGGACCTTCCAAGCTTTTCAATACCAATCCTAAGGACATCATGTTCCATTTTATTAGAGCAGAAGTAGAGGGGATTGTCTAAAAGCTCGTGCCTTAATTTTCAAATAACTTTGAGGAACTTGAGCACGAAGCCTTATGTGTTTGCCGTATCTAAATCTATTTTCCAAACATTTATCTAATCGGGGCCTCTTTCCTTGCTAAAACAAAAGCCTATCGCCTACAAATAAAAGATTTACCGGCGCTCGTTAAAGCCTATCTCTTTGAAATGATCCCCTCTTGAATGTAATTTACTGACCAAGAAAATTGCAATATAGAAACAAAAGCCCAAATGAAAAAAATGAAACCAG
This sequence comes from Tetrastigma voinierianum, assembly GCA_016808115.1. Taxonomy (NCBI): domain Eukaryota; kingdom Viridiplantae; phylum Streptophyta; class Magnoliopsida; order Vitales; family Vitaceae; genus Tetrastigma; species Tetrastigma voinierianum. The sequence goes on from JAEQBH010002696.1 coordinate 315,434, forward strand.
GTATAAAAAAAAGGGCAAAAAACCCAAGAAAGAATTATAGAGAAATTCAAACTGTAATGAAAACCCACCAAAAATTCCAAACACAAAATGCACAGTATTAGCCATGTCTTCAATATCTTTGTTTCAGTGAGCACAAAAATGAAACCGAAACAAACCCAAGTCAAGAAACTTTCCAAGAAATGAAGGACCAAAGAAACCTGCATGACCGTACTGTGGGGCTGGGCGCGCCAAGGAGAAAGAGAGGATGGTGCTCATACAAAGAGGGACGGCGAGAGGTCACACGCCCAAAACCCACCCTAAGGGCATGACTATCAATTCACACCCTCAAGCCTTCAACTTGAAGGTTTGAAGTGTGAAACGACACTAACCTTCCTTGTAATTGGATTTTTGTCCAATTACCAAACACCTGTTTAAAGGCCTCAACGCCCAAGAGCCTGCCACTTCGCCGCAGAGCTTAACAACTTAAAGGCCTCAGCGCCAGAGCCTAGTAGCCTGGGCCTACAGAGTTTAATAGCTTAGGAAGGCCTCACGTCAAGAGCCCAGCTAGCTCAACCAGCAGAGCTTATCAGCTCAGAAGGCCTCACACAGAGCCTAAAGAGTCAGCCGAAAGCTCAACCGGCTTTAACTCAGCCAGCCTAAGCATCGGGCCACCAAAGTGTAACAGGCCCATACGAAGCCTCAACGTCTAGCCAAAGCTCAACCGCCGTGAGTTACAGAAGCAGAGCCGTCAAATTTCAGCAGATTAGGCCCACTAAGCCTCAAGAGTCAGGGACAAGCAGAGCTTAATAAATCTCAAGAAGGCCACATCGCCAGGAGCCTCAAGAGGCTGGGCCAGGTGAGCTTAACAGCTCAGAAGGCCTAAGCTTCTAGGAGCCCAATAGCCTGCTATGTTCGAAGCCCCAATCAAGCCAACCCAAGCAAATTAGCCTCAAGAGTCAATTCACCAAAAATAACTCAAGAAGGCCTCGCGCCAGGAGCCTCGCAGCCCAATTTGCGTGAGCTTAGTCAGCTCAGAAGGCCTCAACGCCTAAGAGCCTAGCAGCCTCGGGGCCCCACGCAGCTTAACAACCGAGGAAGGCCTCAACGCCCCTGTGAGCCCAAAAAGATTCACCCTTCGAAAGCTCAACTGCTCAACTCAGCCATGCAGCCTAAGAGCTGGGCCTAAATGGTATGTGTTAGCCCACTCTGAGCCACAAAGAACTCAAATTTTTAAAGAGCTCAACTCGCTTCAACTTAGGCCATGCAGCCTAAGAGCAAATTCAAACAGTGGTGTTAGCCCACGAGCCACATCAGCCTTAGTTTTGAAGAGCCTAACTCGCTCAACCTGCCATGCAGCCCAAGAGCCGGCTTAAGCTCGGGGCAAAGAAGCCTACGTGAGCCACAAAGAGCTCAGCTTCGAAGAGCTCAATCGCTTTCACCCCAAAGCATGCAGCCCTAAGAGCCGCCTGCATTTCAGCACAGCACTCCACGAAGCCTTACGGCCAGGGTTTTTTTGAAGAGCTCAACCGGCCTCAACCCAGGCCATGCAGCCAAGAGCCGCTCCAGCTCAGCAGGTGCTAGCCCACTTCCGGAGCTACATCGCCTCGGGGCGAAGAGCTCAATCAAGCCAACTCGTGCCATGCATCCCAAGAGCCTATTCAATTTCAAAGTGTGTTTAGCACACGGCCACAATTAAGCCAAGAGCTCAATCAGCTTCAACTCAGCCATGCAGCCCAAGAGCCAGTTCAGCTCAGGCAGGTTAGCCTACGAAGCCTTAGCGGCTCAATTTTGAAGAGCTCAACTGCTCAACTCAAGCCATGCAGCCCAAGAGCCAGTTCAACTCAGGCAGGTTAGCCCACGGAGCCACAACAGCTCAATTTTGAAGAGCTCAACTGCTCAACTCAGGCCATGCAGCCCAAGAGCCAGTTCAGCTCAGGCAGGTTAGCCCACGGAGCCACATCAGCTCAGTTTTGAAGAGCTCAACTACTCAACTCAGGCCATGCAGCCCAAGAGTCAATTTCAACTAAAGCGTGTTAACCCACGGCCACAATACTTCGCTTTGAAGAGCTCAACTTCTCAACTCAGGCCACGCACCCAAGAATTAGCCTGGGGCCTTAGGTGTTAGCCCACGGAGCCGCCAATGTACCGGGCTCAAGAGCTCAACCGGCTCAACTCAGGCCATGCGAGCCCAAGAGCCATTCACCGTGCAGGGGTTAGCCCACCGAGCCACAAAGAAATTTCGCTTTGAAGAGCTCAACTGCTCAACTCAGGCAATGCAGCCCAAGAGCCAGTTCAGCTTAGGCAGTTAGCCCACTGAGCCTCAGCAGCTCAGTTCTGAAGAGCTCAACTGCTTAACTCAGGCCATGCAGCCCATGAGCCGCCCCCAAACAGCAAGACAGACTCACCCGAGCCTCAAAGAACTCAGTTTTGAAGAGCTCAACCTGTCAACTCAGCCATGCAAACCTCAGGAGCCGGCTTCAAAGCCAGCAAGGCTTAGCCCACTGAGCCTCAAAGAACTCATTTGAAGAGCCCAACTTCTCCACTGTGCCATGCCGCCTGTGGAGCCAGCCTAACTCAGTGTTAGGCCACGGAGCCTCAAGAAATTTAGTTTTGAAACAGCCTAACTACTCAAATCGGGGCCATGCAAACCCTGTGGAGCCAGCCTTCTGTTTAGGGCAGAGCAACACAAGGGGCGCAATTATCAAAAAACAAAAAAAAAACAAAAAAAGGGAAAGGGGTAAAAGCAATGAGATAGAAAATGGGGTATTCATTGAGAGCGACGTTACACATATCCCGGGTTCGAAGCCCGGCGTTTCCCGCGCAAAAAAAAAAAAAAACAAGCAAAGTTATATAAAGGAGTTCAAACGTCAAAAGAGGGAGCAGAAGGCGAAGAAGGGGAGTGGGCATCAGCAGGGGTGTTTGGTTCTCCAGAGCAGTTTGCGGAAAGGGACTCTTTCGCCTCCTCATCACTAGGGATATCAAAGTTAAGGTCTAGACCCGCAGGCATGTTCTTCCTGTGGCTGCGTGCTTCATCCAGGCTCCATCGAAAGTACAAAGCCTCATCCCTCAAACTCGCTATAGCTCCATCCCTCTGAACAACGAGTTTCTTGCCTTTGAAGCTCCCCTTGCAACCCATGGCACTCCTCAACACAAAGCTCAGCAGAGTTTATAGAATTAGGAAGCTCGACGAGCTCCATCTAAGAAGATCGCTTATTACGCAGCCTATTCCTACCGCACGGCTCTTCCCTAGTTACCCAAGCAGCCTTGTTCCGGGGACAAATGCAGCTCATCCCCGACTCACCAGAGTTCATTCGAGGCGTACCCCGTCCGCCCCTCTGCCTCCAGCATAGACACATCCCGGGCAGCCTCGTGCTCGTCTGCATTCCTCCCAAAGCTCGCCCTCACCGCTCTAGTTCTTCGAGCCTCCTCTTCTCTACCCTCGGCCCGAGCTCGCGCTGTCGAGGTATGCCTCAAATCGGACTTAAGCCTCACGGCCTCCTCCACAATACCAGACTGATCTCTGAGCCTCACCGCTTCGTATAAGAGGCCACCTTCGCTAGGTGACTCCTCGCGCCTTCGACGGGTCTTTCGCCTCTCGTCTTTCGCCAAACCTTTCAAATGGGTAGCCATCTGCCGACACCCAACACAAATCAACACCCAACTCAAGTCACAATAGACATAGCAAGACACGGGAACTTACAGAAGCAACCCCTCAAAGTAGGATGGGAGCCAAGGCTTCCTCAATGTGCAGGCAATCCGACCTCTCGAGGTCAACCCGAGGATGGACGAGACGGCGCCAGCTGCAAGCTCGGCCTTGAGGAGCAAGGAATCGTCATCTCCATAAAATCTGCGGCCCTTCCTCCTTGACTCTTCCGCCCTCGGAGAAGGGGACTCAACGCCACGCAGGGACTCCAAACCCAAGTGGATAGGCATGACCTCCAATCTGAGGCCGCTGAAACCCCTTCCCCGAGGAGCCCGACCTTGTAGCAAAACCGGAGCGAGGCTGCGAACTCGGGGCTTTAGGAACCTGGACCGGAGGCGGCAACACTTCCCCCAGCTCTCGAGTGTGGGTAGAAGGTGAGGAAGAAGATGTCCCCAATTTCATGTGACTTTACCCCGTGGATCGCGCCCTTCCTCGTGAGTCCCAAAGTTTTCCGCCCACACTCCTCGTGGGACCCTCCGGGGACGTTGCCTCCACCTGCCGGCCCCTTGGGCTGGCTCGGGCAACCCAGGCCCAAAGATGAGAGAACTTCATAGCGGAGGGGGGTGAAGGTCTCAGAGCAACAGAGAGGGAGGACCTCAAACCTAAAGATCCGGGGATATCCGACCTGATAAGTTCCGAGTAGGCACGCGGAAGACACTTAGCCAACTCCTGCTTTATGACTTTATTTTCGGGTCTGAGATCGGGGCGAATACCTGAAGGACCCACAACTAATGCAGAATTTGAAACACCCTATAACTTATGAAAGCTAGACCATATTGAACCGGAGCAATGCTCACGGAGATTCTCAGGAGTGGTCCAGGCAGGGACGCCCAAAGTATCATCCTTATCGAGGGGGTCGTACTCCCAACTACGGCCGCTGACGAAAAAGTAACGCTCCTTCCAAAGTCTATGGGAAGATGGAAGATCCGAAATAATCAGAGGAGCGCGAGCACGCTTAGATAGATAAAGGAAGCCCTCGACGGATTCCTTCATATCCCAAAAGATCAAGTAAACGTGAGCTATACTAGGAACATCAAAGCCCTTGTCCCTGAAGAAAACCAGCAACCCAACCAGAATACCCCGGAAACTGGGCGAAATGAGGCGGCAGAGCATTGAAATGTCAAGAACCCTTTTATAAAGGGTGTAGAGGGAAACGAAGGCCATTGTCGAAGGCCACTTCGAAGAAGCACACCATCTTGGGCACTTGGACCACATAGGAGGTCAAAACGCCAGAGATGCACTGACACCCAAAGGCCTATAACGCCGCGAAAGCCTCTATACAAGGGCCTCGACTTGCTAGGTCCCAGATCGCCAAAGCATTTTGCACGGGCCGACTTGATATTCGAACCCCGGTACTTAATCTTGTCACCCTCCCCACCCTTGTCCAAGAGAACAGTGGCTCCCGACATCCCAAAGAACAACTCCGATTAAATGGGGCCGGAGGCCCACTCACCCGCCTCTCGAATCGAAACGACAAAGGAGTCACCTCCAATGCGCAAGGAAGAGGAACGACCTAGACCCATGAGAGTAGCAAGTAGTAAGAACAAGACCTAACCAATTCAATTTCTAGCGCCGCTTATATTACTCCGAAAAAGATAGAAGGAAGAAAGACGACCATCCCAGAACATAATGAAAAAGGCTACCTCAAGCAAGGTATCACAAAACGCCAAAAGAAACTCCTCAGATGAAGGACAAAACGCACGTTAAGGAAACTGAATCACAAAGCAAAAGCTTCAAGAGTAACACAGCTTAACGGTCAAAGGATGTTAACGGAAGAAACCAAAGAACCGAAGAAACGAAATGGAAGCCGAAAAATTCATCATTATCACAAGACATATGACGGCGACAAAGCCCTAACTAATCCAGCCCTGAGCTAACACGTGGTAATCGCACCGATCTGCTGAATGACATGCCCTTGCCCACGCCTCTCCCAGACCAAGGGCCTAGTAACTCGGGATAGCATTAAAATAAAAGACGTTGCGCCCACTGCTGCCCCCAAGGAAAAGGTGCTTCCAAAGAAAACGCTCCAGCCCATGGCACCCGCCTAAAACGGGAGTCAGCTCGTTCGCCTCAAGGGCCCATGGCATGGACAATCTGAAAAACCCATGTCCAGTAAATCAAACTAAATCTCATCAGTAAGGGAAGAAGGATAATTCCCAATAACAGCTTATCCGGTATATCAAAACGAATCTCACCAATGAGGGAAGTAGGATAGTTCTCAATAGCTGCTTCCTCATTATCCCTTATTAATCTGATATCGATAAAGGCAGAAAATTCCCCATCCAATGAGAAAGAATCCTTACTACCATCCAATTGGGAAAGACATATACTATAAATACCAGGTCACCCCATCGGTGAAAGGTACGCAAAAACATTCGCCCTCTAAGCAGTCTATCTTTTCTCTCAGGGAGGAACTGACTTAGGCATCGGAGCTGCCATAGGCGAAGCCCCTGCCGACCCTCCTTCTTTCTTTTGCAGAGAGTGCTACGCTGCCGCCGCAGGACCGGCCCAAATGACAAGCCCAATTCGCCAACGATCCTAAACGCCCAGCTCCGGCCCAATTGAAAAGGCAACATGGAAAATTGATATATACTTATAGACATTTGAAATTTTAAGATAGAGAAACTACCTTATTATGATTTGAATAAAAAATGATTTTTGTACTTAAGATATGAAAACATTTCTTTTATTACGATCTACTCATAGATTGGGGTGAGAGCTTTGAAGTCTTTGCCTTCTTTAAAATGATTTTTAAACAAGAAATAGAGGATATTGATACAATTACTTAAGGATTATGATGACATTATTAAGTACTAATAAAACAATGAGAATCTTGTGATTTATGTCTTAAATAGAAAAAAATTGATTCCTTGGAAATCATTTAAGGTTGTTGCAAATGATTATTGTATGATTTTAGATGTTTACAAGTCTATTTTATACCTTCGGATTTTAGAGTTCTTATGTTGGGTACTTATAGTGCAAATCTAAATTTGTTTGGAGAATTAAGACTTGTAAGGAATTATTTGAAACTAGTTGAACTTTGGAACAATTGATCGTTTAATAAGACAATAAGATCTTGAAATTGGGGATTGTAATTTAATGTCTTAATAATGGAGACACAAAGATACAACTTTGAAGGAAGTTTATTACTTTAATCTCACATCTACCCTAAAAGGATAAAGTATAATATTTACACAATTTTGATGGTCATATATGAAGTAAGGTATTACATTATTTGTGACTCGGGTTTAGTGATCGTATATGGAGGCTTCACATCAAAGACCTAATAGTACTTTGCAACTACTTCATATTTCTAAATGAGTGGAAAACTTATTACTATGGATTTGTGATGTGGTTACTTCAAGAACCTTAGTTGATGACAATGTTTCATTATGATGGTTTGTTTATGGATAAAGTCTAATAATTTTTCATCAGACTAGCTTCGAGGCTTAAGGAGATTTTGATAATGTATGAAATATTTAATAAGAATTCTTAATTTACTTTTAGATTTTGACTTCGTAAAAAAAAATAAAAATCGAAGTACTAAGTTAGTTTTGATAGTAGCTTTCATACTTAGATTAATGACTAATTGAGGAAAGTAATCGCAAGCTGGAAATATTTGTTGAGATATATTGTTTTAGACTTGAAAAGTAATCAAAATGAGTTCTTACCTTTGGTTAAATTTTCTATAGAATAGTTTTAAGATAATAATGAGATTATATCTCATGTTGTTTGCAGAAGCCATCCCTGTTGCACATCATATTGGAGAAAAAAATAAAATAATTAACACATGGAATCTGGGTAATGGATCACTGGGAAAGGATAATCCAGATGGAAGAGAATTTGAAGAAAATCAAGATACACACAAGTGTTATGTTGATAATCCCAAGCAATATTCTAGATTTGAATTTGCAGGATTATGTTATCTTAAAGTTTGCTTATTGAGTTAAATCAGATATTTGGAAGTTTGAAAATTTGTTGAGAAAAGGAAAACTCAATCCTCGATTTGTGGGCCTGTTTGAAATATTAGAGAGCAGGTACTGGCATATAAAGTAGCCTTGCCTCTGTGCCCTCGCTCTTAAGATTCATAATGTGTTTTATGTTTCGACCTTGGGGAAATATGTTTTCGATGCTTCTCATGTTGTGGAGTTGGAGCCTATTTAGATTTTTGAGGACTTGACCTATGAAAAGGTGCCCGTTTAAATTGTGGATGTGATGGATAAGGTTCTATGGCGTGCTGTTGTCAAGTTGGTAAAAGTCCAATGGAGCAAGAGGCCACTTGAGAGTTAGAAGAAGAGATGAGAGAAAAGCATCCTCAATTATTTCAAGACTCAGGTATGTCAAGTTTAGAGGACTAAACTTTTATAAAGGAGGGGAGAATGTAACACCTAGGAATTTGTATAGGTATAAGTTAGGGAAAATAATAATAATATAGAATTTGTATAGTATAAGTTAATAAAAATAATAATGACAGGAATTTGTATAGGTATAAATTAGGGAAAATAATAATGACAGGAATTTGTATAGGTATAAATTAGGGAAAATACTAATGACAGGAATTTTTATAGGCATACGTTATGAAAATAACAATGATAATTCAAATAGTAATTAATTAATTAATTTAATGGAAGAGGGGTAAAAAGGTAATTTTCCTAATAGATACCCTAGGTATAAATTGGAATAAGAAAAGAAAATCCTTTATATTCTTCTTTGAATTTCTTTTCGTCGGTAGAATTCCGCAGGACGACGTACTGATCTGTAGGTTTGAAGAAATCAATTCTCTAGGTAAGATCTTCCTTATTTTATTTTTCTGTAGATTTCTTGATGTAGATTCTTTAATTTTCTTTCTACTTAGATCAACCCCAAGAAGCCGATTTATATTACGCTTCGTTCTTAGAAATAAAAATAAAATAAGGACAAGTGTCATAATTAAATTACTTTGAGTATGAGAATGAAAAGTATTTAAGAGCACTTGAAAATAATAATAAACAAATAAGATAAATTTGAAAAAGCTCGAATTTTTATAAATATATGTATTTGATAAGTATTTAAAGATATATGTATTTTGCAAGTAAATATTTTATTAAGGATTTAGAATTTATATGAATGTGATTAGAATAATTATTTAGCAATTATAGAAATAAGATTCATTGATAATACTTGTTGTTGCTATGATAATTGTTAGTAAAAGGCTAGATGTGAGTATTGTGTAATAATATAATTTGCAAAATATTATTAATATTATTTCTTCTAGTAAAAGCATTTAGTTACGACAGAGCATAAAAAATAAATAAATTATTAAATAAGATCCAAAATAATATGAGGTTTTATAAAATTTGTAAAACTACCTAATACAAATAGTTATCATTTGAACAAAGCTTGTCAATATGTTTGAGGTGAACAAAAATCATGTTGATAGAATAAACTTTATAAATCATAAATTTTATGAAATATTTAGAAACCCATTAACTTTTATTATTATGGATTAAAAATTAAAATAATATCATTGTTAAGAATATCAAATTAGGAAAGTTTTAATAAATAAGTAATGATGATAGTTTCTTCCTTATTATTTTAGGAGAAATATTTCATTGAGGCGTAAATTCTTCGATTAAATTTCTTCAAAGCTTTTAGTACTTTCAAGGGAAGTGGGATATTAATGCAGATCTTTAAGAAGAAAATTATTTGTTTTTACTTCATTTGAGGATGAAAATTGTTCTGTCATGCCCCGAAACCCACCCTAGGGCATGACTGTCAATTCACACCCTCAAGCCTTCAGCTTTAAAGTTTGAAGTGTGAAACGACATTAACATTCCTTGTAACTAGATTTTTGTCCAATTACCAACCCATGTTCAAAGTAAATGCGTAACTTTCTAAATTCATAAATTCTCCAAATTCAAAATTTCATGCCGACAAAAATTACTTCTAAATATTCAAATCTCAATTATGCATGTCATATAAAGATGTTCATAATATAACAATATCTGGGATCTCCCAAATCCAACTTTGTACTAATATAAAAATGAATGTTATCATCTAAGTGACTTTCTCAATTAACTTTCAAAACCCAACATTTCACATAAACATGAACTTATTAGTTCAACATGATCCAACATAAAGTTCTAATCAAATCCTAATGATGACGAATCCCCAACCTAGCCATCACTCATCAAGGAAACTAAAAGTACCTGAAAATATGTCAACGAATGGGAGTGAGCTTAAAGCTCAATAAGAAATACTAATACATTTTCATGGATCAAAAAGTTTTTAATCATATAACAAATAGGAGATGTTTTTCATCAAACTTTAGATTCAAAAATAAGTTGGAACATTAATAAAATTTACTTCCAAACATTCTCACATCCATTTCAAATCAGTTTCATATCAAATGTGATCCAAACAATTTCATATCAAATTCTCGATTCAACACTTTCTCATATCAAGTCCAAAATCAAATATATTTCAAATATATTTTCTCCTCGGGGTCATCAAATATCAAATGAGCTCAGCCCGCGGGACTCATTAAAATGGGTGGCTAGCTGCAAATTGTTCATTTTAAGGTGGACGGAACTAAACACTACTAGTACTAGTAACCTCTAACCGAAACCCCTAGAGGTTGGGGTTCAAATCAATTACATTCACCACCAAGGAATGTAAAGGTCAACTATTATCTCGACAAGGGCCGAATAAAGGTCAACTATCTCTGCTAATGTACGAACTAAAAACAAAGTCAAATATTTCATTCAAAAGTTCAAATTACAAACATCGTGATTTCCACATTTTCTTCGTAAACAAAAAAGAAATCTCAAAAGTACAATAATACAAAACTACTTTTTGATCCATGGATAATCAAATAAAAATAAAAATAAAACTTTTCATAAACCAGATTATATATAATTCGGGCTTAAAACAATTTTCATCCCGAAACAAGAAAAACAAACAATTTTCTTTTAAAGATCTGTATTAATATCCCTTCTCTCAAAGGAGTACTCAAAAGCTTTGAAAGAGCTAATCCGAAGAATTTCACCTCAATGAAATATTTCTCCTAAAATAATAAGGAAGAAACTATCATCATTACTTATTTATTCTTAAAACTTTCCTAATTTGATATTCTTACAATGATATTATTTTAATTTTTAATCCATAATAATAAAGTTAATGGGTTTCTAAATATTTCATAAAATTTGTGATTTATAAAGTTTATTCTTATCACATGATTTTTGTTCACTCTCAAACATATTGACAACTGCTCAAATGATAACTATTTGAATTAGGTAGTTTTACAAATTTTATAAAACTCACATTCCTTTTGGATCTTATTTTAATAATCATTTATTTTATGCTCTTAATCCTAACTAAATCTCTTTTTTTTTTTTACTAGAAAGAAATAATATTAATAATATTTTGCAAATTATATTATTACACAATACTCATCTAGCCTTTTTACCAAACAATTATCATACTTAACAACAAGTATTATCAATAACTTTATTTCCTATAATTGGCAACAATTATTCTAATCACATTCCTTATAAATTCTAACCTAATAAAATATTTGGTTTGCCAAAATAAATATATCTTTTAAATACTTATCAAATACATATTTATACAAAATTCAGCCTTTTCAAATTTATCTTATTTGTTTATTATTATTTTCTTTCAAAAAATTATCTCAAATATTTTTTCATTCCTGTTCAAAGTAATAATTCAAGATGACACCACCAATCCTTATTTTTATTTTATTTCTAAAGAACAAAAGTGTAATCTTAATCTGACTTCTTCAGGGTTGATCTAAACTGAAAGAAAATTTAAAATCTACATCAAAGAAATCTAGAAAAATAAAATAAGGAAGATCTTACCTAGATAAATTTGTTCTTCAAACCATAGATCCGAAAGCCGTATGTCCTCTGGAATTCTACCAGCCAGAAAGAAATTTAAAGATGAATAGAAAATATTTTCTTTTCTTATTCCAATTTATACCTAGGGTATCTATTAGAAAAATTACATTTTTACCCCTCTTCCATTAAATTAATTAATTAATTAATTACTAATTGAATTATCATTATTATTTTCATAACGTATGCCTATAAAAATTCATGTCATTATTATTTTCCCTAATTTATACCTATACAAATTTCTTTCATTATTATTTTCTTAACTTATACCTATACAAATTCCTAGGTGTTACAGGCAACTTGAGAGTGAAGAGACTAGCATGATTTTGGGAGAAGGGATTGGCCGCCTAAGAGAGAAGATACTGCCAGTATGTATTCGGCATGATTTTGGGGGAAGTGACCGAGAGAAGAGACCCGTCTGAGAGAGAGAAGAGACTGATTTTGGAGAATTTGCAGGTAGTGCCAGTTCAGGTTGGGCTAGGCTGCTAGTCATTGGTAATTTTGGGGGAAAATGGTAATTTGTTTTTTTTTACCCTGAGCTTCAGCCCACGTTAGCCCACTAATGGCTCCATCCTTGACCACAAAACCTCATGCTATTCTGGTTCCGTGGCCAGCACAAGGCCATGTTAACCCTGATAAGAGACTTGCCGATCTCTTGCATTCAAGAGGCTTCTATATCACTTTTGTCCACACAGCGTTCAATTACAACCGTTTAATTGGATCAAATGGCCCCGATTCTGTAAAGGGCTTGCCTGGTTTCAGGTTTGAGACTATACCAGATGGAACGCCGCCACCATCAAATCCAGATGAAACACAAGATGTCCCTTTGGTATGTGATTCATTAAGAAAAATTGTCTGGCCTTTTCAGAAGAGCTCTTGGACGTCAGGCTTAATAATAATGCTTCTCCTCCTGATTTGCCTCCTGTTTCGTGCATAATTGCTGATGGAGTTATGAACTTCGCTATTAGAGCTGGTGAGGCTTTAGGCGTTCCTGGGGTTGCATTATTTACTTCTTCCGCTTTCTCCTTCATTGATATTTGTAGCTGGCCCGAACTCATCAAAAGAGGGATTTTTCCATTTGGGGTATAACTACCACAGTAATTATTTTGCTCTATTTTTTTTATTACTTCCGCAGTGTCTAGGTCTAGGATAATAAGTAAAATCAAACTAAAAAAATTTCCGAGATGAATCCAACTGGGACTTGGGAGTAACTCTTTCTTTTCTTTTCTTTTTTTCTGCAAATAAATTGGGAGTATAAGAGTATCTAATTTCAGATCCGAAAACGTTCAGCTCCTAACATCTATGCAGAACTAGATAAAAAAAACCCATACAATTCTTAAGATTGTATCTCATACCTATATTTTAGAGATTATTCCAAACAAAAAGCTAGGGCCCTATTTGGTTTGTGTCTCAAAAAAATAGTATATGAAAATTGTTATTGGAAAAGAGTTTTAGAAAATTATTTTTAGTGTTTAGTATCACATAACTTGTTTGGTTATGTGGATGGTGGTAGCGTATAGTGGTGGTTGTAGTGGTGGGAGTGTGGTGGTGGTTGTAGTGGTGGAGTGTGGTGTGGGAGTAGTGGCAAGTGTTGTGGTGGTGATGGTGTTTGTGGGAGGGAGGTGGTGGAAGTGTGTTTGTGAAGGTGTAGGATGAGGTGGTGGTGTTTTCTTAATTTAGAAAAGTTGTTTCAAAAAACACACAAAACAACTCTTAACTTTTCTCTAATCTATCCGGTTTTTGTTCTCAATTTTTTAAAAACAAAACAAAAATAATTGGCTAAACAATTTTTTCTTTCCCTGGAAAAATTATTTGCAAAATAGAAAACAATATTTGAGATACAAAATCCACCCAGGACGTCATTTTACATGCTGTTTATAAGATAAATGAGAAAGACAATTGCTTTTTCGTATGAATATGTTTTTTTTTCCTGACAATAAATCTTCACTGTTTGTTTGTATCTATTTGATTTAATTAAATCTATTTTGCGTATGTTTGACGTCTACGTATATTGATTACTCAGTTCAAGTAATTTTAGTACTCTAGACGCTTCGGTAATACCACTAACTTCTATTTAGCTTAAATTTTATAGAGTAAATGGTGTCATCTAGCAAAGACAATGTTATCATTGTATTCTTTAAATTTTTCTAGGTTTTTCTTGTATTTTTTAGAATGTTTTGAACCCTATATAAAGAAAAATGTGTGTATTGGACCCAATACCGTTCTGATATGCAGACTAATGTAGAACAGTGCCCTCCACCATCATATCTGATGCCGCGACTTTAAAGGCCATGATTATTGGACCAAAACTCACAAGAATTGCCTCTAATTCAATCCAAATTCCTTTAGAGCTAATTTATTTAAGAATTAAATTTCTTAAGACTTATTTTCTTTGGGTTCTATCCAAGGTTCTTTGTTTGTTGTTTGTTGTTTGTTCATTTTCATTTTATCTGCAATCTTTTTCTTTTTTTTTTTTGTGGGGTAAATATCTTGAACAAATCCGTTTTGCAGGATGACGACAATTTTCACTGATGGAACTTCTAGATACCCCTGTTGATTGGGTCACTGGTATGGGCAATATAAGCCTTCCAAGCTTTTGCAGAACAACCAATCCCAAGGACATCATGTTCCATTTTATGAGAGTAGAAGTAGAGGATTGTCTAAAAGCTCGTGCCTTAATTTTCAACAACTTTGAGGAACTTGAGCAAGCTGTCGTATCTAAATTCAATTTTCCAAACATTTATTCAATTGGGCCTCTTTCCTTGCTAGAACAAAAGCATGTCCCTAAAAGCCTATCCGAGTCACTCAATTCAAGTTTGTGGAAGCAGGAACCAAAAGTTTTCGAGTGGCTAGATAACAGAGAAACTGATGTTGAGAAAGATGGACAGGCAATGTTGTCCGAAGAATTTCTGGAGGAGACTGAGGATAGAGGATTGCTAGTGAGCTGGTGTGCACAGGAGAAGGTGCTAGGGCATCCTGCTGTTGGTGCATTTTTTACACATTGTGGTTGGAACTCTATGACTGAAACTATATGTGGTGGTGTGCCTGTGATCTGTTGGCCTTCCAATGCTGACCAACAAACGAATTGCCACAGCGCATGCACTAGATGGGAAATTGGAATGGAAATCAATCCTGATGTGAAGCATGACGAAGTTTCATCGCTGGTTAGGGAAATGATGTAAGGGAAGAAAGGAAAGCAAATGAGGATAAAGGCGCAAGAATGGAAACAAAAGGCAGAAAGAGTTACTACTGATGTTGGGGGGTCATCTTATATCAACTTTGATATGCTCATCAAGGAGGTTCTTCATGGTGAAAATTAAGCTATTAAAAGGTCAATCTCTTGATTCGATCTATTCCACATTTTATATGCTAGAAGTTGCTCGATTTGATGAACACCATCATTTCATGTTATGCATTTTTAACCGGAATTTGATATTTTTCTTGCCATTCTGTGGTAAAATGTCAGTACTGAATAATGATATAGACACATGCTTGGCATGCCACATGTAGCCACAATTCTGAATTTTAAAATGGTGATCACCATTCTTGTTTGGACATGCGACATGTTAGTTTCCTTCATTTATTTTTGGGATGTGAATATAAAAAGTAAGTAAATTATAATAAATAAATAAAAATACAATTGTGTATCAATATATATATATAGTGCCTTTTAATATATAAACAATCTTATACAAAAAACATGGTAGACATTGAATCAGTGATGAATGGATTCCTTTTCAGAAAACTACACGTTGAGATGAATAAATAACTGTTTTAAAAAAAAGTTATTGAGTCAAAACAAAACCATGATCTAATCAAAGTTCAATTAGAAATGAGATAAATTCTATGAATTGTTAGACATTAGTACATTCTTTACTTTGACTCAAATTCTAATGTCAAAGAAAATGATTCATAATAAGAAAGATTTGGAAGGAAGGTGAGAAAATTTATGGTGATTCATAATCCAAGAGGAAAATTCATAACCACTAAGCAAATAGACTTCTATTTTTTGAGATTTGTGAAAAATTTGCTACCCTTAACAATGAAGTAATCTCTGTCTATGTATAAAATAATTGAAAATATTAAATATCTATATAATAAAGTAACTAGATTTCGTTTAGTTTTCATGGCTCAGATCGTTTGAGTATTATTGATCTAACGGTTCTCATGTCAAATTTTTTTTAAGACTCCTATCTCTCATTTCCAATTTCTTTCTATTTATCTTATACTTTCTCTCTCTCTCTCTTCTCTCTCTCTCTCTTTATATTATTATCTTTTTTTTTTGTTTCTGTGTTATTTTTTTACTATTTACTCCATAAAATATATGAAACTTCATGTTATATAATTATTTATTCCATAAAATTAATTCAAAGTTTTTATATATCTAACAGCATGTATTTTGTCACTTGCTTCTTAATTTGTAAATAACACTTAATGTAAATAAAAAATAACACACATTTTTCTCACGATTTTGATAATATTATTATAAACTCTATTTATTTTGATAATATGTAATTTAATGATAATAAGGGTAAATATGTAAAATACATAATTTTCAGTATTCAACATTTACAGTTATCAAACAATATATTTATCTTCAGTATTCAATTGTCAGTAATTTATCAAACAGTTTTTACAGTACATATTCAATACTTATGAAATTCAGCACTTAATTTTTCAACACTTAATTTTTTCATTTTATCAAATAGGGCCTAAGATTTTATAAAAGATAAATCTCTCATGGTCTTAATGTTATGAGAAAACAAATGAGCCAAACTTTACCATGTTGATGCTTTTGTCTCCTCTTAAGAATGTCTCTTTATTACTTTCATATGTGCTAAACTTACTTATCTATAGTATTTAAGCAATCTTAAATATCTATTAAGTTTTATATTATATGTTTTGTTTAGGTAGAGAAAGCAATTTTTATATAAAATAATATCGTCCCAAAAATATATATTTTTTCTTTTCATCATATTGCAGACAAGAAATAATAATGATCAAGTAAAAAAATAGATAATTGTACAAAAGATTCATATGTTAGGGGATGAAAAATAATATATGATGAACAAAAAAAAAAGATCGAACAAGAAAATTAAAATAGAAAAAAAAATGATTTTGTTAAATTTTTTTAAGTAATTAGTATATAATTATATACTAATTACTATTTTTTTAAGAAAATTAAATTTTTATTTTTGATTTTATTTCAATAAAAAATACAATAAATCATGAATTTTAATTATAAAATTTAAAATACTTGATATTTTCTCTTTGATTGAAGTATTTTTGGTTTAAGTATAATATTTTAAATTTATGAGGTCTAAGTAATATATATTTACAAATTTCAAGAGGTCGGGTGTAATTATATTTAAAACAGAGGTTTAAGTGTTACGTATGTATAAATTTCAAGGATCTGTGTATAATATTTCAAATATTAAGAGGTCTGAATGATTAAACGACAAATCTTGCACATTGATGTAAATTTCTCCCCTAATATTTAAACCCTTTTCGGGCCTGCAATGACACTCACATGTGATGACAATGACAATGCAAAATTATTGGATAAATATCAGGAATCAGATTTGAACCCTTTTCCGCCTGCAAAGATTCCTTCTCATTATCAGTGGTTTGGTCCCGCGGTCACATACTCAATTGAGCTGGATCCAATGATCTTCACCCATATTTTACAATAGTGAGGGTCTATTCTCACCTGGCAAATTTTTATTTTTATTCATTTTAATTTTTTATTATCAAACTACTAAATTCATTCTTTCTATTTCAGTCTCATTAGTAACTAATTTCACATCATGCTACATTTAATAAGTAAACTTATTAAATGGGTGGGTTATTCTCACCCCATACACACCCCACTATAGATTAACACTACCCCATTCTTTACCGCTTTACTAATAATTAAATCCAATTCAAATATCACCATTGCATGGTAAAATTTTCCATATCTGCCACTTGTTCATCCAAAGACAGTATCTTGTCTGTGTTGGAATTTTTCCGTGACTTCTATTAATTGATAGTTAATTTTTAGTTTGTGAAAACGGCTGACTTATGGTCCAATGAGATGAGCCCAATATTATTAAGGATTCATTTAGATGGGCTTATGTACATCTTTTTAATTGATGTGGTTGAGGCGGTTAAGTGTAGGCCTTAATCTAATTGTTGCCCGTGAAGGGAGAGCCCATTGGATTTCATTATAAATACAGGTAACGTCCCCTTCATGACCCTAAATTGGCTTGTCCCATAGAGCGCCGCCTATTGCATACCTTGCCATTTCAAGAAAGAAATCAAGAGATCGAGTATCATGACTCATACTGGTATGTCATAAATCTTGAATTTAGAATTTATATTTTATAATTTAGGTGTTCTAAATTTCATGTACGAATCATTAAAATTTCTTAAAGTGGCTTCCAATGGTCACCTTAAATACAATCATGTATGTTCGCAGGAACGAGTGCGGAAACATTGCAACATTGGTTCACAACCCTGTTGAACAAAGCTTTGTTTCACAACAAAATGGCATTCGCAATACCTCACATCCACCCTTATCCTCCACCAATATGGTACCACTAAATATCCGCCCACCTTTCCTCTGCCAACTTGATAGCATTGGCAGTTTTAACACTTGCGATACATATGTTAAAACTGCAGCTAGGTTACCAAAAACAACAACTGAATCGAGGAGGAGGTCCAGTACTTCCTCCAGGGCCCAAACCCTTACCTCTCATTGGGTGCCTACATTGGATGCTCGTCAACAAACCGGCATTCCGATGGATACATATAATGATGGATAAAATGAACAATAAATTGCATGATCCGCTCTCGAGAATCTTATATCTCATTATTGTCACTTCTCCTGAAGTCGCACAAGAGTTCTTGAATAGGCAAGACATCACTTTTTCTTCAAGACCTATTCACATGTCCACGGAAATACCAACCTATGGTTACTTGACAGTAGCTCTAACACCTTCCGGCAAACAATGGAAGAAGATGAGGAGAGTCGTCACCAGTGAGGTGCTTTCAACTCAAAGGCACCACTGGCTTCAAGATAAAAGAATGGAAGAAGTTGATCACCTCACTGGTTACGTGTATAATTTGTGTAATGACCAGGATGAGGGTGGCATAGTGAACGTACGTACTGTCACACAACATTGTTGCGGAAATGTGATTAGGAAATTGATGCTTAACAAAAGATCCTTTAGAAAAGGAATGGTAGATGGAGGGCCAGGTCCCGAGGAAATAGAGCATGTTGAGGCTCTTTTCAAAGTTCTCGCATATATCAATGCATTTAGCATATCAGATTACCTACCATGCTTGTGACTATTTGATTTGGACGGTCACGAAGGGATCCTCCGCAAAGCACGGAAAATATAAAAAAATACAACGATCCCATAATTGACGAAAGGATTCACATGTGGAGAAATGGGATTAAAAAAAAGAGTGAGGAGGCTGAAGACATTCTTGATGTTCTAATTCAGCTTGCTGACCACTCAAATGGGGCTCCACTATTAACATATTCAAGAATCAAGGCTCAAATTCTTGTAAGAACACCTTCCTTTCCTTTCCAAATCCCCTCTCAAGTCCTTAAACTTTTGCTCTCTATTAATTAATTAATATTTTTTTATTGCATTACTACTTAATAATATGTAAACTGCAATATATATAGTATATATATATATATATATATATATATATATATATATATATATATATATACCACTTAGAATTAAGAAAACTAATTAAAATTAAAGGACTACATGGCATGACAAGACATCTTTAATTGGTTAAAGAAAATGATTCATAATAAGAAAGATTTGGAAGGGAGGTGTGAAAATTTGCGAGATTCATAATCCAAGAGGAAAAAAATTCATAACCACTAAGCAAATAGACTTCTATTTTTTGAGATTTGTGAAAATTTCATACCCTTAACAATGAAGTAACTTCTGTCTATGTATAAAATAATTGAAAATATTAAATATCTATATACAAAGTAACTAGATTTCTTGTTTTAGCTTTTCGCGGCTCAGATCGTTTGAGATTATTGATCTAACGGTTCTCATGTCAAATATTTTTAAGACTCTATCTCTCATTTAATCCTCTTTCTATTTATCTTATGCCTCTCTCTCTCTCTTTATATTATTATCTTTTTTTTTTTTCTCTGTGTTATTTTTTTATTATTTACTCCATAAAATATATGAAACTTCATGTTATATAATTATTTATTCCATAAAATTAATTCAAAGTTTTTATGTATCTAATAAAGCATGTATTTGTCACTTACTTCTTAATTTGTAAATAACACTTAATGTAAATAAAAAATAGCACACATTTTTCACGATTTTGACGAATTTTTTATCTGAGTTTTACATCTTTGCTTGAAATTAGGTTTTAATTGATTCAAGGTCTAAATTCCTCTAAAATTTTTACTAACTATGGTTTTTAAGTATAGATTATTTTGTAGTTTTTTAAAATTTTTGAGTTTTACAGCATGTATTATTTTTTATATAGAATTTTTAATGGTTTTTAAATGTGTAATTGTGATTGGATGGCATCCGACCCTTTTGAACGGACAATCAAAAGGGCCCATAAATGAGAAATGGATGCCATCCAATCACAATTACACATTTCTCATATTTGTGGTTCCATAACAATAAATAATAATTAGTAGGAAAGGCTTCCATGCAAAGACAATACTCATTTTTCATATAATAATAATAATAATCAGGCACCCACAGTATCACAAAACACCCTGGGCCATGTTTGGTTCACAAGCTTTTTGCCACAACGGTTTGCTTTTTAACTATTTCGATGCGCATCATCAATCAGAACGATATTTGTATGGCGAAAATACACAATGCAATGATTGTTTGGTAGTTGAAACTAAATGCAAATGTAGATGAAATTAGCCAGAAATGAGGTTGAACAAGTGGTATAAATTAATTTCAGGCATTGTCTATTAATATAGCAGTAATGATACGATGACCTAATTTTGGAATCAAATTTAGAGCCTAAATATTACGGCGCCTGGAGTGAGGCTTCTTTTTTTGGTGTCATGTCATTTGGGCCCAATGAAGACTCAAAATAAAATATTGCTATGTCATTTGGGCTCCAAATTTGGTCCTAAAATTTAGTCAGTGTAGCATTATGTTTGAATTACAATGTATGTATGTATGTTCGTACTTATGTTTGCTTTTTTAAAAATCATGAATGGAAGATTGTGCATTTATACAAAGATGAAAAATATTATTTGTACATGATTTAGTTATCTTATTTGATTACATAATGAATCATATTCATATTCATTAAATTGAATTCACATAGGTCTCAATTAATAGTACGATTGGTTTACTATCAATTTAATAATAAATGATAAATTAATTAAATAAGATCAATGTAAAATTATGGAAAATTGTCATGATCCAATGGATGTAATGTTATATTTGGTACACGATAATACTTTTTAGTAAGAATGAAATGAGTTTAAGAATGAAATGAACATGATAATAAAATGAAATGTGCATTATTATTTCATTCTTAAGGTGTAATATCATGTATCAAACATAACCTACGACTGCTATTATGGGATTGGGACCTGTTGATCACATGGATGGACACATATATACATTCCATTTGTGAATCAGAAATCAGGTGCCTTATATTATGTAAAAATCAGATTGCTTGCGTGTACAAATATATTTTAAAAAATTATGGATGGATGAAGATTATTGGTGGTCCCACCTAATCTATGGGAGACCTGCTGATAAAATTGACATGTGTGAATTTGTGAATCATTATTGGATGCGAGGTGTCACCCATGTGAGTGTGGGACCAAACCAGATCATTACGAGAAGGAATCATTGCAGGCGGAAAAGGGTTTAAATCTTCAACCATGTGAGGATTTTTTTGGTCAGCAGCAACAACACGTGGTTTGGATAGAAGATCCGATCGGTTCACAAGCGTTTTGGTTCACAAGCTTTTTGGCCCAACTGATTGGTTTTTAACTTTTCGATGCGTACTTACCCAGAAGGCCCAAAAGCTTTTAAATATATGATGGCCCCAATCGGTAGTTGAAATTAGATGCAAATGTAGATGAAATTAGCTACAAAATGAAATTCAAATGCAGATGAAATGAAAGTCCCAAATCTTGTGAGGATTTTCCGTGTTGGCAATATATATGGCAGCAGATTTCATTGAATGGTGAAAACGGAAGATTTCATTGAGCCAGGGTGAAAACGGACAATGAATGGTGCATCAAAATCAAGATGACCTCAACAATCAGACATGTTAGTAAACGTGGGGTGAGGTGGGGATGGCATAGCATATATGACCTCCAATAATTTTGCATTGTCATTGTCATTGTCATGTAGGAAATTGAGGTAAAAAAATGTAATCATTCAGCCACTAGTGATTGTGGTGAATAGGAAATTAAGGATGTCATGCAAAGACAAGTTTCACTATTAGAATTACAAATGTATACATTTTTTTTGTATAAACTCTTAGTTTTTCAAACAAAAATACTATCTTGATTTTCTTATAAATTTAATAACATATAAAAAAGTAAGAATAAAATCTATACAATTAATTTTACGGAAGTATGATTGTTTAATCAAGTCACAAATTATTTAGGTCTCTTAAATTATATATTTGTTTTACTTATCTGTTTTTTGATCCAACGAGATTAACCCTCCGTCTTTTTACTTGTTAGAAAATATAAATGCCATACGCAAAATATTCCTTTAAAACTCCATTTCTCAATTAGCCTAAACCTTAATATAATTGCATGTTTAGATGTCTATAGGAAGAGCAATTCGAGAAAGAGTTGTTTTTTTTATTATTGAAAAGAGAACCAAAAAATTTAAACAGACAAGAGTGTAAAAGGTATAAATTAATGGGTATTAATTTTTGATAAAAAAATAATATTAAAAGTAAGCAGTTCATAATATATTCTTAGACTAAGCAAAGGTAAGTAGTTAATGATATTTGTTACTAAATGATGAATTCAATATGACGATGATAATGCCTTACTTGTAACGCAACAGGAAGGTCCAATAATCATGAATAAATTATCTAAAGCAATTTGTTTCTTTTTATTTCTTGTAAAAGCATTATATAGTAATGTGAAATCTAAAGAAACAAGGAAACTTTCACGTTAGATCTCTTCAAAATCTAAAGAACTACATCAAGTTGTCACAGGCTATTTCTTCAAAATCCAAAAGTTCAGTTATAGACATGTACCCCATTCCTCCTCATGTCACCACTGTAGATTGCATAAAATTAAGCAGTAAAATTGAAGGAGAAAAAATCAAACAAAAGATCGGTCAAGTGTCGAATGCAATTTCTTGAAAGAAGATGGATCAACTCATGATTA
Organism: Tetrastigma voinierianum; assembly: GCA_016808115.1. Taxonomy (NCBI): domain Eukaryota; kingdom Viridiplantae; phylum Streptophyta; class Magnoliopsida; order Vitales; family Vitaceae; genus Tetrastigma; species Tetrastigma voinierianum. The sequence continues at coordinate 338,391 of JAEQBH010002696.1, forward strand.
ATTGGATTCACACAAAATTAAACAGAAAGAAATGCATTCTTAAATATGTTTTAAAGTAATGTATTGAGATTATGAATTTTGAATGGATCTAGCAAAATGTGAATTTATACCATTTTCATGATTATGAACTTTGAACATTTAATGTTTAAAATTGAATTTGTATTAATTTGGATCCAAAATTTATCCATGCATGTGCATATAGTTACATATAGGTTGTACATACACCTATGCATGGTTTTAAGGCTAAAGAGTAGTTGAGAGCCATTGACAACACATGACTGAATCTCTCGGACAAGACTCATTTGTCATATAATCATTTTGTCTTTGCACAAAATGTGGGTCCCACAAATCACATGCTCTCTAGAAAGAGTTTTGCACGGAATTACACTGTTTGGCCAAAAAAAAATTAAAATCAGCATCAAGATCGGTAACATTTTCCAAACTAGATCATTTCGCCAAGGCTGGGAACTGTGGGTTAACGAATAACGAAGAACCTGCAACACTAACGGCGGCATTTGAAATTGCTGGGCAATGGCCGCCGCTGAGAACGGCGGTTTGACTAGCTCAATCGGGCCGGGCGTTCATTAACGGCGCGAATTGAACTAATTCAAAAGCCACGGCGCTTCGAACGGGCGTGCAATTGAACTATTTCAAAATCGAAGGTTCGAACGGCGGCAATCGGGCTCCTTAATTCTTTCGGCCTAGGCTTTTTCCCCGCCCATTCCCTTCCGCTTCCTTCTCCTTCTCCCTCCGCCTCCGGCGCCCCGGTCCGACAGCCAAATTTCGCCGAGCTCTCTTCCTCTCCTCCGGTGGTCATCCGGTTCCACGTAGCTTTACCGAATTTCAAAATCTCAAGGATTTTTTCATATTTTCCTCTTGACAAACATCCACAGTATATGCACTGGACATATTTATCTCTTTGATATTCGGCGTCGAGTTGGTCCGAGATTTATTTGTGCTTGCCGGGTATGTTTATATGATTTTAGTATGTGGGTTTGGGTGATTTCTCCTGCAATGTGGAGGCTGAGGATGAAATTGTATGGATAATCCGGTCGAGTTTCATGTCTGATTAATATGGTTTTCCAATTTTTTCGCTTCAGATTGGGTTTGTGGAATGCTGGATTGTTGTAGGATTACTTCAAGATTACTTCAAGATTATCATCATCAGAAATTAATGTAGAGTTCCATCTTCTCCCATTAAGCCTCTGGTTGGTTCGTGGGGCCCTCTGAAATCTTGGGCCCATCAATAATGGCAATTCTTATGATATATCATTAGTCTTATTCTATGGGTTTTTGCTTGTGATCATGGTCAGGTTAGTTAACAATTTGGTTCTTCATATTTTCCTCAACTCTCTCTTTAAGATGTGTGCATTATGATCTCGAGTTAAGATTTGACACGGAGAATGCGCATGTGTGATCTGAAGTCTAAAACACGGAAGTTAAGATAAAGCATTGAAGGAAAGTTTAGTTGTCAATTTTTTGTTTTTTACCGAGGTGTAAAAAGAGAAGAAGAAAATGTCCATTTGAGGATGAGATTCCAAAAACCACATAAAAAGAACATACCGATCAATAACTAACTAATCTCAATACTTCAAGCTTGCATGTAACTAACTAAGACACCAATAGTTGTAATGAAAAAGATTAATGAATCAAGGGCAACAATGTAGGTCTTTAAATTGAGGAATGGTAGGATGAGTTTTAAATGTCTATATGGTTGGTTAACTGGTTTTCAAGTGAAAGGGATGCAAAGAAATGACCCTTAGCTTCTCTTCTTTGCTTCCTAAAAGCTACAGACCTAACCCAATACAACCCCCCTACCACACTTTAAAACAAAGAAAAGAAGAATGTTGCTTACTCCAAAACATTATCAGTTTGAAGTTACCTGATAAGCGAATGCGAGACGTGGAGAGAGGATAGTCTTAGAGGATCTTACTACAAATGTTTTGCCTCTTAGTAATTATCAAGCTTCTCATTGGCATTATAATGTTTGCTCCATGGGCCCACAAAGCCTACACCATTAAGATGGCTTACAAACTAACGACTCGATTCAATGCCTAGTTATGAAATAAAATCAAATACCATATTAAATTACTCATCCAGTTTGTAGTATTATAAATGATTGAAATCGAAGGCTATACTCTAATTGTTTTCTTTATGAAAAATTTGATTTGATATCAGGCTAATGACCTATCATATTATTTGATGTATGACGCCATTATATCTGAGTCAAATATGTACTTCTTAAAATTAATGATATGTTACTATAATGGACATATAGTAAAAATTTAAAAACGGATAACTCGAATATGAGGGAGGCGAAACTTCGTGTGCCTTTGAAGATACCCGTTGAATCTGCGTTTCAAGAAATTGATTGATATGATATACTCAAAGACAATCATTGACAAGCGGTTCAAATTAGTACTCCATTTGTAGTATCCTCTTAGAAATGGAAATAGGTTCCAACCTTTTGAAGTGCGGGGATGAAATAGTAGTGTGCGCGAAATGTTGGATCTAGTAAACACAACAACCATTGAGGAAATTGAACTGTTCATTAAAGTTGTGAGAGTCAAGGCACAATTGAACCAATGTGTGGGTGGCCATGAAGATGTATTTGTTCGCAACCATGACAACGTTGCACAGTTTGACTACGGTTGTGGGCCTAGTAGTGGTCGATCTGGGACAAGCTGGGCTAATCACGGATGATGAAGGCAGTCTGAGAGATGAAGAACCTAATGATGAATATGGTGAAGATGTTGATGATGAATGCGATGGAGCTGATCACCGGATGTTGGGGTTGGTACCGACATGCATCATTCCTTGAGCTTTCAGCAAGCTGGAGAATGAGCAAGAGGTATATGTCTGCACAAACACCATCGCTGGCGATGTAATCAAATCACCGGATGATGAGACATTGGATGGAGTCATCCGCATTTTCTATCCTTACATAACTTTCAATTTCAACATGTTGAAAACCTGGATATTGCTGTTGCAAGTTGTTGGATCAGGTGCAGCCTACTACAGGTAATTCGGTGAAATTCGTGGTGGGCAAGTTTTAATTAAATCCCGATTCTGAGCGGCAGATTTACTCCATTAAAGCACATCAAGAGTATGTCGTTGTTGCATCCACAAAAAAATTGCTTGTTTTAAGATGTAAGAAGGCTGAAGAATGTCACTGTCCATGGAAGCTTCGTGCAATGGTTATCAAAGATACTTCCTTATTTGTTATCAACAAATATACTGGGCCGCATAATTGTGTCAATCCTTGCTTGAACCGGGACCATCACCAACTAGATTCCCAATTGGTTTCTACTCATATAAAGGCATTAATTCAGGCACAATTCACATTGACTATGTTTGCTATTCAGGCGAGTGTGATGGAAAAATGGGGATATCAAATATCATACAAAAAGGCGTTGGATGGAAAGCATAAAGCAATTAGACAGTTATTTGGTGACTTCTCTCAGTCATATACACAGTTGCCACGTTTGTTCTTGGGCATAGAGCAATCAAATCCTGGAGGTGCTGTTGTTTGGAAAACATGTGAAACTAACATGCCAAACACTGAGATATTCCAATTTGTGTTAAAAGTGGTTAAGCCATCCATTGAAGGGTTCCAACATTGCAATCACATTATGATATAGATGGGTACACATTTATATGCAAGTCTGAGCAAAGTTATTGGTGCTATGGGGTGTGACAGAAATAATCAGTTGTTTCCATTGGCATTTGCTATTACAGAAGGCGAGAATACTGATAGTTGGGGATGGTTCTTGGCATGTATTAGAAATCACGTTACTCAAAGGCCGGGGCTGCGTTATCGAGACGGACATCCGGGGAATCATGGCGACAATGTTCGATCCCCATCTTGGTTAGAGTTTACACCATTGCATATGCAGGATTTATCACGTCATTCGCTAACAATTTTATGACCGGTTCAAATAAATTTTGAAGAATTTAGTTTCTTAGAAGCTGACTTCACTTAGTCACAGACGGAAATTCAAAAAGCATATGAATACAATTGGGAGAATTAATTAGAGACATTACAATGGCTAGAAGCGAGTCCGCTTTCAGGTTATGGGCTCTCTCCTGCAGCGGAAGTGAAAGATATGGTTTTAAGCAACAAACATTTCAGAGGTATTTAATAGTGTCCTTGAAGGAGCTCGAAGCCTCCTGTGCTTGCATTAGTCTTCTTGACCTTTTTCATCTACTTGGTTACTTTGTTTGTTGCAAGAAAGTAAGTCTTGTAGATTGGCATCAGTGGCGGTTCACTCCGTGCGTTGATGCGCGAGATCTAGGGCGGGTGTTGTGAAGAGAATTTGAGTTCGATGGAAATTGTCCTTTACGATCGCGAGAAGGGCACATTCCATGTAAAAAGTCAAGGAGGGCGAACTCAGCGTCGACACATGAAAAAACTTGCACATGTGTAAAGACATTGATATATGGCTTCCCGCCAGCCATATCATATCGACGTATGCGGCATCGTGTTGATTTCCGTTTGTTTGTAGACGGATACTACCTTTACTTCGGTCGTATTATGACACATAGGCACTTACCAGCCAATATTCAATGAAGATGAGTAGCCTCTTTATGATAGCCTTGTGATTGTACCACCGAGTCAATACGACGCTTTGGAAGTGGACGTCTAAATGACCAGTTTGCATAATGAAATGGATGTTAGGGAGGGAAAAACCACGAGCAGAGTGCGGGTTATTACAAGCAAGCTGGGTCCTGTCGCCGTTCTTGTAGAGCGTAAATCAAGTTCGATAAATTGAAAGAATAAGGAGGTATGTTTTCATTGTGCTTTATGGGACTTGGTTTCATTGTGCTTTGAGGGTAGTCCGATTATTTTCGATGGAGTAGCAGAACATGCTCATTCTGGCAGCAAAGTTCTTTTCCTATCGTCATCCTTCCTTACAGTTTGCATTAAAATTTAAAAGCGTAGTTCCCGGAATGTCATTTCTTCATAATTTGTACTCTTTCTTAAGCCAGCACAGTCTAATTTTCTCGTTTCAATGGTTTCTTGATACGATACAATGAAAATGGGGGTGGACTTGCTTTTACTCTTGGTATCTCTTTGAAATTTTATAGATAGGATGAAATGCCTTTGTGCTGGAGTCGTGTAATTTTCTCAGATATAAGATTTTATTCCCTGAATTGCTCATCAATGTGTTTGGAACATCTCAAGCTCTTCTCTTATTGTTGAAAATGTTTTGTTGTTGTTTTGATCAGTTTATGTGATTTTATGGGTTTGGCATGAGAAGCTGTTTGCAGGCTTCAGGATGTATATATATATATATTTTTTTACTTATCAATTTTCTTGCATGTTCCAATAGAAACAGCTGTTGTACGGTATTGTAATGAATCCCGGAGTCTTATTTTTATTTTCCTTTTAATTCCTCGCTAAGCATAATTGTTCTCCGATATGGTTGCAGTATGTTCACATGTATAAAAATTTGGATCAATTTCTCATACAATCTTAACTACGGGTTCTTGATTCCAATGTGACACACAACATATATACGGAATTCACTTGAGCAGTGTATATTGTTAATCCCTCTAGGAAATACTTCTTTAGTTCAAGGGCTAATGATTGACCTCAAACCCTATGTTTTCATCTATCAAGTTTCAACTTCATCCTTTATCTTGCAGTTCACTTCATCTGTGCTTCTTTGGATTGGTGGCCTCATGATAAGTGTAACTGTCTTGTCCATGGGGATATTCATGATGAAATATGAGTCTGATTTTAAAAAATTATTATCTCTAAGAGACTTTATCAACTTCCTCCGAATGTAAATTAGCTTATGAAAAAATAATAATTCCATATACCACATTGATTAGTGTGTTTCAGATTTTTCGGGACTTGTCTCATCCTCCTCTTCCTTCAAAGGCAATTGAAGAAGAGCATGGAAGATTGCCCTTGTGGGTTTAATTTGGACACAATACTTGGGAGCAACATAGACGGCTTTAGATAATGAAGACATTTATCTCGTCGATTATGTAAACGTGGAATGAGATCTCATTTCAACTGTTTGAGTTGGCTATCTTGGTTGTGAATAATTGTAAAAATATGTATTTTGAATCAAATCCTTTTCCTTCCATTTATTTGTGTTGAAATGAAAATATTCATGGTTTGATAGACTATAGTCTGAAACAACTAATTAAAGGTTGTCCTCCACTTCTTTTGTCATTTGTTTTGACTATTTTTAGAGAAGGTTTTATCAAATTTCTTTTATGACTCATATTAATGTGATGCATATTTCACATATATTTCACATATTTCACGGGGAGTTAATGGAAGTTGAAAGCATAATTTGTCATTTTAATTAATAGAGAAATTGATTAAGAATTTGTTGTTAAGGAGAAATAGCCAAACAAATTTACTCTAAAATAAATTGAGCTGTTATGATTTTAAACCGAAATCTAGTTCTCGGCTAATTTGTTGTTTTATAATCCTAGTTTTCTTTTTCAATTGATGTTGGTTTTCTTATACTTCGGTACACCCAATCGAGGTTGAGATTGTGATAAATGTCTGTTTAAAATCATAGTGAAAATGAGATTCGATTTCAACTTTCCAATAATGATATCTCAATTTCAAAACAACTTTTCGTTCATTTTTGCTTTTTATGCAATGTTTGCATTTATGCTCCTTTGTTTCTTGTGTTTATGATTAAACAATTGTTATCCCTCATTAAATTCGTACTTGAAACTTGTACCTTCAAATGCATGGTAATAACAATTGATAACATTTAGGGTCCTTGATATAAACACCACCATAACAACAATTATGTAATGAGGCTTCATGTCACTAACTTTAAAGCAGTAATGTATTTATAATGTAAAAACTAATGTAACTCATTTTAGAGCAACCATAACAGTCAAAACCATAAACCTAAACCCTTTCTTGTTAAAATACCACAAGAAGGCACATGTATAAAAATAAATCATATATAAATATGAAATCATCTATCAATGAGTCCCACAAGAAGGCGCCTAATAGTTCTCTTGAAGCCGGCGCCTGAATATACCGGCTTTGTATGGCAGCGGTATCCTGGGAGATGTGAGGCGGCGCAGGGGCGATGGGCAGAGGAGGCGATGGAGCGATGCAGAGTGGTGGATGAAGTGGTCGATGCACACGTCGAGTCGAGTGCTTTTGCACGGAAGTCTGCCCCGCACCAGTGGAGATGGACTAGTATGGTGTCATCGTGTGGGGGGATGGATGGTGATGTGTCAATGGGTGTGGGTAAGGAAGGTGAATTGATGTGTTGTGGATCACGGGATGTGGTATGTGGAAGGTGATGGAGTGATGTGCGTGGATACGGAATGTAATCTGGATGGTGATGTGTCAATGGGTGTGTGGGTAGGAAGGTGTGGTCAATGTGTGTGGATGGGATGTGGTAGTATGGAAGGTGATGGGTCGTGTGTGGATCTGAGGTCTCATACGGATGGTGATGTGTCAATGGGTGAGGGTAAGGAAGGTGACGGGTCAATGTGTGTGGATGGGATGTGGTATGGAAGGTGACGGGTCAATGTGTGGGGGAACGAACCGTGGTGTGGATGGTGAGGGGTAAGTATGATGGGGTAACAAAGTAGAGAAACTCGCATCAACTGTGCATGTACCGCTGCCACTGTCTACGCCATGACCTGCCGCACCTTCTCCACCACGACCTCGGCGATCAACTCGCCCTCTGCCTCTCCCTCTGCCTCTCCCTCTGCCTCTAATGGGGCTGCGCGCGTGTGGTCGATGACCTTTGGGGCCTACTTTCGATGATGCATAGAGATGTGGATGCCTCTGAGCGTACCCAGCGACAGCGGTGTTCTTCTCAGATCTCTTTATGTGCAGAGCGGGCAATATGGTATATGTCGCACATACCACGGCGACAGCAAAGCGAGACGATCGGCGATGTCAACCATGGCGGCGTCTGGCATTGATCGATAGATAATTATGATTCGTACTCTATTGATTAAAATTAAGGTAAAATATTATATCAAAGCGTCGATCCGACTTACCTAACATTCATACTCTAGGGTACATGAAAGTATGACCTCATAATCTCTATGCAAGCGTGGTGTATCGAGAAAAGCGCCAGAAAAATTATGTCTGTGATACCACTTTGCATGTATAGATCTGAAATTATCATACCAGTGAAGGGGTGAATGTATGACCCTCGCCGATCGTGTCTCCCCATGGTACTATGCAGGAGAATGGTATGTAAGCCCAATGTCGGCTGGGTGTCGCCCGTGCATCGACTCTTTGTAGGTGCTGGTCGTATGAGCAATCTTGAGGTATCTCTGATGGAGCTGGCGCGCCTTGTCTGGCGCTCGGGCGATGCCACTCAGCGAGTATCGAAACATATGGTGGTGACGCCCGTGCCATATCTCTGATCAGCTAAGCATATATCGGGGAGCTGGTCAACACGTCTCCGACATACGGTTGCCATAAGACCTACACAATAACCATTGATGTCAAATACTTTCATGTCAGCCAAGATTAGAGTACTATGTAATCATATACTTTTGTACCATATAATTACAACCATGTACTTTTACATATAATTGATCCGGCGTTTGTGTGGCGATCACCGGTATAGTAGGAGAATTTTACGGATGGGTTAAGCACCCAGTGTCCAAGGTACTCTCCACCTACACCCCAGCGGAAGAGCTGGCTCAGCTGCGCCTCGGCCATACGGCTCGGGTGAGCAGCGAGCTCGGTGGTAATCCATCGTCCATACCCTCGGCCACGGCGCCATCGACATACATGCATCATGCTTAAGGCATGTACAGCTGGTGAGTCTTTGGATATGGTGCGGATCTCTCCCAAAATCGGGATTATTCCGTGAAGCCTCTCCCAAGACCATAGCTGAGTATAGAATAAACAAAAATTAATTGACCTAATTTCGTAAATGAAAGTTTATGAACTTACAGTAACAAATAAATACATACCTGTATGAGTGTAATACAACCACTAATACCGCATCTATGGTCCAAGCTGGCACGACATAACTCTCGATATGTGTGTGCAAGTACTGCACCACCCCAGCTATAAGTAGATGTCTGCGTCAAATCACGGAGTAGCGGGAGAAAGCACAGGTGAACATGGACCCCCTTCTTGTCCGGAAACAAGAAGCATCCTATCAGCGCTAATAAGAACCCACGCGCACTCCGCTCCAAGGCGACCTCGTGTCGGAGGTCAGGGGGTGATAGCTGCTGACATAACCGCACGATGGAGATAGAGGTCAATCCTCGTGACATCGGCGGGTGGGGTGACTTCCGGCGACTCACCGCGCCGTGTGCTACATCGAACGCCACATGTCCCGTGTGGCGGGTCGTCGTCACGGAGGCTAGGATGATAGCAACGCATCTGTAGCGTGATACGTCATCTCAATGGGACATGGAATGTGGCGGTCTCCGGCCTCCATCTCGGCGAGGCGGTAATGCGGCCAATCATGTGTGGCTAATCGGTACCTATCTGGTAAAATCACCTTACGGATCACGTATGGACGAATACGTGGATCCATCCTCCACAGGCTGAGGAAGGCTCTCATCTGCTGACGAGGTCGGAGAACTTCCTGTAACTATAATTAATGAAATAACCATGTTTATAATTCACTATATAAATATATATAAAAAAGAGAGTAAAACTTGAATGTTAATTCATGACCAATCAAATGCAAACTGATCGGTCTCAGCGAAGTGGGATGCAGTGTGCCCCACGTCTTCAAATAGCAAGGCAGATGGATCCCGATGGATCGGCGTCATGTAGCCCTCTGGATGCCATATATATAGCATGGATGTATGAAATACAGTATACATATTAGTAAAACACATTGTGGAAATAGTAGACTAACTAAAAAATAGGGAGGCTCATGCGAAACGGGTTTCACATTACTTGAAACGAATGAACATTCTATAAATCATATTTTGCTACATTGTGTTAAGACGAGGGTGTTGTAGGAATTGTTCCTTTAATTCTTTTAAGTAGCTTCGGCTTTTCCCTTCTTCAACGAGGCAAGGTTTAAAGGGATGGAAGTGGTCTTTTGTAGATAAACATGTCTCTTTGGATGAACTGACTAATAGCTACAATACGGTATGTCATCATAATACTTTATTAGGAAAAAAAAACGAAAAGAGGAAAATAACATTAAATATAAGGTTGTCACAATCACAATGTGTAATGTGTAGAGTGTAGTAATAACCAGGTCAGATGGTTTGAGATAAAATGTATAAAACAAACATAGAATACTAAAAGAGATTTGAGAATTGGGGAAATTTTTGTAGGCATGTAGTAGCAGAGCGATTATTACTTTATAAACAGGTATCCTGTATAACTTTTATATACCATGGCAACATTGGTTGAGGAGGCGAGGTAGATGGAGACTTGAGCATGTTTGGTTCATGTTTTTAAAATTTGATATTGGCAGTGGTTTGTGAAACAATATTTTTGGGGCCTATTTGTTTGCATTTTAAAAACTATGTTTTCTAAATAAAAAGAACAAGGAAAACATGAATAACACGTTTGGTTTCAAAATATCTATTAAATTATTTTTATGCGGTATCTAGTGTTTTGTGAGTTTCAAAGCGTAACTCCGGAAAGGTGGTGGGTGAAGCGTTAGTGATACTCTGAGATCATTGTTGGGTGAAATGCATTCTTTCGGTCATTAGATATTGGATGTCATCTAACTATTCATACTACCATGGGTTTAGTAGTGGTGTCCTTACGCATAAGTGATGGGTCATATGATTAGAACATCTTGAATTTTTCAATTCCATAAAACATCCCTTTCCTATGTATCCAAAGTGCTTTAATATGGAGCAGTTAATCGATAGGAGCTACGATAAAATCTCTTATCAGTTAATCCGTTTTTATTAAATAAATTTCAACATGCTTTATCCTCTATATATATTCTTCTAAGTAAATTGGCATTAAGAAGTTATTGTTTTTCACATTCTTCAGGTTTCTTTTTCATTTTTATTTCGGGGAAAGCGGTGGAAAGGGACGCGATGGCAAGGACCTACAGGACCACTGAGCTGACATATACGCCTACTTGGCTTATGCATACGGCACGATTTTCCAATCGTTGAGGATGAGGGTTGGTTGAAGTTAAAGTAGGCAACATAAAACACGAAAACATAAAATTTAACAAAGTGACTTAGAATCTTATTCATAAGAACCATCCTCATCCTTGACTGATCAAATCACCTTTGCAACATACTTTGATAAAGGATGGCATTAGAGATCAATCCCAAATTTGAAATGAAAAACATTTTTATCAATTAAGCGTAGCGGTGAAACACTACAGCGATTTTTGTTTTACCGATGGGACCCGGGAAGAAATCGGGGTACAATCATCGAACCACATTCGACATCAATCTAATGGCCTTCGGTGGATAAGAAAAGATGCCACTAAGCCATATTAAATTCTACAAGGCAAGCTACTTTGCTTTTGTTTAATCACTTACTTCTTTACATTGCTTTGCATCCCTTTTTTCTAGCAATTCATCGTCTCTATGTGACACAAAATTAAATAAAATGAGCCCATACTTAATTTGGGCTCTTCTTTAGCTCGATGTCGGCAAATGAGAAGAAATCTTGCTTCAGCCACAGCAACCTATTCTGTTTCATTCCCTAAAAATCCAGGGCCCATTAAAAATACAAAGGGCATGAACTACTTAGATCTATTACGCAAATTTTCATTACATTCAAAATATTCATCAGCCTAGTGCTTTATAACAAACTCAATTGATGCGCACTGATCTATCATTTGAGAATCCATGTAATTATACAAAGAAGAAAATATAAAAAAGGGTAGCTAACGTGAGCGAAAAATCCTTTACTATTTATCGAGTTAGGAAGAAGTCCCTTCGAACTTTTTTTAAATTTTCACCACAATATATTCTTGAGCTCCATTTGGAACTTGGGAGGGGAAAGAAAAAAATGTTAAAGAATAATTATTTTCTCATATTTGGTTTCTAAATAAAGGGCAGGAATAGTTTGTAGAAAATCATTTATAGTGTTCTCTGTGTTTTCAAAATTATTTTAAAAGCAGTTTTCCAAATCGGGAACCAAACATTCCCGTAATTTATTTAGTATAATCACGAGAAAAACACCTCTAAGCCACTATATTTTCGATCAGAAACTTATTTAAATTTGTTTCTTCATCGGAATAAGAATTTGACTAAGTTAGAACTTCTGAAGGAAGATAGTGAAACCAACATAGTGGGAATTTTAGGGAAGCGAAGAGAACACTCTGAAACAATTGACAATCTATAATGTTAAAATGAATCCTTTAGAAGGAAGCTGTCGACTGACAGTTAGGAGTTTTAAAGCGAGAGAAAAACGAGAACTGATCGACAATCTGTAATGTTCAAAGCATTCTTCAAAGATGTCAAACAGTGATGGAAAGCGTCAACCATTTTAATGGAAATATTCGTGATCATCATTTCGTTGGTAGGCGACAAGACCTTATAAGTCAATATACTGTGTAGTTATCCAACAACTCTCATAGGAAAATCTCGATTTGCAGAGGGATAAAACCATATTCAAGATCAAGAAGGAGAAAAAGCCAAGTGAATCATATATCTAATACGTATACGGAAAATGACTCAACTATTATAACTTGACCTCTAGGAGTTCAATAACACTCAATATAGGTTGTACAATCATCTCCCACCACCCACCACCCCAGATATGTACGCGATAATCGTTGGTAACATGTTTTTAACTCCAAGCTAACCAGGAATTACATAAAGAAAAACCTCACTTTGAGAACAGCAGAATAAAACAATATTAATTATGTTGTTTCATACGGAAGAAGCAAAAGGATGTCGGACCACTCAAGCGAACAAGGATCTGCTTCCTCGGGCCTACATAGAATCTAGTTTGTCTCGATGAACCAGCATGTATAAGAGGTCTTTCTTTGAAGATAAACTCTATTCAAGATTCTCAAGAAGATTTAGCAATATCATTGGCGGAAAGAAAAATGCAAAGCAGTCTCTTACAATTGATTTTCGAAGCTTTCACCACTTCCCATAATATTTTGGAACAACATATTAATTTATGGCTGGTACCGATGCACGGGGTAGTAGATGATTGAATAGAATGCTTGACAAGTTCTAGTAAAAATTTGAACAAAGCAGATATTTTCACCAACAACGAGATAAAAAAATCCGGTTAACATCATCAGCAACCAACCCAGATAAACGATTGAATTGAATCGGTTTACTCAAACCCATAACTCATGTTAACCTCTGCGGAAACACCTTTGAAATTATGAAGGAAAACTAACAACAAATCGAAAAAACAAAAGAGATCAATTCCATTGCATCGCTCGATCTTTGATCAAAATAAGGTAGGCCCGTTTTGGCACAAGATGAATTTCCTTCTAGATCCTCAATCTTTGAATTACAACAGAAATATAAGCGATTGATATTGTTCATGGCTGGGAACATATCATCAGCCTTGACAAATTCATGAATGCACAAAGTTTATTTATAATTCACACTAAAATTCAATGGAATAGTTAGAATCAATGACAAAGATTACATTAACCCATTGCTACGAGGAATTATAAATCGGTGTGAATTATAATTCCCATCACTACGAGAAAAATGCTAATACCACACCAACAAACGCCCGTTTAGCGAGAAAATGCGACGGACGGGGAAGATCTTTACGAGTGGGGGACGAGGAGGAGGGCGACCACCAAGGGAGAGACGAGCTGCGCAGGTTCGAACAATCGTGCAATTTGTCTGGCCGGGGCTTGTGGGGGGAGGAGAAGAAAGGAGCGAAGGGAAATGGGGGGAAAAAAGCCCTAATTTAAACTGAATCAAATGCCGCCGTTGGGAATGCCGGCTTTTGAATTAGTTCAATTGCCGGCGTTGAGAACGACGGCATTTGAACAATTTCAAAAGCCGCCGTTGTGGACGACGGCAATTGAATTAATCCCAGCTTGCCCGTTTAGAGCGGCGGCAATTACTTCAATTCCCAGCACGCCGTCATGGTTCTTGGCATCGTGTTCAAAGCCGGCGTTCGTGTTGCCGGCAATAAGGTGTATGTTTGGAATTATTTTCGAAGTAATATTAATTTTATTTTATTTTTTTAAAAATACTGTATTTCCGTACAAAACTCCTCTAGAAACACCATAATGATGGATGGCTGGTTTGGTCCCACGCTCACATAGGTGACACATGACATAAGTTGTGACAATTAAAAAAAGTTAAAACCGGTTCCATAGGTTAGTAAAATTAAAAACAAAGCCAGCAAAGAATTCACCTTCGTCATTGGATCCAGCTCAATTGAGCATGTGACCCATAGGACAAAACGATAATGAAGGAATCTTTGCAGGCGGAAAAGGGTTCAAATCTGATTCCTGATATTTATCTGTTGGGACAGAAGATTCGATTGAGCCACTGGGCGAAAACGGACAATGTTCCATAGGGTACGGTTTGGCTGCTTTTCTGATTTTCTGATTTCCTCCTCTACTGAGCTGTCCTGAAGCTACCTTATCATCCCCATTCATCTCCAATGGTTTGGGAATGCCTTAAAAGGCTTCATTTAGCACCTTTGAACTGCAAACGCCAAATATCATTGTTAATAACAAAATTAACCCAGCTTCCATTATCTAGTCTTCAAAAGCAATTAAAACAAAATGATTAGCACATAGAAATCTACAAAGTTTTGTGCTAATCAATAAGTTAAAATTTAATTCGTAATATAATTTAAATTGTAATATAAGTTATCGAATTTAAACAATTTGGACCGTTATTATGCATTATATAAGCAAGACTAATTGTTTTATTATATAAATATATTTTTCAATAAGATAATAAATATGTCATAATTGCATATCATTATCAAAGTAAATAGTGGAAGTACAATGGTGACTAACGATAATAAAAACATTAACTGAGTGTCTCATTATTTAAACACGATGATAGTCTCTATATGATGTAGTAATTGATAGTTGTGAAATTTAAAAGTATTCAAAAATTTATCCAATAACCCCATAATTCAAAATTTTAACTAAAAAACATCTCTAGACATCCATTTTCGAATCCACTTTATGATCTGTCTCAGTATTCAATTTACCTGCTCACCTAAGATTTATATTCTCCTCAAATCCAAAATTTAAAAATATATATATCGTAGGATGAAAATAAGTTCAGTAGAATAATCTTCTCAAACACAAATAGGTTTACCACCCATAAAAGCAGGTAAGTTAGAATTTGTAAAAATAATATAATATCATTTTGAAGTAAAATAGTGTTAGTAAATGATCTCAAGTTCACACTTAATAGGAATATTAAAATTTGTATCAGCATCGAATCATTCATAAAATCATATTTCACTTTGCCACAATATCTCATGTTCACAGGCTGAAGAAACAAGAACTTACATAATAAACATATCCAGCCCTGAAAATTCAACCTTCCCAAAAAAAAAAAATACTGAGGGTCACACAGTTCAGGAATAGTGTATATTGACGCATCAGCAGTGACAAAGTTTTCCTAGGATTTGGTATACCAACCCTCAGTCACGGTCACGCCCAGAACAAATACTAGTTTAGAACTCCGCAAAAGACCAACCCCATTATGAGTGATAATGAAACCAAAAGTTTTATCAAGAACACCTCGTTTTGTGATGTACCAAAATAAATTTTTTTTTAAAAAAATTGAATCATATTATCAAAAAGAGTATAAAAACATTGTAAATCTACTTATTTAATTAAATAGGAATCAAAACATATATAGTACCTCTTCCCTCAATGAATTAGTTTGAGAAAAGAACCCTACATGTAATCTATAGATCATGTGATTTTTTGCATGTTTTTATCAAAATGTCGGCGTTAATTCTTCAAGATTTAGCTTATTCTTCCTCTTTTCTTTTCCTCGAAACTCTCCAAGTCTTCTTAGGGTTTGAAAAGGTGGTAAAGACATTTCTATCCACAGCCCTAGGGTATTTATATGACTCGATTTTGATCTAGTTAGAAGCTGACTCAGTATAATTCAATAAAATACACTTTTATATCCTTTAAAATCTATTTTTTAATGTCCAAAAATCAGATCAATCGGACATCGGGGTAAAAAATTACGTCTTAAATACTAAGGTAGCGGTTAATCCCTTCCTACTTGAATTTCTAATAAACCCCTTATCACCTCTCCCAATATTTATTGACGTTCTTGATTCAATGGTAAACTTATTTTGCTAAAAAATTATTTAAAAATTTACTTAGTTACCCTTCTCAAACTTAAACGCCACTGAAACTAAATTAGACCTGAAAGTTAATACGCATGAAACTCAAACTTTATAATCAATTTTGTAATAACAATTCGAGGCTCCTATTATAATTTTATTTATTTTAGAAGAATTCTTAATATAATATTATCCTTATTTAATTATAATACGGGTCTAATAAGTAAATTGCTATATAAAGAGGTATATCCCTCCATTTATTCATTCATTCTTACAAACAATATTGCTACAAACCTTTTATATATAGACTCCTCTACATTAAACACTGGCATTACTGTGCAGGTTTATATTCTTACATTAAGGAAACCTCTCTTCCTACAAAGGACCCTAACTTCGAGGTGCGCTTGACAAGGTAACACCTAGCACTCTGACCATGTTCTATTTTGCAGATTCATCACCTAGCTTATAATTTTCTTTGAGATGGAGTAAAGCCAGAAGTTCAGGCCTAAAAAATTAAAATTAATTTTGATTCTATTATATTGTTATTATACTAAAAGCTAAACAATTCATTGACATAATGCTTGACTTTTAATCGTACTTTCAGTTCAAAATCATTTTTAAAAACAAGATAATATGTTATAACTTATCAGAGAAAAGAATAATATGTTGGAATATTGAAGTAATGTAATTTATTCATCATATCAAACTCCTTAAATAGAAGATTACGTCCAAACTGTACCACTAATATAGGAACTGCCTCACAACAGTAGCAGAGAACTAAGAGACATATTAGATTACTGATATATATAAAATGGTCGATAACTGACTCTAAAGACTAAGATGACTAAAAACAATTTTTACTTCAATAAAAAACTAAATTCCTAACACCCTCCCTTAAACTGAGTGTTCTACTGACATTCAGTTTAGAAGAGTACTTCACCGGCCCAGCCCCTCCGAACAACTTGTCCCTCTCAGCTTTCTTGTTGCCGAGTAACTTGCAGCTCCCTCCCATAATTGATCATCCATGGAACAAACACCAAGTAGCAACCCGCAGCTTCACGAACACATCCAATATGAGGGCTTTGTGAAAATATCTACAACCTATTTCTTCCCTTCTGCAATAGATCAAATCAATAGTGCCATCATTTGCAAGATCACACAAAAATGATACACACATACGACATATTTACTTCTCCCATGCAGGTGGATTTTAAACGATTGTTGAACTATTGTACTTAATACCGATCATAGTTAGGCCTTGTTGATGACTGCCATTCTCCAGAAATTAACCTCAACCAGATTGCTTGAGATTTGCGCTGCAACAGCGACAAATTTAGCAGACTGGTTGACAAAGTATGGTTGTTGGCCTATTTGATGACCAAGATCTGACTAGAGCTTAAATTATAAATATAGCACAAGGTGTTGGAAGTAAGGAAATGGAGTATAATAGGCTGATATATTATTAAATAAATGCTGCAGTGCAGGCTATCATAAATAAAGGATTAGGCTAATTAAAGGGACTAATTTAAGTTTTGGGGCCTTAATTATTATATTATAAAGTGTGGGCATAAATGTATGTAGGAACAAGTGTAATTTTCTATATTTATGATGGGTTAAAATAGAGTGCGAACAATAAGTATTTGTTCATATCTGAGACACAATTGGTTATAAATAAGTCATAGTCCCTAAGATCACACAAGGTTTTCTTTCTTGATTTACATTATCGGGGAGATAAATATTAGACGGAAAACTAGTCGCAGATGCGGAAGATCATAAAAAACCTCTCAAACTCGGTCAGTCTGGAGAAGATCATAAAGTTTAGAACTCAGATTAAATCTCCTCAATATTTTGTATGAATTGAGTCGCTTCCGCAAATCCTGTGTATTTTGATTCTTGATGATTCAATATAGATGGTGACTACCATGTTTGTGTGATAGTTTCACAAAATTTTTTTAAATCTCTCATTTGGTATCAGACGGTTTCATGTTGGATTATTTGAGAATACTATGTTAAGAAAAGGATTTTTCATTTTGGGGCCGAAAGTATTTATTTATTTATTTATTTATTTTTTCCCTTGATCCTGGCTGTAAATGCTCCAACCCGGATTCTTGTCCCTAAAGGACAATTAGAGCATGGATTTATGTCCCTGAAGGATAATTAGCAAATGAGTCTAAACTACGTCTAAAGCGTGGGAGACCTATTGGTTCAAAGGATGTTCCTCCTCGGAAGGAGACACAAATGAGCATTGGTACCACGAGTAATTACGCGAACTACCTTTTGAGAAAACTTGGAGACCTATTGGTTCAAGGATGTTCCTCCCCGAGGAGAGAAAACACAAATGAGCATTGGTACACCCTAAGGGAGTACATGATAAAAAATAATAATAATAATGGCATTAAGCGATGTTTAGTTGGTGATTTAAATATAAATATGTTATAAATTCTGAGTGTATTTTCTGAAAATTTATTCAAATATAGGTGTTTATATATTTTGAGATAAATTTATTAACCTGATATATCACCAAAGTGACCACTTTTAATACCAAATTAATTTATTTCAAAATAGTAAGATTATAATACTGTAACTTATGTAGATATTAGTGGCTCAAAGGAAAATTAATATTTAGGAAATTAAATGTACACTACCTGGTAATAAGCGTATTGATGATTATTTAGTTTTACATATGAATAATAAATTAGCCCAAGGAAAGATTATCGATGATATGTTCTTATTAATAATGTTGATTACTACACCAGAATATCACTTACAAGTTAATATTTTATCAAAAGGTAAAATATTAATAGAGTGTCCGATATCTTGAGATGGGGTTCCCATATTTAGTTATTTTTAGTTTTGCATCTATGAGTTTGTTTTGCTTGTTTATTGTTCTCTGATTTAGCTAGTAGTTATGCTTCTAACATTAATGCTAGCATTAATTCTATTCCTTTGCTTGGCATAAACTTCAAGACATGGCATGAGAACCTCCAAATAGTTCTCGGTGTCATGGATCTGGACCTTGCGTTAAGAGTTTCTTCTCTTTTTACTCTGCTGTTAGTTCACCTATTGAAAAGGGATGTTAGAGAGAAAGGTGGGAGAAGTCGAATCGCATGTGTGATGATCATTAGAGGCCATTCAGCGAAACGTGAGCTGTCTCAAGAAAAATTAAGGCGATAAAGAGTTCCTAGAAAAATTAGAATAGATTAAGCCAGAATGAAAGTAAAACAAGTACTTTGGAAAATTCATCTCAATGTGAGATATAAAGAGTAATGGGAACAGGAGTACATTATGGAAATGTCTCATCTTGCTTCAAAGTTAAGAGCACATAAACTGATATCTAAAGGGGATTTACTTGTTCATTTGGTTTTGATATCTCTTCCCACACAATTGATCAATTTAAGGTGAGCTGGCTGAGGGCTTGGACTCTGTGGGCTCATCTCATTGTGTAATGCGAAAGAGAAAGGGTTAGACCAAGAAAAGATAAAGATGCTCATTTATTTGAGTCTTCGGATAGGAAGAAAGAAAGAGGATAAAGTTGCAGGAGGAGTTCCATATCGAAAAACAACATAAAGAAAAATGGGGTGATGGTTGGCATTTCATACGTGGGTTAATGGGACATAAGAAG
Source organism: Tetrastigma voinierianum (assembly GCA_016808115.1). NCBI lineage: Eukaryota > Viridiplantae > Streptophyta > Magnoliopsida > Vitales > Vitaceae > Tetrastigma > Tetrastigma voinierianum. Next base: position 358,202 of record JAEQBH010002696.1, read on the forward strand.
AAGCAATGTACCAAGCTATCATGTAGTGATACCAAAAGGTACACTTCCTTAATCTAGTTTGTTACAGGGTTAAGTTTGACTTGGTGCTTAAACGCCAGTGGATAGAATCTGGTGCAACCACTCATCAGTGTGTCCATGCGGGGTTGCTGAGTTAGTAGCCAAATGATGGTGAAAGATACATCTTTGTAAGCGATAGCAAGAAGGTCGAAGTTGAGACAATTGTGACATTAAGTTATTATTAGATCTGGTACTTATTTGGATTGAATAAGGCATATGTGTACGATCCTTTAAACAGATTTAGTTTCTAATATTCCATATTGGACAAATTTGGTTATACTTGTTCTTTTGAAATAATAAATTTAAGACTTTCGAGTGAATTTAGTTTAGTCTTGGTTTTATCTTATGTGAATAACCTTTATATCTTGTCTGATTGCTTCACATATCATGGAAACTTTTAATTAAGCACTCAAGAGTTAAAGAAAGTGTAGATGAGAATTCCTCATCATTGTAGCATAAATTAGTCATCTCAAAGGAGGTGAAGGCTTGTGTCGGATCGGTTCGATTATGATTGAAGATTTTGAGGTACAAATTATAAAACAAACAAACACACAAGGAGGTTGGTGCCAGCGAACTATAGATGTCTTATAGCGATACATACGGATGTTTGTGGGCCATTCCTCGGTTTCATGGAATGACTATAATATTTTATCACGTTTATAGACGATTTTCTGCACGTTATAGCTACCTTTATCTCATTTATAGAAAGTCCCAATCTTTGAAGTGTTCAAATCGTTCAAAGTTGAAGTTGAAAATCCGTAACTCAATAAAAGGATTAAAAGCGTCAAATCGTACCCGTCTTTGGTGAATACTATAGGTATAATGGTTCGGAGTGAACAACGTCCGAGACCATTTTCTAAATTCCTAGAGGGAGTGCGGTATCGTCCCATAGTACCGTGCAGAGTCTCAAGCATGAATGGGTGTTCACGAAAGTGACAAAGCATTCGAACATGGTAAGAAGTATGATTAGTCATTTCTAACGCAATATCAAATAGGGTGAAGCATTAAAGCTGCGACATATATCCTTAACAGTACCAAGCTAATAAGCATTCCCAGTACATATGAACTTTGGGTTTGGCAGAAGCCTAGTCTAAGCACTTACACATTTAGGGATGTCAGTGAAGCAAGGCCTTAAGGCCACATGAAAGAAGTGGATTCAAGAGCGATTAGTTGCTATTTTATTGGATACTCTGAAGATCAGGTTACAAATTCTATGATCCTACTAAATAAATTTTTTGGGGCAGGAAATACCGGTTCTTTGAGGATGTTGAAGTTGATTAGGGGGAGATAAGGATAGAAAGATTTTACTTTAAGAAGGAGATATATTGATATTCCCATAGCTGTCATTGACATTGATCAGGCTCCTATACGACGTTGTTCGAAAGCGGATCGAATCAAAACGATATCAACTGACCTCCCGGTTCGGAAGGCCAAACTCTACCTCCTGCAGGGAACCCTCTGCGCCGTCAGGAGATCCACTAGAGATAGGAGAGTGCATTTTGAGGATGATTACATTGTATTTCTTAAAGAACATGAGTTTGACATTTAGTGCGGTGGAAGATGATCGATCAACTTCATGACCACAGAAAGTTCTAAATCTCGAGTGGATTTATGCCATGAATGAAGAGATCAAGTCCATGAAGAATGATGGCGTTTGGGATCTTGTCCCATTGCTTGAAAGGTGTGAAACCCATTGGTTTATAGATAGATGGCATTTAAACCAAGAGGAAGGTTCGAAGAGTGACTTGGAGAGATACAAGCTCGTCTTGTAGCTAAGGTTATACAAAAAGAAAGACATGTTGAATTATAAAGAGACTTTCCTCGGTTCATCGAAAGACTCTTTTTAGGACAATAGTGACACTTGCTGGCGCACTTTGACCTTGAGCTTCATCGGATGGATGTTAAGGCGCATTGCTCAATGGTGACATTGATGGAAACAATCTATATGGTGCAACGGAAGAATTTGTGTTGGGAGATAAAGAGGATGGTTTACAAGTTAAAGAACTCTATCTATGGAGCTTAAGCAAACTTCTCATCAATGGGTATTTCGTTTCATCAAGTTATCATTTAAATGCGGTTTTGAGATGGTATAGTTTGATGACATATATACATAAGTTGATGGGAGTAAGCATATTTACTTAGTTTATATATTGATGACATATTGCTGCAAACAATATAGGCATGTTGCATGAAACGAGAGATTTCTATCAAGAAATTTGAGATGAAGATCTTGGTGATGCTTCTTTTGTATTTAGGTATCTGAGATACCTTGCAAGGATCGATCTGGGAATACTTGGTTTGTCATAGAAAATTATATTGAGAAAATTCTTAAAAGGACATGCATGATTTGCAAACCAAGTGACACCTTTGGCTGGGAGACAAACTAGTCTCGGTGAATGCCCCCGAATAATTTTAAGTTAAGGAGATGCAGCAGATTCCTTGTCACGTCGTGATAAGTCGATGTATCTTTCAGTATATCACATCGGATAATACCATTTTATTGTTATATTAAACGAGATATTTAAGCAATCCTAGAAAGATGTGGATAAGCGTGGCGTATCGCAGTACTTACGGAGAGCAAAGACTTCACATGCTCCTTATGAAAGTTAGATCGATTAGAGATCATTTGGATAATGAAACTCAGTTTCTGAATCTTCAAGAGATAGCATGAAATCTACTTGACTATATCTTACTTCTTTGAGTGCTATATCTTGGAAGGTGTTAAATAGTCTATTGTAGCTTCTTCGCGCATAGTGATTTGGCTTGTTATGGGGCATCCCGATCATGGAATATGGTTATAGGTACATCAGAACATATTATAAGATTTTAGTGAAAGACCACTTAAGTTATTTTGTGACAATAAATCAAACGATTACTATATTCCAAGCGTAACAGCGAGGAGTTCGACGGTCAAAATTTATAGACATCCGTTCACACAGTTTGTCAAAAGAAGGGTTCAAGTGGACTTATATCTCTGAGCACATTGGGACAAAGCTCGCGATTGCAGATCCAGGCTAAGGGATTACCACCCCGAGTCTTTCATGGAAGGCTGCGCTCATATGGGTGTGGTTTCTCTTCGGGATCTTAGTTTTAGTGGGAGTTTGTATTTTAGATCTTTTTGAATACTTTTATTGCGGATGTATAGTTTTAAGGTTATTACTGCGATAAAGTATTGGGTTTTCATCAACTTTGATTTTGTATGGTTTGATCTCACTAAGGTTTAAGGAGGACAGATTGAAATGATATTGAATCACATTGTAAAAATTTCCGTATACTACATTCACCTTGATGTTGTCATTAGTTACATTGATATATGTGATCATTGATGGAATCTAGTTATGAAATATGTATGACGATCCTTTGGTTCTATATTGGTTTGGTTAATGGACAAGATTATTTGATGTATATAACAAAGTTTGCGTGGCAAACTCATGAGCTCCATGAAAATTATAATTACGTTTATAAAGTTACATATAATAAGTGGAGATTGTTAGATAAAATCAGAATATATGGTGATATAAATAAATGAATTATAGGCCTATCAAATAAAGTTAGGCTAATTAAAAGTGACTAATTTAAGTTTTGGGGCCTTAATTAATATATTATAAAGTGTGGACATAAATGTGTAGAGACAACAAGCGTAATTTTCTATTTTTATGATAGTTAGATGAAATTCACAGACAATAAATATTATTCATATACACTTTGTTGGTTATAAATACAGAAATTCTGATCCCCCCGAGATCTACAAAGTTTTTCTTTCTTGATTCCATTTGTCAAAAGATAAATATTAGACAGAAAACCAGATATAGTCGGAAGATCATAAAACCTCAGCTACGGTCGAGATGGAAGATCGCAAAGTTTGAGACTTAGATTCTTTTTCAAATATCTCAATATTTTGTTGTATGGATTGATTAAGCAGTAAATCCTGTGTTTTGATTACTTGATGATTCAATACTTAAGATATTCTGTTTGTGTGATGGTTTTCACATAATTTTTTTTAAATCTCTCCTTACAGGAATTAAAGCTACATCTACCTTATGGATCACTGCGTAGTCAACGCTCCATGTGAATAAACTGGGAACTTTCTCACATCTTATGAATCTGTAAAACCATTTGTCCTATGATATGGAAGGAATTCTCTTTTGGCAGCAAGAAAATACATTTCTGTAGGATTTTCCATATATCTGCTGATCTAAAATGACTGCATGCATTATATCTAGTCTTGTTATGAATTCGATACATAAGTCTCACAATTTGTTTGTATGGGTTGCATCAACCTTCTTTCCTTCATGAGATCTTTGGTAAGCTTTAGCCCAAGCTCGCCGATTGTATATGGGATTAGTAATTCATAATTTGAAACACCAGATCCTCTCAAACATACTTCTTCTGGCAGATAAAGATCCAACAAAAGGTACGTATACTTAAAGTAGGAAGTAAAATCGCCAGACCTGGGTCCGGACATCTCGAAAAACTCGGACATCATTGACTTTTAGTCTCATCATTAGCGCTTGTATTTCCAGTGAGAATTCAAATCTCGACTATATCAAACATACTATCATTAACAGCTCACCAGTAGATCCAGATTTGAAAAATAGAGTATGCTCATATGGACATTGTTGGAGACCCTAACCTTGAAATATCATGGCTATGCAGTTTCACCAAATCGAGTTTGTTTCAGCCCATATAAAGCCTTGCTGTATGCCATGTACATTCCTCATTTTTGGACATATCAGGAGGTTGATCAATATACACAGATTCTTCAACTCGCCATGTAGAAACGGATTCATCAATTGAAGATTGGCCACGAGTTTTGTGCTGCCAGTAGAGTACCCAATCAGATAGTGATCAACACAAACTCTTGCTTGTAACCTTTTGCAACTAGGCGGGCTTTGCTGCTTATCAACTTTTCTTTCTGCATTCGACTTTGTCTTGTAGACCCCATGGCGCAATCTGACTTCTACCTTTGCAGGAAGATCGTTAAAGTTCTCAGGTATTTGTTCTTCTCAATAGCTATGATTTCGTCGTCACCTTCTACCATTTGGGTCTTTGTATCCCCGACATGATCACAGTCTACAAAAGGTGCAAAATTTTGATGGATCATCTGATTGATCCAACTCCATGCCTCTGATTGATCCAACTCACGTACCTCATAATCTAGCATCCATGCCCGGTCTCCTTCTGATATGTTCTAGGCGGGATGTGGCTGAGATGAGTCCATCTTCTTTGAACAACACTACAGGTTGATTCAAGCGCTGGAATATTCACTTGCTGGAACGAGGATCGCTTTCTTCTACCTCATCTTCAAAGCTCACAGTAATATTCTGACTGGAGTTGTGCAGGTGCCCATCCTCTCCTCATCAAGATCACATCCCAACTGATACTAATGATATGGGTAGTGGTTAACAACATATTTAGCCTGACTGCTCCTTACCCCGAAGATGCATTTCTCCTTTTATCATTCAACTTCTTCCTTTTCTCGTCTGGTATATGTGATGTACTATACCCAAAGTGCAATTGATGACATTGGTCTTTGACCACTCCATGCTATCAGGGTGTTCCTGAACAAACAGCAGCTGTAGGACTTCTGTTCGCTCAGATGAAATACTCTAAGTTACTTCTGGCCAAAATCTTTTAGGAAGAAAATATCTATTCAATATACTCCACACCATGTTTAAAATGTCAGTTTTTCTCTCCATACTTCTCCTTAGGGGAAAAGGGTCCCGATATTTACTTCCCAATCACACATTCTTCTAAACACGCGATGGATGAACCAATGTGTGGAAAACCAAACACCATACTATTTTATTTGAAGCAGCTTGAGACTGAAAACTCAAATGACCATATGGAAATGCTGTGTGATGATCTTTCACCATAACAGAAAACAAGGAAGACCGATCTTTTGGATCAATGAGGAACATCAGTTTTCTGTCATATTAACCTCAGCAATCAGACCCTTCATGAATCCTGGATTGGACATATCCCATGCATGATGATCTATGCCTTTTCTTGAAGTTCTTGACATGGCATATTATACTAGGCTTGTTGTGGAATACATTTGGTAAGTGATGGTACTTTAGAGGTTGAATTTGGGATTGCCTTCCATAACTGAGGATGGTCAGACCATCTCAGAATTTAACTGAGATCAGACTGTAGGACTCATCTAATTCAGGAGAATATATTAGTTTGTGTGATTCATGATCCTGTGTCAGTACATGCTTTCATAACATCAGAGCAATTTGCAACACAGCCTACCTAAATTTCATTTTGGCTCCTTTCCTTCGTACATCTCTTTGTCTGACATTGGGGCAGTAGTGGCCTTGAACCTGCTATCTAAGCGACTGACTTTAAGTTTGTCAGGCGCTTTTGATTCATGAATCATCGCTATTTTAGTCGACCAATCCTCTACCAACAGTTTTGTTTTAGTATTGGCTCGCTGCCGAGACCCTTCTGTTGCAAAGATGGGTTGTTTGGACGGAAATGTGCACCTGCAATGCTTGCTCCCTACTTCGTATTGACTAATTCGTTGCTCTATGGAGTGTGAACTCCTTCTTGTCAGAGAAAGGACATCAAGATCCTTCAATTCTTTAGACCAGGCAAAGCCCACGTAATCAGACTTTCGTCATTGATCGAATATTCTTCTCAATAGTTATTTCTTTGCATCTGCTTTTCTCACGATCTCATCTTATGCAATAGACATAGTTCTGGAGAAATATTCCTCCATGACTCACCTTCGTTTGCATTACGAAGAAGTCTCAAATTCTTGAGCAGAAGTGCTTAGGATTGAATCGTTTACACCCTGCATTACCTCGATACTTTGCTTCATTGCCCCAGATTTGTTTTGAAGTATCTTTGCTGGTGAGTATAGTCTCAGATTGTGCGATCAATGACATAGATAGGTGGCGCTCTTTGCCTTAAGATCTTTCAATTTAAGGCCTCCAGCTTCACTTTCTGGGCGTCAGTAAAGTACTAGACTTTGCCGGTTCCTGTATATCAACCTCAATGGGATACCAATACTCTTTGTGGACCTCAAGAGGGTTTCCATTAGGATGCTCCAATGATCATAATGACCATCAAATCTTGAGTATAGCTGCACAAATTGCTCTGACGCCATTGAAGAAAGCTGCTATTGTCCAGAAAAAAAAGGAAGTAGATAAAGCTACAGCTTTCAACAATTTCTACATCTCCTGTTTTTAAGCAAGCTCTGATACTACTGTTATAACTTATCAGAGAAAAGAATGATATGCTGGAATATTGAAGTCGTAATTTATTCATCATATCAAACTCCTTAAATAGAAGATTACATCAACAACACCCTTTAATAAAGGCACTTTCTCTTGATGTGAGAGCTAAGGAAGCAGATGGAGTGTGTCATAAAACTCGGGAAAATTCTAATTTTATGAAAAAGGGTAAAATGGTAATTTCGGTCAAAATCCGAAATTTTTCTAGATCTCGGATGATGAAATGGATTTCACTGTTGGAATCGTCTAAGTGGAAATCTAGCTACCGGCTAATTTATTGATTAGAGGATAGTTAGATTCAGTTTTTAAAGCGCGGGTGTAGATTAAAGTGACTTCATGAGACATGTAATGTATTGCCAAGTCGCTCTTATATGTCTGGCATGTGACATGTTGCATGATTAGTGAAGGATGATGGAGATGAATAAACATATTAAGCCATGTGTCAAAAATCCAAAACTTAAGGACACAAATGGAATTATTGAAAAGTTTAAATGAATAAGACAAAAAGAAATAGTCTTCTTCTCCAATTTGAAAGCAAAAACATCACAGTGAGGGTGGGTTGGTTTGGAGAAAGTGTGACTTCTCTAGATTCCGTGTTCGAATAAATCGGTTCTCTTGAAGTAGAAACATGAGCGTTCTCTGCGAGCGAAATTTCGTGTAGACATCGATTTTAATGGGTCCCGACAACTCAAGAGAGTGGGGATCTTTTCCTCTTTGTTTATTCAACTGGCTAGAGCCATTTATGGATAGAATTTATTGAGGCTGAATCTCAGTAGTGTTTGATCTCAAACAACTTTGAACCAGTGAAGAAATCCACTATGCCAGTAGTGAGCAGTCACAGGCCAGGGGTTTCAGCACATTCACGTGATGATTGTAATGTGATTTTTGTGTTGTTGGGTGATTTAAAATGAATTGGCAGGTTGTTAATTAGCCCATTATGGGCTAATTTTGATGTTATTATTATGAATTGAATAACATGAATTATCTTCAATTAATTGTGAAACCCCAATATATGCGTATGAAGAGTATATTAGCATGAATTAGTTGGAATTGGCATAATGCGTTCCATATACAGGGGCACCACTATAGATGGTGAGTGTGAGTGCATGACATGAAGAAAGGAATTGAAAGAAAAATGAAAGCGGTTGTGAGAAAGGAATTTCGGGAAGATTTTCAGAAAATTGCCTTGTAAGTGTCAACGGTTCGTCTGGAAATTGCGATTATTATAGTGATTGAAAATGATCCGACAGTTAACCGGAGGAGTAGTCCGATATATTTCACGAAACGCTGGTGGTATTTTTTTTAGAACAAAAACTTTTGGCTGTATTTTGCTCGCATTTGGCTTGGCGTGTGAGAGTCGGTGAGAACTGAAGGGCATGGGGAGTGGGCATGAACCATTAGTAGGTCGTATGTTGCTTGAGTGTGATTGTTTGCGTGGCGTATGTAGCCAGGTGGGAAATGCCTGTCTTAGGAAATTATCGCTGTGGGCATTGTTCCTTACCTTCCGAGGATCATGTTCCAGTCTGGGTGCTCACGGGAGGGCGGCAGCTCACTAGAGGCCGCGTTTTAGAATAAAGCGGGATTGTGGCTTTGGTATTCATTTGTATAACATGTATTGAACTCTAGATTTTAATATATGTTTTGAATTAAAGTAAATTTTATTAACTCTTGAACCATGTAATATAGTTGATAAATATTTTGTGAGTATTTATGCATGGGCCCAAGTGGCCATTTTACTCGCATGTGGAAATCAGAGCAAAGATACAGCTCTTTTCTAGGTATAAGCTACTAATATTCCGAACAGTTCATTATATGAATAATACAAATTATATAAATTCGAGTTGCAAACCTGAAATATTGCTTTTAAATTTGAATGTTAAACAGTGTCCCCACCTCACAGAAGTGTTAATGTTCCATTCTTTGGATTCGATCATCACCAATCAAACAAAATGAAAATGAAGAAAGAATCAAGAGCCAAGAAGAAAATCAGTTTGATCTTAAATCTTAGCCTCATGTAAATAAATTGAATATCGAGTACAACACAAATCTCTTCAATAATAAAAATGCTCTAAAACTACTATATTTGTATATATACCGGAAATCATTATGTGTCTTATGTAAACTAAAGATAAATTAAATCTTCTGAAATCAAATTATTACTATGATAGAACATATTTGATGTTTACTTTATGAAAAGAAAGAATAGAAAAGGCTAATTTTCATTAAGATTTTTCTTTTTCATTACTTTATATATGGAATCATGACTTTAGATGTTGTGAGTCCTTTGAGATATGTTAGTTTATTACATGGTAAGAATGTGTAGCTAGCTTGTATTAGATAATTCTTATCGATTCTCTACTGGCTTTTGAACAATTGGATGGATATAGATGATATATAGTATTGTACTAGAGTTCTTTGTTCATAGTTTGATACCTAACAGTTTCTTTGGTTCATAACTTGCGAGGGTAGTTGGAGGCTACAGGAGGTGGAAAGTAGGTTCTTTGCATTTTTTCATCTCAGCATTGATTTAACAAAACTGAAGTCTATTTCTTTCATTCTTACTCCTCTTTTCATGTCCTGATATTATTTCTTAAGCCCGAGTTCTATTGACCAGTTACAGAGGGAATTTAAAAAAAAATATTATTATGAATCTATTTATAGGTTTTGATTTCTAGGGGCTCTAAGATGATATTCTAAAATCATGGATGTGAAGGTACTTTCTACATCTCTATATTATCTATCTTAAGGTACTGGATAAATTCTCCTTTTTCTCTTATAACCTAGCTCCACTCTCCTTCTCTTTGCGTATATATGATTAGAATGTTGACATTAGATTAATTTAGTAATTATGGACTAAGCATAATTATATATATGAATTTATTGTATAATTGTATAATTGTATATTAATTATGGAGTCATTTATAGGATGTTTTAATATTAACTAGTTATGGGCCCATGAATCACACATCTTCTATCTTACTTTGGTAAGCCCATTGGAACAAAGTTCAATTTATTCCCTTATTGCATATATATATAAGTAAATAAAATACAAAATTTTACAAGGGTTTGGTAGAACACACTTTGGGGAAGAATAATATCTTCAATATAGCGTTTTTGATTTCATACTTGCAGTTTTGGAAGACTAGTGGCGTTGACAATTTTAAATCATGAGTGTATTTCTATAAGTATAGATTGATGTTTCTGTTGTTTTGATAAAGTTCTATTTTGTAATGTATTTGTTGGGTCTTTTGATTATTAATCAATTGTTTTGGACCAAACTAAATACTCTTGATTACATAATAATATTACAATTGGTATCAGACTCTTTAATTGACATTGAAGCTATCATTTTTTTTTTTGTTTTTCTAGGTTTTGTTCTTGATATTTTTCTTTGTAGTTCTGTGTTTGCCATTTTTATTGATCATGGAGTTTTGTCTTTAGGTTTGTAGAAAAGGATTTTGGTCCTTACAAAGTAATAGCTAAGATAGTTGATCAAAAGTCCCTCCTTTGTTTTCGTTCTACCCACTTTTATACCCATTGTGGTAAAGGTTACATGTTATTTAATCTGCTCTATATTGGGCCCATTTATGAGTGCCATTATTTCTTAGAACGCACATTCAAACTTTATACATTGGTGTCACTTACTAACTAAGCGTCATGCTGCCTGCAGGAGGATTGTAATGTACACATCGTTCTCTTCATCTTCATGCCCGATCTGGTTGTCTAAGGTGGTTTGCTTGCCTTTTCCCGAGGTGGTCTCATCTTCATACAGGCTAGTTATAGGGCAACTCACTTTGCCCTTTTCGGTGTCATTTTGGGTTATCATCCTCCCTTCTACCCATCTGCTGCTCGGGCATCAAATGCGCCTTCTGCGGTTAGGTCTTGATCATCGCCTCAATCGAGTCAAAATTTTAATCTGTCGCCTTCAATTGCATATATGTCTGGGACTTATCCCGCTCCACTAGCCCCTAAGCGTTTCAGAGCCATTGGAGTTGGAATGACGCTAAACTCACTGTCGTCAGGCGAAGGGTGGTCGCGACACCTCCTAGAGAACATCTGGGGAAGCATGAGACTTACATTGCCAGAAGTGTCTGATCAGAGACAGTCGAAACATCATCATGGAGAACATCTGAGGAAGTAAATTAAGTACGGGGTTCATCTCGCGGAGAATATCTGATACTAGGGCTCCATCTCATGGAGAACATCTTGTGGTGCGAGTATAGGTTCATCTCATTAGAACATCTCAAAGAAGGTCCTTGTCAGGAACAATCTCAGTGCCAGGTATCTCGAGGGAGATGCTAAGTCTGGGGTTTATCATGGAGAACATCTGAGGGAGTTGTAATCACGGCAGATATATGTTCATCTCGAGGCTCATTTGGCGCGCAGGCTGGCATAACAAAGGAGTTTCTCTCATGGGGCTCGACACAGATCTTGGCTGGAAGCGTATCTGGGAGTTGTCCTCATGGGCTAAATCCACGAGCTCTTGTTTGGTATGTCGAGGTTTTCTTGTGGGATCGGCCTGAAGCTTCAGAGATCGACATAAATTAATCTTGATTAGTTTTATATTGCCCGATACTTGGTTTAATTCTTTGACACTTTACAAGGCAAAATAACTTTACACACATTCTCATGATGATCATTTGGATCACCCCCTCATTATGACTTTAATAAGGTCAAGGGGACCACTACCTGGGCTTACTTTCACTCTTATCTTGTTTGTTGTGTCTCTTATGATTGTGGCTCCTCTTCCTTACATATGAAGGTAAACTCAGGTCGGAGGCGCAGCTCTGCAGTTCATAGTTCTTTCATAACATCTTCTCGAGCATAGCATTACTAGATCCTCCTCTGCCGGAACAATTCATTAATCTAAGTCGAAGGATCTGAGAAAGAAGAATCAAGAACTATAATTCTGAAAATATATAGCCCTGCCAACTGACCTAAGGCGGTCATTTAGCTAACATGATCAATTGAAGTAAACATTCGCGCTTCATGAAATCAGTAACTGATCTCGGATCTCTCCCCATCGCGTGAAACGGACTAGTGACACTACATTTCGCCTAACATATATATTAGAAGCGAATTTCTCGAACAAGCGGTGAAAAGAGCGTTCTGGGGTTGAGAATAGCGATGGAACCAAGCCAGTGGTTACCGCTGCAAGCGGATGGTCTTTTCAAAGAACCGATTCCTGTGGAAGTCTTGACCTGCGATCATCATCGGATGGTGAAGGGTCTTCATTCATCTTAGTACATCTGAAGTACTGCTGTGAGGAAATCTGTGAACCCTCAGTAGTTAGGATCTTGGGTGGGAAGTAGTTGTATGTGGATATTTGTAAGAGGGTTTTGTCGATCAAAGCGAATCATCAACATGATGGGTGGTCTTTATCGAAATGCGGGTTGTAGTGGCGTTCTCTTGCTATGATAAGCATTTAGGTGCAAGGAAAGAGACCAAGCTCTTTATTGGTGGAGTCTACGGCTCCTTGACCTTTCTCAATTGCATCGCAGCTAGTTCATAGGGTTTTTCCTCTGTAAATCGGAGGGTAGATCTCCCATTGACAGTTGACTTACGGTAGTGGGTATGGCTAAATCACGATGATGAGGAATGTTCTTGACGGGCGCCAATGAAAGGTTTGGTCCTTCCATAAGTAATAGCCAAAATAGCTAATCAAAGAAGTCCCTCCTTTGTTTAATTTCTACCTTACCCCATACCCATGATGAGGTTACATATTTAATGTACTATAATTAGAGGCATTATGGGTAGCCCTTATTACCAATTTTCATTCATTTGTACATTAATTGTCCCCTTACTTGCTAAGGCGTCATACCTACCCATAAGGATTGTGCACATCATTTTCTTCATCTTCATGCCGACCTAGTTGTGGAGTTGGTTGTACCTTTTCCCAAAGGTGGTATCATCTTCATACATTTGGTTGTCGGGGCCGGACGGACAGGTGATCTGCATATAGTCGGACTACGCCGATTACAAGCATTGGCGAGCAAAGAAGGATAGAAGGGGATGTGACTCAAATGACCACCTCGAGAAAGGCGAGCGAGCTACCTCGGGACGACCATCTCTCTAGTATGAAAATGAGACCGCTCGGGGAAAATGACCCAGACACTGGATAACTAGATGGGCGCCAGGGTGGAGAGAACGTGTGTATATTTTAATCCTCGGGTAGGCGTGATGCTTTAGTTAGTAGGGACAAATTAATGTCTGAATGGATATGCGGCGTTCTAAATGAATCTCATCTTCATACAGAAATTTGGTTTGTCAGGGTACTCTCTTGCCACCTTACTAAGAATTGATCATTTTTTATTTTGTCACATCAACCCTTTTATCCTTCCTTACTCTGGCTCCAGTAGCATAACTAGGTTAGTCCAGATCATGTCGCTACTCGATAAGATCTGGGCGGCTCTAAATGAAGAAACTCTAGCTGCATGGCAGCGCGTGTTACGGAACTTATCCCACTGGGTTGATTCGATGCTGTCAGTCTGGCCCAGGCATCATTACAGGATTTGCAGGATTTTTCAATTTGGGTGAGATATAGGACAATATTTGAAGCAGGAGATTGCAAAACCTCGAGTTAAATGAACCACGTTATCGTTGAATAATAAAACCTTGAAAAATCAATTTGTAACTTATTTTCCTATAAATCATCATTATTTGACTTTTCATTAATGAAAAAGTATAAAAGGAACATCAATGGTATTTCTTTTTCCCATAATCGTCACTTTGATTTCAAGTGAAGTTTTACTAATTGGCATCTTTTCGATTTTGCTATTGGAATGGAATAAAAAAAAAATCTAAGGTGCTCCACTACTCAAAAAAAAAAGTTGATTATTTAAATAATGCCTCTTGCCTTCTCCTTACGCTGAGGTTGGGAATTTCATGCTTAGAGAATCTAGGTTATGTCCAATGTTTTTGGCTTTCATGAATGAAGAGTATTGGCGATGTCTTTAATAAAGACTAAAGAGATAACTAGTGCGGATGTGGGCAACTTCCCGAGAGGTTCTTTCTCTTTCTATTGGTGAGCTCATTAGTATATAGACATTTTTTTAATTTGCAAAAAATTTATGTTTAAGGCCTTTTTCATCATTGATATGTGAAATTTATGCGGTTCTGACGCCAGTGAAATATTTTCCTTAACGAACATTCTACCAAATAATTAAAATGATAATGGGAATGACTTCACTATCTAGTATGGATCTTGGCAAAGTGATCATAGACAGATAAATTATAATTCACATTCATCATATCCCGAAAAATATATATATCAGACATGGCAAGACTCAGGGAGGCAAGTCAAAACGTCAATGTTCTCAATTTTCCTACCCAGTGCAATAATACCTAATAAATTTATTCTCAATATAATGCTTTAAATAATAATCATAAATAGCATAAACATAAATTTTCAAACATCTTGAAACAATAAAACATATCAATTATTCTTTTAGGTGAAAACTTATACTTATAGATCCAGGAATTATAATTATATTAATTTTCATTGTGTTCTTAATATTATATTATTATGTATTATTATGTATGTCTCCCAAATCTTGCAGGGGATAAATCAAGAAATCTTAAGGTTGAAGATAATTTTTCCTTATCCCAAAGTGTGTTCTACCAAACCCTTATAAAATTTCAGAATATTACTTATATATATAGAGCACAAGGAAACGAATGGGTTTTGGTCAATGGACTTATGAAGCAAGGAAGAAGATAGAACAAAGGCTCATATTAGTTAAATATTAAATGATCCACCAGTGGCTCATATAATTATTATGCAATTATACAATTAAAATTGCAATATGAATAATAACTTAGTCCATAATTAATAAATTAATCTAACATGGATTTTTGTTTGAATTAATAAGTTCATGTTTATGTGGATTGTTCAGTTTTAAAGTAAATTAGGAAGAGTCCTTGATCAATGACATTTCATTTTATATTAGTTTGAAATTGGAATTGGGAGATTCTAAATATTATTACTCTAAACAATATTTGAAGTTTATAATTAGATTGCAGATTGAAATAATTTCATTAATACAAAAATTTGGAATTGGGAGTGTAGTTTGGATAAAGCACTAATTGCATGATAGTGTTTGGGTAATTCTGGAATCAATCAGTTTTACAAAAAGGTATTTATGTCATTTCGCACTTTAGGCTTATGGAAGCGAAGATTAATATTCGATCTCTCTATTCTGGTTAGGTACTCACCTCGTACATACATTTAAGGAATTAGCATACAAATCATTGCTGAGATGCTGCTGAAGCACTATGGGAAGTATACGTAGGCAATCTCATGTGATGCTAAATCATGAAGAAACACAGGAAGAGCATCTCTGACAGTTCTGAATTGTTGGGTATGTCATGATCACATAAGAATAATCGCCATTTCTTATCCTTCGATGACACCCTCATCCTGTTTATTCAATTAGGAAAAATAAAAGCTGTCTCATGATCCTTAAGACACTACAGTTCATCAATCTGAAGTGTTGTAGTGGCATGCCAGAAATTCATAACTCCAGCTTTAAGTTAGCCAGTATTTAGATTATATTCTGCTCAGCAGACATTTATAATTCAAGATCCACCTCTCCGATTAAATTAGTATCTGTAAAATTAGTAGAAGATTCACAATATCAAATGAAACTAAAATATATCAAACAACAATGCATACCCTCTCCTTTGTTGCATCATTGATTTGATTATATTTGATAGTAATGCCGATCATGATTTAAGTTCCTCCGATGCATGTGATAATGCAAAGTTATTCTCGGATATCAGATGGTATATGTCATATAATTTGCAAAGAACAGGAGAAATGATGATGACGACGTTTAAATGGATCAAACGAAGTCCCATCTTCAAATCCCTTGTGTTGTTGCATTGGCCTTCTGAAATTTGGCTATCTTATATGGGTTCTATCTGTTCTTTAATATCCTCAGTATAATTTCTGTGACAAAGAAACAATGATAAATAGATGAAATTACAGTTTTTCGTCTTTTGGCAAGAACTAGAGATGGAGGGACATGAGTATGGAATGATGACACCACCCTGTGGTGGATGATACTCTCAGCCATTAGAGGATCAAATCATAATGCTGGTTTGGAGTAATACAGCTAAAAAGAAGCTTCTGAGATCTGGGTTCAACGATTTCTTGCAGAATGGTAGCCATAGCTTTGAGAACTGAGCCTGCCTGTCGCTTCTGGGCCGCGCATAAAATGTTCACTCAGCTCTCAGGCAGTATTCTTATTATGGCCAGGTTGTTGGGTGATGCATTGTTCAGTGGTTCTGCTGTTGTAGGGTTGTATTCACACAAACCATATCCTTGGTAAAACCTTCTCATACCTGTTTCAGAGTCAGGATTAGTCAGAGAAAGAGATAGGAGAAGAATAGAAGAAGGAGATAAGAATGTTGAAGTTGTGCTTCAGCAGCTACAACATCGTCCAAGCTGTTTTTTTTTTAGTTGTTTGACTGTTTTAATTGATGTAGTCAGCTGATTTTTAGAAATAAGTTAATCATGGAAATTTGTTCCATGTGGTACCACCTTTTAGTTTCACCTTTTTTTTTTCTTTTTTTTTTTTCTGTATTTAAACACATTATTAGATCAATAAAAATATGGACTTTATGCAGCAAATTTCATTGTTCTTTCTTGCTTTATGTTTCATCACTTCAAATCTTTTCGAACTCCAGCATTTGGTGTCAGCTCTCTTCTCGGGAGACTATAGTTGAGATAAACTATTTTTGTATCTTTGTTTTTTAACCTTATGGATTAAAACTTAACTGACTTATATATATGATCTTTAATAGTAAAGTTATACGTATGCGTGAGGATGGAGCACAAATGCAGAGGCAAACAATCTCTGGAAATTTGTGGAGGAGGACATGATTCATCCATTTCCTATGAATCCAACTATGGCACATATCAGAATGTAGAAGAAAATCAAAGTTGAAAGCAAGGCTGGTATTAACAGTCCTCCTGAAATCTTGTCATAATCATGATAGTGGGAAATCAACTTTTAGTAAGATTCCTTAAAAGTATGAAGGGATGAGAGAATTAATGGAATCTAATTGAACCAATGAGAAGAATTTGAGCTTCATGAGAATGAAGGATTCTAAAGCGGTGAAAAGTACTCAAGCGATTGCTTGAAATGGAAAGGAAGGTTGTAGTCTTGAATTTTGATTTATTATTTCAAAATAATATTATATATTACGAAGGTTTGAAGCAGCTATTTCCTCAACTGGAAAACACTAAAGAATCTGTAAAGATTGGATTTTCCAGTACAGAATTAATGCATGTTTTGCAAGCACAAGAACAGAGAAGGCTCATAAGTGAAGTGCATTCAAAGGGGCATTAGTACAACGAGCTCGATCGATCAAGGAGGAAAGGAAGAAAAATGAGAAAAACAAGAAGGGAAACTCAAGTTCTGATTCTCTATTTGAAGAATAAATTGAATTTCCCTCTTTGTAAACTCAGTGTGGAAAGGAAGGTCATCCACACTTCAAATGTTGGAAGAAGACTAGACCGACAATGTGAAGTGTTGAAGATGAGGCATCATCAAAATGCAGCAGAGACAACCTCAACGAGAAGACTAACACAAGAGTGAATTTTATATATGAGAAGGAAATGTTGTAGGTTGCTATTAGGAAGGCGGAGAAACTCTTTATATATCTTCATGCACCTTTGTCATTCAAGCCAGGAAGTGGATCATTAATAGTAAGTTTGTACAACCATAAAAGCCTTTGATGTGATCTCTTCAAGAATAGGACATGACTAGTTTCCAAAGTGAAGGGTCGCGATGGAAGTACCGTATGCAGATCAAGGAAAAGGCATAGTAGAAATTGAGCCCATTTTGGTGCCAGAGACTTATTAAAGATGTGTTGTTTGTACCTAATGTGGTAAAGAAATGTCAAGTGTTGTGATTGATTGAAGGAGGTTCAAGTTATCTTTGAAACAAATTAGTCATTTGATCAAAGATCGATGGGCAATGATGTATTGAGTTAAAATGAAAGGGAAGGAACTTGCACTTGATCAGTGGAGGAACAACAGCATTCTCTGAAAGACCATGCAAAGTCTGTACAAGAAACTGGACATTTCAATCTATGGTTGGCGTAGTGAATTTTCAAAGAGGTGGTTCAGGTCCTTACCTTGAATTGATTCTAGATGTAAAAGCATATCAACAAGGAAACAAATAAGGAGACTTTACCCTTCCAAACCCAAGCATTTGGAGCTATTTATTGCAATGATGCATGATTTGGTGGACCTGTAGAAACTCCAAAATGTGACTATGATAACTAATATTTGTTAGTGGCTATTAAAAACGTATTTTGGTTATTTCACCACTTATTCAAATTAAGTTTTGTATTTTGAAGTGCATGAAAAGCAATGGATTGAAACACAATGTAGTCACAAAATCAAGATTTGAGATCGATGTGAAGAATACACTTCTAGTGGGTTTAATCTATTAGACCCAGAGTTGGGATTGACATCACTCCTTGCTCCATATACTCCACAAAATGATTGATGAGAGAAGAATCGATACCATAATAGGATGCCAAATGTCTAATGTTTGAGAAAGAATTTACCAAAGAGGAGCATGGTGGGTCGGCTATATTGGTGTTTATCTCGATAGACTGACTAAACTGTAGCTTAAAAGACTCCATATGAAGCCTGGTATGGTTTTAAACCTTCTCTGAAAAATCTCAAAGTATTTGGATGCTTGTACTTTGTCTATGTGTTTCCGATCAAAAGGGAAAAGTTGGATAAAAAATAAAGTAAGGAATCACAATTGATTATAAAATAATCTTATAACTTCTGGTACCCAGCAGTACTAAAAAATTTAGATAAGTAGAGATATGCCATTTTATGGAGAATAGTAGTGGATTAAGAAGAAAGCAACGACAGTTCTGAAATAAGTTAAATCGGCAGCTCAAAAGAAATGGGTTAATTTGATGATGATCACATAAGATCTTATGATCTTTAGTTTATCATATATCTGTGTTGATAGTGTTTGAACCATGAGATTTCTGATGAAAGGTTAAAAATGGATGACCCTTAATGAAGGAGGAGCTAGCATAGTCGGAAAAATCAGACTTATCGGCGTAGTAAAAATAGCAGGACATAAAATGGCATTGGTGAAAATTGGGTGTTTGGTCGGCTCAATGTTGATGGACTTGCATCAACAAGCAAGCTGGCCCAGTTGCCTTAGCCTCAATTTTTGTTGATTTTTACATTTGCTTTTGCTCTTGTTGCTAGACTAGATACAATCGGAGTTGTTGATTTGTAATATATTCAATAAAGGTTAAAAATTTTATTAACTTTGATATTCTAAATCATTCTGATAACTTTGAGGAGGGCCTGTATTGACATCTAATGGATTTGTAATAAATAGGCATGAAGATGAAGTGTGTTGCTCAAGATAGCCTTGTATATGGCTAAACCAGCCATTTGACTGAGTATAGCCAGGGTGATGAGCACTTAATGCGGCTGGGTTTTGAAAAGTCTCGGTGAAGCTGCCCTCTTCATGAAAGGTAGTAGGAAATCAATTTTATAATTGTTTCATTATATGGATGATTGATGGATTACACAAACTAATGAAGAACTTGTGAGAAAGTTAAAGAAGATATGAAACAAACCTTAGGATATCTGGAAGTGTTTGGGGAGATGGCTTTACTTTCTAGGAATGAAATAAGCAAAAAAGAATGGAGAAGTGTTTATTTAACTGAAAGAGCCTCTAAGGAGAGCACGAAAATATTGAATGATGAATGTAAAGTGTGTACTCTAATGTACCAAAAGGAGAAGTTGAGTGGAAGATGTTGAAGGTAGAGGTTTGATGGGAAACTATCTCACGAGAGTCTAGTGGGTTAGCCAGTGTATCTAACAGCTGAGGCTGTATCTTACATACATAAATCTATTATCTAATTTGGAAATCGTGGAATTGAAACACATTTTATGCATTGCTCAAGAAGGTGCAAATATGTGAGAGGGACTGGGATTGAAATAAGGTTTGTACAGTGTGATTGTGTTCTACAGACTGTGTGATTGGGATCTTCACGGATGATATGAAAGTACCTCACGGGTTTACTGTTTTAAAGCATGGACAGGGAGTGTTTTAATGTGTTCAAAAAGAAAAACCAATCTTGGTGGCACGATCTAATAAAAGTTAAAATTTATCAAATACTCTGCAAATCAAGCTTTGTGGTTAAGAAGAGTGTTCATTTATTTATGAGTGTAAATGAAGGGCTAGCATAGAAATATTTATGGATAATCAAGCTTCAATTGTTTATCTCACAACGTCTTGTTTTTCACAAGAAGAGCCAAGCGCACAGTATCAAATTCTTTCTTGGGGAGTGCGGAAGGAAGGCTCGATTCGTTTGATGTTGCCAATCCGATCTTCATTCAGCGACATATTCTAAAGCCTGTCGAGGAAGCAGTTTGAGTTTTCTTAGAAGAGCTGAGTTTGCAGCAACCAGAAAGGAGGAGTGTTGGTTGATAGCCGGTGTTGCAAATATCGTATCAATTTATTTTTGTTGTTTTAATATTTCAATTAGTTGATGTGTGATTGCACAGTTTCTGAATCAGTTATATTCAAATTTGACCCATGTGATTCTTACATTGTTTAGTTTCTTATGTTTATTTTTGCTATTTAAACACATTATTAGATCGGTAAAAATACAGACTTTTTATCTGAAATTTGTTATTCTTTCTTGCTTTTTGTTTCATCATTTAATCTAGACTCCAGCGAAGAGACGCAAAGACCTTTAGGTAGTACATGCTCCAAGTTGAGCATTAATTGAGTTCCATCTATGAACATGATGATTTACAGAGAATGTCTTTGAAAAACCTTATGAGAACACCTTCTCTAGTTGCGGAAAGATTACTTATATATCTTTATGATTGCAATTTATAATTCTGCCCCACCTATGCTGCCCAGTATTTCTACAAATTAGTTCTTGATCACTAGATGATGGGCGTGTGAATGGTGCATAGTGAGCCTGACAATGATTATGCCAGTCCATGTATTCCTTCCCACGTCATTAACAGACTAACATCTTGTTGTTAAGCTCGATCCTCCCACAACTTTATCCGACCAAATGGTACGGTGAGCTAGTTGGTTTTTGGTCCTCGAGCTCGGTCTTGGCCTGCACGGGGCAATGTGAGGAGTAGTGTGAACTAACGCCCTCATGAAGGTGCTCGATGTGTGAGTGACAAGTGTTGGGCCCGATACCTAAAATGACTCTGGTTATGCGGGCCGTGTCACGTCGTGAGGACTAGACTTATCTCTTCACCTTTGTATGTGTCAATGCGGGCCGGTGATATTTATGTTGTTCCCGGTTCCTATCGTTTTACTAGTGCGTTGCGTGATAAATCCAGCTGCCTTGGTCCTACGCTCTTTGGCATGTGGTTCGGGCGAAGAGATCTTCACATGTCAAAGATGCGATTGGAGCGTTGGTAATTTTTTTGGGATCTCACTTCTTGTGTTGATGTTTTAAGGGTTTAAATTCCCCTCCACATTTCTTAGCTTTGTGATTCTTTGCTTCAGATTTTTCCTCTATTATTCTCTTACTCTCTGTATGTTTGACTTCTTTGGCAAGCCGTCATCATTAGTGGTTCTATGATGTTGTTGGAGCTCCTGCACCTATTCCTCTGTCTGTTATTACTCTGGTACATCGTTTTCAAAGTTTCTTTCTTCCCATCACTTTTGTTCTTTTTCTACCCTCGTGCGTCTTTGGGTTTGATATTACAGTTTTCTACCAGTCTGTCTCCTTTTCTATCTTTTCCTTTTGGGAGGGTTTTGTCTTGTCTTTAGCCTCCGGGGCTGGTCGGATATGTCGATGTCTCTATTCTTTGTACTCCACCTTTTGGAGTTTTTTAAAAGAGAAGAGAGGGAGAAGCTGCTTTTGTTCTCATGTTAGTTTGTCACTTCCATTACAGGGTGAATGGGTGCCTTTATTGGCGACAATCTTGTAATGAAGGATGCGTGGCTCGAGAGGTGGTCGAGAGGTGATGAAGTCGATCAGAGCCGGCCTTATGATTGGGGCTATAGGCAGGGAGATCAGCCTCTTATGGTTCGGAGGGACTAAACAAAATCATCAATGCAGGGGTTCCTCAACATGGCTCAAGCCTCTTAGGAGAGGCTCAGACCGATGCATTTTGGAAGAAGTATTCTTTCCTGCCAATAGTATCGCCTTCCCATCATTGCTGAGGCCTGTTGATCGGAGAGTACGGAGGAGGACATAGGTGGGATGAAGACACATTCAGTGACCAGTTCAAATCGTGGAAGGATTGATATTTTAATGAGAAGGACATACTCTCTTAAGACTACTCAAGGATCTCATGGCTGGGAAGATGTAGGTTTACAAGGATGTTATAAACAAATTGAATATGAAATATTGACTAAATTAACACCTCCTAATATCCTGCTTGGGGAAGATGAGGATATGGCGAGGCACCTCACTCCTTATATTATCAACTAACAAGAGATGTGAAGTAGATGAGGTGATTCAAGATATGGTTTCTTGATATTATTAAAGTATACCACTCTTGGTTGAGAAGAAAATTACTGACATGGAAGGCACACCTGAAGCTGGCACCCTTTTGAGGAGTGGGAATCTGACCCATGCAGGAAGGCGTGCGAATTAACTCAGGCAGAATCAAACACCTTAGATGTTGGTTGAAAAATCTCCCAGCCTAGCTTATAGAATGCAAACGATGGATGAGTATTTTACACGATAAATCAACCAAAATCAAAGCAAAGGTTAGTTTAGAGTTTCTCAGAAGGGTGAATTACAATGAATCTTTTACCTATAGTAAATGACACCCATTTGATGTTAGCTCTCATTAGTTTATAGAAATGACCTTGAGACTTAAACAAATGGATCTAGACATACTTTCTTATATAGGAACCTAGAAGGAGTTATCTACATGGAAGCGACCTCAGTTCACAGTAGGAAAGGAATCGAGTGTTTCTCTTGTAAAGATCTTTTTATAACATTGATCACCTAGATAGATAAAGTTTTTATTCATTTTGTGGTGAAGTGGAATTAAAAGCTAAGCCAATATATTTTATGTGCAGAGTTGCTATATATGAAAGGTCAAGGAAGACCTTCACTACACTTACTTCTATATGTGGATGATATCCTCGATAAGGTATAGAGAGATTCAGACACGTTGAAGATAAAGTCTGTGGGAATTTGGAATTGAAGACTAGGTTCGACCCTTAGAGATTTTTGGAATAGATATATTAAATGAAGCTCTCTTATGATTTGTTTCTTTGCCCGACCATTATACCTAAAGAGAAGATTCTGGTCAAGTTGCGGACATTTGATTGTTTGGGCGAGACCTTTTCCATACCATTCAGTTTAAACTCTTTGGTTGAGATTATCATACAGGAAGAATGATGGATATAAGAAAATGCCATATACACAAATCTAGTGAGCGTTATCATGTATTTTTGGTTTGCAACCTCCCATATCTTGCATATACATTAAGTTTGGTGATGTATGCTTGATTGGAGAAAGAACATTGCACCATAAACGTGGTGAGGCGGATTATGACTTTAGGTACCGCCGTGAGGTTCTACATTATGGAGAAGTTTGTCACCTATATAAACTATATGGATCTTTACTATGGAGGATGTAGACACCCAGTCAATTCTGGGTCATCTTTCAGTGCTTGGAGGGACTAATTGAAGCATGTCTTGACATGTGGTGCTCCGTACCCAGGCCTGAATCATACAGCGACAATTGAGGCATAGGAGGCTCTGCAGCAGGGTTGGTGAAAACTTAAATTCCAGTTCTAAAGTCACTTTGTATTTGTGATAATCAGTCGTTTCTCTTGTGAAAAATCCCATCTCACCGTAGACGATCTAAACATATTGATGTCTCAGCTTAGCCCATTGGGAGGTTATCGAGGACGCTCTTGCGGTTGAAAATACATGGAGAAGATAACCCCCAAAGATATCATGACTGAGTTCTTGCCCGGTTAGATTACTATAGCGGAATTAATTATATATGGATTTCTATTGTTATATATGGAAATTGTATATTTTCCTTTCTTAAGTTTGTGTACTTCTAGCCTATACAGGCCTCATGTATACATGTAATTTCTTATTTATATGCTCACAGGGCTGATCTCTTCATAGTGTCTCGAGTAAGTTCTCTAAGAATTTTTCCCACTCAGCTCAAGTCCCAGGCATTCTGACCATCATTAGGTCATTTTCAAATGAACTGCCGTTTGCTCTATGTTTCTTATGTAACCTAATGAAGTTATAGACCATTCAGGTGGTCTTTATCAGAGACAATCATGATTATCTGGTGAGATCACGGAGAAAACCTCGCAGCATGTCACAACGCTGATCGTGGCGTTGTCGACCTGCACTTTGCGGACCGTTAGATCATGCGTGCTCCATGCACTTCACGTGCCATCCTTTGTAGGGCTTATACGGTATGCGTGTTTAATTCACCACATGAGTCATGTTTATTCATTCGGTGCGGTGGCGATGTTTTGAAATCGGCGGCCGAAATTATAACGGTTTCAACGGAATGACCGCTGTTCTTGCACGAAACCCTGCCGTCAGAAGGCTTTATTGTTATGTTGTTGACGGCTGTTACTGCGCCTGACGCGGTAGATGAACTATGAAGGAAAAACAAGTAATCTGAACGCTGGGTAGTAAAGAACCGATGCGGATAGAAATAGAGGATCGGTCGAGAAGGCGTGTCTCATCATGGCTAACACCGAATAGCTTGTAAATTTGCGACAGTAAAGGGATCGATGTAGGAATGTGACCACGGTGATTCAAACCATCATGAAGCCCATTGATGAAGCGGTCGTCCTTATTCCGATGAGCGCATAAACCAATTTGGTGTCAACGATTGGAAGGCGATTAAAAGCAATTAGTTGATCCTAGTAGTTTATTCGTGTGATATCTGATAATAACTCTGATTCCGTAGTCGATAAAGTTGCGTGTAGTTGAAATTCCCCAGGCACCACTTTCAGTCCAGTATACCAAATGGCGTGTAAAATTAAACCTTTAGCAATATCAATGTTGCCAAACTCCAACAATGGATGGAATAAGTATTAAGGAAACCAGTGGCGGAGACACCTCCTCTCTGGCACATGGCATTTCTGTAGTTGTACATGCTCTCTCTGTCTTAGTAACTCGACTTGTTTGCTCTCTCCCTTTGATCTTATTCCATTTATGATGTGTGGGGTCCCTCTCCCATTACTACTCGGGGTGAGTCCGCGTTATTTTGTTATTTTTGTGGATGATTTTCCGGATATGTGGGTTATCTCTTGAAGTGATTGGAGCTTTCTCGAATGTATCGTGACTTGCAAGGCTCAGTTGAGCTCTGATTTTAATTTATCAAAGTTTTCATATTTGATGTGCGAGAATATAAATCCAGTGGTTACCTGCTATTCTACATGATTTGCTGTAGCCCTCCATTTCCATCTTGTCTTTGGAACTTCTCGTGAAATCAGTGAAGTGAGCTCAGGCCGTCATATTCTTGATGTTGTTGCATTCTGACCCTCATGGCAGCTTCTCTGGTTTTGCAGGAAGTTGCTCTTACTACCGTTGCATCAATGCGGTGTCGCCTCCCATTGTTTTTAGAATCAAACTCCTTAGATCATTGTTTGGTTCTTATTCCTCATATGACTCCTTAAGTCTTTGGATGTCATATTTTATTCTTCTTGAAGATAATGAAAAGAAACAAACTTAGGTCTATTCTCGTTTGTGTTGTTTTCTTAGGTATGGAATTGGTCAAAGGTTATAGGTGGTATGATCCATTAGCAAACGTCTTGTTTGTTGTTTCTGTTATGTGGTCTTGGGAACCTGGTATTTTACCAACTACCTCATGTTCCTGTTTCCATTCCACTTTGCTGCGTCCTCTTCGACCTTTTCACGGGGAGTCTCACTTCTATATGGCGCCCACCACCCCCGCTGGTTTTATGAGTCTCCCCCTCCTATTTATGATGTTTCTTCTCATGAATATGATGAGCTTCCCACATCGATCATCAGCGTGCCCAGCAATCTTTGCCTTCATTTGGCGGATCCTGTATAGTCTATCGACTCCAATGCACTTCTGTTCCATCGGGTAAGTACCTTCTTCTCATATGTGACATTGCTTTTTGCTCTTACCTCTCTCCGGGAACCTCGGATTTTTGTGAGGCTTACTCTGATATATATGTTGAAAGCTATGAAAGAAGAGTTGGATGCACTACATAAGACTAGAACATGGGATCTGGTTGATCTCCCCTTTGGAAAATTTGCTATCGGTTGTAAATGGGTTTATAAGATCAAGACTCGATCGGATGGCATTGTCTCCAAAGGTTCCTGCTTGTGCTAAGGGTTTACTCGGGAGTATAGGATTGATTATGGGGAGACTTTATCTGTGGCTCGACTTTTCTTACATCATGTCTTATTGTGTTTGCGGCTCCACTGAATGGCCACTCTTTCAGATGGATATCAAAGATGCTTTTCTAAATGGTGAACTCTTGAGTCTATGGAAGCTTCCTCACGGATTTGTCTCACCCTCACAGGTTCCCCATAGTATATCGGCTCGACGGACCTTTGTAGTCTTAAACAAGCTCCTTGAGCATGAACTTGCCAAGTTAGTTCTACTATCTCTGTTTGTAGTTTTTCAAGCAATTCTTTTGATCACGATCTCTTTTTAGGCGGTACGATCATGGTAGCCTATTCTCTCTTGTAGCGTGATGATATGATTATTCACGGGTGATGATATCTTGAGGGTGGTATTCGAGTCTAAAGCCTTACCTCTTAGTCGTCAATTTGAAATGAAGATCTTGGTCCCTCTTAATTACTTTTTGATGCAAGAAGTTTCTTCTTTGCGGATAGTTATTATCTTACTTGGGCGAATATACGCCATTATGATTTCTTGGTAGGTATCAGCGATAGCGAGATGATCGGCCTTACTGTGAAACATAACTATCGCTCAGTTCTCATGATGGCGGTGTATCTAATTCTACTCTGACGACTTGGCCAGAGTCTAATCTATCTCTTTGTCACTCTTATTGATATTTCCTATGCGGTTCATGCTTAATTACCCGTTGGTTTGTAGCTGCCCCTTTAGATCTCCTCATTATATCTTTGTTGTTCTCGAGGATTCTTGATATCGAAGGCACCATATTTGATGGTCTTCATTTTTTCTTCATTCTTCATTAACTCTTAAAGGCATATTCGGATCTGATTAGATGGAGGTGATCTCAGATCGTCGATCTACTATAGGATATTATTTTCTTCTTGGCTGAATCTTATCTCTTGGAGAAGCGAGAAACAAACCGATCGTTGCTTGTTCGGCGCAAATAAATATAGGCGCTGGCGACTCTTTCTGATAAACATTTTGGTTCACGTTGGTTACTATAGGATCTTGGTGTTGGCTGTTCCCGCTTACCTTCATTCCTTTGTGATATTCCGAGTGCTATTCAAATTGCTCGTAATGACGTCTTCCATGAGCATTATATTCAACAGATTGATTGTCATTTCATTCATCATCATACGCCCGAATTACACACTCACATGATCTGTTTCCTCTCGAATCGATTATTGATATTCAAAACCAACTTCCTCAATGAACTTTTCAAGCACAACTTTAGAGCTGAGGAATGGTTCTCTTAAACCACCATGAGTTTGAGGGAATGTTCGTTAATATGTGAGATTAATTATGGCAAGTTCTATTATTGTATATGGCAATTGTATATTGTCCTTTCTTAGGTTTATGTAGCCTAGCCTATATAAGGCCTCATCCTGCACATGTAATTTATAGTTTATAATATACAAAGACTCAAGTCTTTCTTAATTACTAATGCTAAGTTTAGCACTATACGAGATTGATAAGTATAGGCTCAAGGGGTTGGTTCACCATTGCTTGGAAAACAAAGCATGCATGAACCAGGTGGGAGATGTGTGAGGTTGGCTCATATAAGTTGTGAAGGTAGTGGAGTTAGGTTCAACCAGTTAAAGGAGTCAGTTTGTAGTTTTATTTGAATTAGCATTTAGATTGTATAAAATCTATGATATAAAGGAACCGGGCGGAGAAGATAAGATTACTAAAGCAGTTTTGTATTTTATTTTCTTGAGAGAGCATCGCTGCAACCAAGGAAGAAGTTAGGCAGTGTGAATTCTTAGAAAGTATAAAGTCGGAGTTTGGATTAGTTCATGTTCTTAAAAACAATATAGTTTGAGTTCATACTTGAAGAAACACCAACGATAATAATGTAAATTATCCTTTAGTAAGAATAAGAAAATGTACTTCAACGTATATCCCTTCTAAGGATAAGAATGGCACAAGTCTGTGAAAGCTCACGTCATAGAGAAGGTGCCTAAGTTCGGAATTCTTGAACATTGGGTTCTAATTTTCTATTGTTTTACATTCTCTCAAAACAAGAGAACAATGAAAAGAAATACGTTGGTTTCCACTTTTTTTTTGTTTTAAAAACATGGAACACTAAATTGATCTAGAGAATAGGTTTTAAGAAAAACTAAAATATTGTTCTATGTTTTCAAAAGCCCATTCTCAAAGAAAAAACGGGACCGAACAAACCCACTAGTGTATCTTTGTAGTAAAACCTAGATTCTTTGCAAAAATAAAATAAAAAAGATTTGAATGAGCGAGTGGAGAGAGATTACATAAATATATCGAGACAATCTTGATGAGTGACTTTTCTTAGTGAGACAATAAACTAGTACAAGCTATTGAACGACGTGAGCTAGAAAACCGGTTGTATGCAGAGAGGGTTGTCATACCAGGCGCCTTATCTAGTCATGCGGAAAAAAAGAGCCCTTGGTATACGAGACGGATTGATGAGGCAAAAGCCCACATGAATAAGTAATTTGGGGCTATTTCTAAAGCTTTGGTTTGAATATATCCACAATCACCTCTTTACAAGCGGCAACCTTGGAGACAGTTATTATTGCAAGTGTATTAAGAATTGATGACATTGTTCAGCATTGGCGAAGGAGGCCGACTCAGAAGGCTATACATTTGAAGTTTTGAATATATTCATTATTTTTACTTTTTAAATGAATATATATATATATATATCTTTCATATATATATATATATATATATATATATATATATATATATATAAGTGTATATATGCAATAGGAAGCAGACAAGCATGAAAGCAGAGATATATAAGAATGAAGTTTTCCCTCAATTTAATATTTGGTTTTCTCCTTGTCCTCTTCTTTTCATAATAAATCTTGATGATCTTCCTTGCCCTCCCAGTTAGTGTTAAACTTACGACACATGGAGCTTCTCTGGAGGCGGCTCACGTGTTGTTGCATGGATTGGATTGATTACCATCCCGGGTTAGTACGGGGATCTTACCCATGAGCACAGTAATGCATGACAGTTTACTCTTGGGAAGGAGGGATTAGATTTAAAGCCAATCTATCTATGAAGATGATTTTGGAAGATTAATTTGTTTGAGATGTATAAAGTAATTAATGGTGTAAAGAAAGAAAGTAACAAATGACAGTATGATGAGTACTCTGAGCGGTAGGAAGTTTGAGAGATTATCTACAATTTGTATCTCTGCGTTTTCTAGAGTTTAGGTTGGTTTAATAGACATGAAACAATTAGATACTAGGATTAGGTGTACCATCTCTCTTGATTATGGATATCTTTATAAGCGATTCATCATCATGGTAAAAACACTTTGTTTCCAGATACTCGTTTTCCATTTAATTAATGATAATGATATTTTAGTTTTACATATATATATATATATATATATATATATATATATTACTTCACAATTACTTATTTAAAAGTGTCACCATTTGTGATCGTCATCGTCAAACAAAGAAACAAATTTTGCGAAAGTATTTGTATTTTTATATCATCTAATTAAATGATGAAATTTTGCGTTTGTTACATGTCATTTTGGTTTAACAAAATTCCATGTTCCTTTATTTGCCCTTAGACATTTAATGATTTTACATGAAAAATATATGCACATCGCGTAAACATCTAGTAAAGTGTTCAATCTTTAAAAAGGCAAGGCATATGGAGTGGGAAGAAGTCTGGGTCGATTCGATGAACGATATATGTGCATGTATTATATTTTTAATTGAAAAGAAAGTGTTTAAAATCATGGTTTATAAACCAATCAGTGATGGATTATGATAATTGACATTGTTATAAGCTTGAGAAAATTAAATTTTAAAAAAGGTAAGAAAGCCGTAATTTGGGGTTGGAAAATGCGAAATTTTATAGATCTTGAATGACAAAATGGACTTCACCGTTGGAATCGTCTTACAAAATCTAGCTGCCATGTGAGATTTAGTTGATTGGGGCAGACAAAATTTCACGTTTTTGAGACACATGTTGGGTGAAGCTCCATTTGGAAGCTAACTCTTAATCAAAATGGAGGGCAAGTCAAACCAAAGAGACTAGAAAGTGGGGCCCATGTGACATGTATCACCCTTGATGGGAAAAATCCAGAGTTATGGATAGTGATAAGGAAATCAAGACAGCCAATGGGAAGTGACACGTGGCAGAATGAGGACATACCACTTGACTTTGGATCAAACAATTCGAGTGGAAAAGGGGTGGTGAAAAGAAGAAGAGAGAAAGATGAGAGAGAGCTCCTTCTCCCTGATCTACGGATTAGTGAGTTAGTTTTGTCGGGCTAAGAACTAAAAGATCATGCAACAAATGATTAAAAAGGCCTCTGGCGTGAGTCACAAAGAAAACACGAGATTTCACTTAGAGGATTCAGAGTGAAGGGAGATTAAATCAAGGGGTTTAGGAGTTTAGAAGTCGGGACACCTAGAGCAACTATAAGCAGTGTGAGTCTTCTCTGCTTTGGTTATTTCTACCTTACCCGAGGGTGTTTGGTTGCATTTTTGAACTATGAGAAGCCCTACCCTATTTTGATCTATCATTAAGCGGACTTTAGGACTATTTTGGGGTGGGGAAGAAGAATTTGGCTGTGGTCCTTGAGGTGAAATTGGCCGTCAGTGAACTTGATGTTAGGCTTTTGGATTACAGGTGGACCTCTATGGCTAAGTTATTAATTACATTTGCTTGGAGCGACCTAGTGGAAGTAATGTATATTTGTCCGGCTAGGTCTCTCGGGCTAGGTTTGTCAGGAGCTAGATTACGTGGCCTAAGGTGCAATACGGCTAGGTTTAACTCAGGCTAGGTGCATGTCCAGCTAGGTTTGTCATTGATCTATCAGCAAATTTGGGTTACATCTAGTGGGATGGTGTTAGTTTGGCTGTGTTATTCACTTAGATGCTCAGTTTACGTTGTCTGTTAGGTTTGTCAACAGTCTGTCGGGCTCGGTCTATCCACTGCTAAGTTTATCGGCTAGAGTCACATTCGACCTTAAGTTTGTACAATGGGATTTTGTCCGGCTAGAGTCCATCAGGATTAGGTGAAGTGCAATACATTTGGGTTTGACAATTCATGTAAGGGCCTCCGACTTTGGAGCTGACCATAACTCTCGTCAGAACTCAGGTGTCGTTCACTTGAACTCTATGGAAAGATCTTTGAGTCTAGAATCTAACATATTCTGTAGATGGCATATTTGTGCTCATATTTTCTAAAAATTGATTGTGCACTAAGTGTACTGTCTTAGTATGGAATAAATGTTGAATGATACATTGTTGTATGTCGATGTGATAATTGGAAATGAGACATGTAATACTATGGCATACTTGCATTGCATATGCATAGGGACATCAGCATATTGGGTGTGCATGGTATGGTCATCGCAGTCATGGAGTGTTGGTGAATGGGTAGTGAAGAACCATGCTTTGAATTCGTCTATCGTGACTCATGGTTTAAGCATGATTAAAATGAATTAATGTGTGTTGGTAGACAAGAAGAGTAGTTAATCCTCATGTACAGAAGCCCTCGAGACCTGGGTAACAAAGGCTACGATGTAATCAGAAAGTTATATTGCTGAAATAAATTACAGTAATCATGAAGGCCCGAGTTGGTTGTGTGAGAGAGTTGGGATTAACCTGGGGATCGTTGCCCATTGGCACTTGTAGTCTTGGTGAAATTGTGGAATTTCGGTATGTGCCATTGTTTTCTGATGATGGTTATCCCACATGGCATGAGCGTAATGAGGGTGGAGGTGGTGACTGGGATGTATGAGGAACATTCCACATGCGCATGACATCGACATTCATGTAGACATTTCATGGATGTATGGTTAGTTTGATCGATATGCTGACCACTTAGGTGGGGTAGCCTTGTAGGAGATTATCTATGGGCACACTAACCAATCATTGGATCCCACCTTACCAGTCTGGTCGGTGCGGGAGTGAGTGAGCTATGATTAGGACACTGCCATATATGAAAATGAATGTGAGCTTTGGACCATATTTTTATATGTATATTAGAACAATCCAGTTTCAATATATCATTTTGTATAAAGTGTACTAACATCGCTCTTGTAAACATATCAGCACATAGTTGTATTTTTGGATAAAAGCTTCCGTCTGGAGGACTATGTATGATTTTTGTTAAATTATAGATCCAATCGATAGGACATGATGGTGTGGCATGAGTTGCGAGCACCACTGAACAGCGGGTTGTGGGTTAATCGATGGGTTTGGGATAGAGTGTCACGTATCCCTCTATAAACCATTTATAATAATTGGATGCAATGGCCTAAGTCAACAATTTATAATGGTTGACATTTACAACCATTCTCAATGGGTGAAACCATGTCGAACAGTATGCTTCTTGATCTATTGTTGTATCCCATCAAATTATAGGCATGGTTGTTTGAAAATCGGATAGCAATATCTTTGAGTGGTTGGTTTGTATTGTTATAAGGCGATTTTGGTATGAATAAGTAAATGTTATTTTAACTATATCTCATTTAGAAAGCATAATTAAAATGTTCATCCATATACTAATGTTGCTTTAACCCAGGTATTGAGCTCATCTCTATTTGTTGACAAATTTTCAAGTACATTTAGATTAGGTAAAGAGTGTTAGATGAGTTTTCAGCGTTATTAAAATTTGATTTAAACTTAGTTATTTATTTGGATACTATTTGGGCGTTGTAGTTTCTTGTATTTGGATTATTTGATTTGAAGTTTTAAGATAATATTGGAAAAACAATCAGATAACATTTCATTCAAAGAATGGTGATCAATCTAAGAAAAAAAAATCTAATGGCCCGTGATCAATGACTCCTCTATAAATAGATCTTATTAAGGTGAATCTATTCTCAGTTTCTATAAATGGGTTCTGGATCAAGTAATTATGTTGCGTTATTGGGTACAATGATACGGTTGAATATGATTAATTCGATTGAAGTAGTATCAAGGTGTTGCATTATTATGTTTTTCATTTAATTATGAAAGCGGACAGTTCAATGATCTAAATACTAGGAGGCAGTGAAGTATTTACAAGGAGATTATGACTCCTCACAGATCTTCTTTAAATCTTCTTAATATACTTTCTTGTGATGTCTTTTTCTCTTCTCTACGATTCGACAATGTTGCTGATTATGCAGATTTGAAATATTATTTGTTTCATATACCAGCTTTGGTTACAAAGTTTAATAAGTTCTTAAAATATCTTGAACATATGTGGGAAGGAACAAAGAAAGGAAAAACTAGATCAGTAAAGAAGTGTACGTTCATGACAAAGTTCTGAAAAG
Organism: Tetrastigma voinierianum; assembly: GCA_016808115.1. Taxonomy (NCBI): domain Eukaryota; kingdom Viridiplantae; phylum Streptophyta; class Magnoliopsida; order Vitales; family Vitaceae; genus Tetrastigma; species Tetrastigma voinierianum. Next base: position 392,156 of record JAEQBH010002696.1, read on the forward strand.
AAAAGAAAAAGATAAGGAAAAATAAAATAAAATAAAATAAAAATAGATGGCCTTTTAGTTCAAAAACTGAAAAAGAAAAATATATTTCCTTCTCAAAAAAAAAAGAAAAATGTAAATATTTATTTTCCTTTTGAAAAAAAAAATTATTTTGACAATACAAAACCAAAATTAGTAAAAAAAAAAGGCTCTTATTTTGAAAAAAGGAAGTTATTCCTTCTTTGCTTCAAAAGGGTGTTTGACATCACACAAAAGACAAAACAAAAAGATAAAAGAAAAGACTCTTTTTCTTCATAAAAATAAATTGTTCTTTATTTTATTTATATCAAAGATTTGTGACATCACAAACAAAAAAATCCTTTCACAGAAAAGGAAGGGTTTAAAACCCAGACAACATCAAGTCTAGTTTCAATTGTTTAATGAAGAAAATCATTACTCGAGGAAATTATTAGACCCAAGACGTATTAACATACGATACTCTACACAGTATGCCAGTTATGTTTTCTTATGAGGAATATATGATAGAAATTGCTTCCACTATTGTGATTTTTAATCCACGCGACATACAAAATACAAGTGTGTGGCGTGCTAGAAATTAAGTCTTTGGTGGATAATATAAGATCAAACTTCCCCTAATATTCGGGCTATCTGGTTCACAGTTCCCTTGTGATTCCCATAGAAGTGTAAAGCGTATGAATGAAATGGTAGGAATTAATTGATGAAAAGTATGATTTATCAAGGTAGTGATATCAAATCTTTAAAGTTGATAAGTTTGAATAATACACTTGCAGCGGAATGTTGAAATTGATCGATAAACATTGGATTTGATTGTGAAAACAATATTGTGCTTGAAAACTTAGTAAGCAGATAGGAACTTTGACACAATGTTTAAATTACTAAATATTAGTTTCACTAAGGAAATGAGTGGAAATAACAGCATTGAAATTTGCAGAAACTTGGCTATAATTAGGAATTTAATCTCAGAGAAGGGGGGAAGGGGAGAGGAAGACGAGACATTTGAAAGCTAGGATTTGTATTAACATTGGTGATTGATTGATTGATTGATTGGATTTGGTTAGTTAGTTAGTTAATTGGTTGGTTGATTAGTTGTCCTTTGCTTCATCCTTCTACCCTCCTTTATAGGCGGCTAGAAGACTTATTTTAAAGTTTATATTCTCCCTCTCTCACTTTCACAAATGCTTGCTTATGTCTTCCATAGGGAGCTTGTTCCTCAATAACTCCTTCATGTCTCCATTGTGTAGTCTTGCTTCTCAAGAATTCTTTCAAGTCTCGATCATGGAGACTTATTCCTTAAGAATATTCCACATCAACACAAAATTGCCACACTTCTCTTGCCTCATTAATCTTACCGTTTGACTTCAAAAATTTAGAGTTCATATAAATACCACTGGACTTCTTTTGTGGGTTTGTACAAATGAATCCCAGGCCCCATTTCTTTGGACTTTTATCTATGAGGCATGGGTAGGCCCTGCAGATTGGATCGGGCCAGATTTTCAGTTTTAGTTGAAACGAGTACCCACACCATGCATTGTAGCCTTGCCGGGCCATATTGTATGTAATACAGCCCCAAATAACCTCTGGAAACTGGCTGACCATAGAGCCTAAAATCGACTTCGACCCATGATGGAGTTCCAATGGCAAGAACAAGCCAAGTCGGATCGAATAAAGAAGCGATTATTAATTCCCTAAAAGTTCACAATGTAAAGTTTAAATCTCAACTTTTGTTCTTTCTTAAGCTCTGAGGATATTGTTCTTTCAAGAATAATCCTGTTCAACTTCTCCTCGAAGCAACATAAGTTTCCTTAACTTTCCCAAAAGAATTTAATATTTTTTTCTTTATAAGTATTCCTTATTTGGAGAAAGTCTTTTACTTCCTTTTCACCTTCTTCTTGTCCATCCTATTCATCGTCTCTCTTCTATAATTTGCCTCTTGCCATTTGCTAGTGACCTTTGGCGATCAACACCTCTCTGTTCTTGGCATCAGGAAGATGTTATCGAGCCATTCTTTGCTCCTCCATTGATTTGTGTAGTTGTTGTTCATCAATCATTAGATGGATTGTTGAGCATCTAGCGAAAGTGGTAATTTGTTGAGCGAGTCATCTGACAGCGCTACAAAGTGATCGACAACTGCTGTTGTGCGTGGGGAAGTTATCCTCCAGCCAGCGATACGTTCTCCCCGGCTGACATCTCTGAAGTGAGACATTCAGAGTGACACAGCCGTTGTTTTATCGTCATTGGAGAAGTAGGCGGTCGGGCGTACCCATATTCTCCGTCAGGTCAGTGAAATTGATCTCTCAAGTATTTTAAAAAAAAAAACAAATCTTTTTTTATTTCCTTGATAATGAGTTTCTTGCCAAAAAAAAATGGCATGGCAACATCAACATAATCTACCTCATCTGAGATATAAGACCTGATGAATGAGAACAAAAGGCGAATTTAGCAATAATAACCTAAAAAAGAAAACAAATACCAGCCTTCGGAAACCCATTTTTCCTACCATTAACTTTGAAGCCACCTCATAGTCAACACCATAAGAGCGAGAACCTCATCTACTGGAAGAGCCAAGACATTGCCCCACAAACAAACAAAACATTCAATGGTAAGAAAGCCTATGACACAATCTAACTAATGTGTGTGAAACCTTTCGAACTTTTCTGTGCGTCGTCTTGGGATTGGCTCGAGTGGCCCGCAACTCACGGCTCAATAATCGCGAGATCAAAGGAGTGTGCGTAGTTGCGAAGTAGAGAACCTTTAGACGCATTTGAATGAGTAGAAGAATCGCGATTTGTGGATCGCATTATGGAACATCTCTCGCATCACGTCTGACTCTTGTGAAGGCGTGGGGATTGAGATAGAAGGAAGAAAGAGAGAGAGAAAGAATCGAGAAGGAGTCCAGGAAGAGACGGGGAAGAGGAGAGCAGAGAAAAGCGAAAGGGGCGGGAAGATGATGGCGACACGAGAGACGAGGGAGACTTAGCGTGTAAGTGAATCCAGATTTCTCGAAGAATCATGGCGGGAGTCGGATGTGATTTGTAGGGTTTTTAATCTCGTGATGGGCGACGATGGGGAGGAAGGAGCAGCATCAGGGCAGGGAGGAGCATCTCAGTGTTCTAGCCACGTGAAGCAGACGATCGGATGTTGTGGACGGCGGGCGGCGGTGAGTTCTGCAGGATGGGAAAATGAAGAATCGTGGACTTTACGAATGTTTCATCGAAAAGATCGGGCCCGGTTCACTCCAGGCATTCAGCGGCCCCATCAGTTCTATATATATACATATATATATATATACAAACTCTACCTTAGGCTAATTTACGCTCTTGATCTTAAACACATTTCAAAAAATTAAAAAAAGTCTTAATTAATCATGAAGCTTTGAAGTTAATAGGAAGTTAATGATGGTAAATCCGTAAACTTGAGATGATTGTAATGCTGAGTTGTCTGGTTTAAAAACTTCTTTCTCACCCAATATTATGGATCCTCAAAAACCCTCTCCATGATATTTGACAAAAAAATTTGAATATATTTAATTCTGTTTCCCATCATACACGTGGCTTAATTGTTTTGGATTAAATTATTTAAATAATGAGATTTATTTGATATTATTTTTTAAAGTTATGTTGATAACGGTTTTTAAAATAAGAACACTATTTTCTTGTTTCAAACTATTTTTATCTAAAATTATTATTTTTGTATTTTTCATATAAACTAAATACATATTTGGTTCCTGTTTTTTAAAAACAGTTCACAATTTTTGTGTTTTTCATAATAAAAAAACACAGAAAACAAAACATGGCCAAAAAATAAAGTCTTTAGCGGTGGGCAGAAGCAAAAGCAGTGCTCAAATAAAAAATCACATCTCAATAGTAGAAACAATCCTTTAAACAAGATTGCTTGTGAGCGATTCATGATGAATATTTGACAAATATTAACATCAATTATTAAGTAGTAAATACATTTAGGCAAATATTAACATCTGTCAGCTTATGACGACAATATTTGGGCAAATATTGTTGTCAACTATTCAACATCAATATTGGATTGAATAATGGAAATCTCCATTTTGGCTTCAACAATATGACCGTTAAGGGTTCAAATTAAAGAGAATCGAATCTTCAGTACGAAGAACAAAAAAAAAATTATGAAAAATCAAATATATTGTGATTGCAATACCACACATGATTTTAGAGATTTAAATCACAAACAACAATATATATAAACCCAATCATAAACTAGAAAATGCAAAGGAGATTGGATAAGAGATTTTTGTTGAAAATGAACACCCTCGGGCTCGCGGTCGCTGTCTGTCGGTCGAAGATCCACAGGGTCTACTGAAGCGATGAAACGCGCGTCATTCTGGGCATCTGGGACAGTGACGTGGCGAATGTCTTCTTCTTCCTCCCTCTTCTTCTTCTCTTTCTTCTCCATACTTTTTGTGCCCAGAGATGAACAAGGTTCCTCATTTGGGTTTTGAATACCAACCAGCGACGTCGTTTGTCTATAAACAAAATGGCGTCGTTTCATAATTTTTGTGAGGTAAAAAGCAGTTTAGTTTCCAGTTCTGATCAAAGCGGTAGTTCAGACCAGTGACTCTGGTTAACCGGCGTCATTTGGACTCTCATGATTAAAGCAGCGTCGTTTTGATATATACGAAATTAAAAAAAAAAAAGGTCTTTGGCTAAAACGATTTCGTTTGAAACAAAACCAAAACGCATCGTTTTGTAGAAATATATTAACAATTTACAAACCCCTCATTTAATTTTTGCCATGTTTCTAACCTAAATATATTTATAACTAGTAATTTCAATTTTATAATGGTATAAATAAAGTAAGAATAATAAATGAACAAAACCATAAATCATATTTTGTGAACAATATAAAATACAAATATAAATATAAATGTTATACTTGATATAAAATAATTTCTCTTTTGTTATCTTTACCATATATAAATGTGTGAAATGTAGCTATTTTAGCTAAGGACAAATCCTAGCTAAATGTTCATACATTTAATAAATACAAATTTAGAGCACCAATAGCATGAGATATTTTCCCTTAGCTATTTTAGCTGGGGACCAATCCTGAATAAATATATAAAAGCAAAACAAAAAATTGACTGTTATAAGATTATGACCAGTTTTCTCCTAGCTAAATAGCTAGGAAAATCTAACTGAAATGCATACAATTAGGCATAAATAGCGACGGATTGAATTTTAACTATTTTATTTAAGAGATCAATCTAATAAATATAAAATAAAACAAAAAATAGTCATTATAGACTTAACGACCGGACATAATCCCTAGCTAAATAGTAGGAAAATCTATCTAAGTAAACATATAGCAATTTAAGAGCATAATAAAAACATATTTTGATTTCTAATATTTAGCTGGGACCAATCCTAATAAATATATAAAACAAAACAAAAATAATTCGTATGAAGCGTGCAGTGAAGCAATCCCTAGCTAAATATTGAGGAAAAATCTAGCTAAATGCATTTGTAGAAAATAACAATTTAAGGCACAATTGGGCAGTTTTTCCTATTTATTTTACAGCTGAGACTAATCTAACAAATATAGAAATCAAACAAAAAAATATTTTAGGTATGGGCTTACTTGAAGGGGCCTTCTGTCCCTAGCTAAAATAACTAGGAAAATCTCTGCTAAATGCATACATTTTGTGAACAACAATTTAAGAGTAATATTAGGTTTTTCCCCCTTTAATAACTAGGGAAAAATCTAGTTATACATATAAAATTGTAAAAAAATATTTTCAGATCACGCCAGTTTGCTTGTGGTTGTTCCATCTAGCTAATTAGCTGAGGAAAGTGAATCTCAAAAGTTGTTGTTAAATTTGCCGTAATCTTGCTTGTGCCAAAATCAAACAATATTAACTAGGACTTGTCGAATTTGCAAATTCATCTAAATAAATCACAAATCAAATCATAAAATTATCCTTAATTCCACAATAAAAATCTCTTACTATTCATTGTATTTAATCCTAAATAAATTAACAGGATTATTTCTCTAATAATTTTAAATAGCTATTAAAGTATTCTTATAGTAAAATATTCAATACATCTTTGAAAAAATTCATGAAGCTTTTCGGCTTATTACTTAAAACTTTTCCAGGGTGTATATTTGAAAATATTATACAGTACACTCAGAAAAAATTCTTTAAGTTGTTCGACTTGTTGAAAATTTCTTAGGTCTGAGCTCTAAAAGTCTGAGAATATAGCTTGAAAAATTCTGGAAGTCGTTTAGTTGTTTCTAAAATATTTCTGTGGTGTATATTACAGAAAAGCGACATAGATACCTCTTTAAAAATTCCTTGAAACTTCCAAACATTTGAAAATTTTCTTAGTCTAAATTCTGAAAAGAGTAAAAATACACCTTAAAAAAAAATTCTTTGATCATTGCTATTCGGATCTTTTAAGGTGTATGTTTTGAAATAATCTGTAAAATTAGACATAAGAAAAATTCCTCTTGAAATGTTTTGTTGCAGCTTAATGAAAATTTTCTTAGGTGCAAGCTCTAAAGAGAGTTGAGAATACACCTTTGAAAAAATCTTTTAAAAACCAGTTTGGTGTTGCAGACATACTTTTTAGGTGTATTTTGAAAATAATCATAGATACACCCTCGGAAAAATTCTCTAAAGTGATAAACTATTGAAAAATTTCTTAGTCAGGACTAGAAAGAATATGTTACACCTTGGAAAAAATTCTTTGAAGTCGTTTGGCTGTTTTAAGACCTTTGGGGTGTAGAATGTAGAAATAATCCCGTAATTACACCCATATAAAAATTCTCATAAGGATTTGTTAAAAACCATGCAGAATTTTCTTTCAGTGTGCACTTTGAAAATATTCTAATGATACACACATTTGAAAAATTCTTTGAAGTTGGCATTATTTCGAAAATTTTCTTGAGTGTAGATTGAATGATTTTCCAACAACCTGGTGAATTACATTTCACATAGAGGGTGGCTTTTTTCTTTATGGCGGGTTATGGAGTTTGCTCGTTGCTAAGAGATTTTGATTTATCTACCCAGGTCGGAAGCGACTTAAAGTAGCTTTCTACCATATAGATTTCTATCATTGTTAAGCATTTCTCGGTTTTGGAAAGCCTTACCAGTTTCAACTTAGTCTTGGTGAACTCTCTGTTGATTCAACCAGGAACTTCTTTGCTCTAGTTCATGTAAGCCTACCCGATCCCATCTTCGCCAGGTAAATCCAGTGTGCGGCACTTCATAGCCTATGGCGACAAATAGTTGCTTTGAGACTAGTTTGACCCTTCGCCCGCCTTCAGGTGTATTGGCCTACCATTTTCTTAGATGGAAGTGGAGAATGGAAATATCTTCCGAGATGTGTGAAACATTTGAGACTGTGGAGCACTGTGCAATAAGATTTGCACTCTGATGACATTGCATTAGTGGATCGGTGGCACTGGGACAACTTTTGATATGTTGGATCACCTATCTGGGATAGACAATGGAAAATCACTCTTTTGTTCCAAGTACCTCTGGCCATGACAGCCATTAGTGGATCAAGGTGTCATTAGGCCTACCTTTTGATGTGTATTGATATGTGTATGGAATGAGTTATGGAAAAATCACTAAACACTAACACACGTACACTTGACCATGACATTTGCATTAGTGGATCAAGGTGCCACCCTAGACTATACCTTTTGATGTGTGTTGATATGAATGGAATGAATTTACAAAAAATCACTAAACACAGCTTTACGTACATATCTGGCGTTTATTAGTGCTGGATCAAGATGATGGCTCTAAACTGCAACACGATATGATGTTTGAAATGATGTTGTAATATTTTTTAAGTGGTCATTGGACATAATTTCTTTGACAATATATACTGCGTATATCAGGTAAAGGTACAACATTGGAAAGATCCAAAAAACGGTGGCTAAAGGCCTTCGATATAGTAAGCAGTGCTTATATCTTTGAGAGACGGTGGCAAAAGAAGCCACTGATATATGTTTTATTCAAAACATAGAAAAAGGTACTATTCTAAAGAACTTGAATGCTTGAAACGTTGGCTAAAAGTACCTCTTCTTGACTCAAAA